>CM035164.1:79450567-79880048 GCA_020205615.1 Panax quinquefolius | reverse complement strand
AAAACCTAAAATCCTCTCAAGAGCCAGAACAGATTAACACTCCAGAGCTTTATCAAAACACAATTAGCCATCTCTCACAAACCTCTCTAAATCAAATACCCATATTCTTTGAACTGCTCAAATAGAAAACTGGCGAGTTATCACTGGCATTCAGCTAGGAACCAAGTTGTTTGAGAAATCTGAAAAGAAGTTCAGAGGCATTCTCGAAATTGTAAAGAAAGCTGGATTCTCAGAATGCCTTGAGGCTAGCACTCGAGTGTATGGTGACCTGGAGAAAGAATTCTACTCAAATGCTTTCATAAACTCCGGAACCCTTTCTACCAAGGTCAAAGGTCAGTCTCTAAAGCTAAAATCTTCTAACCTCAATCAATGCCTAGGTTTTCCTAACCCAGGACTGAAGAGCCTTGATGATGTCGATACGGAATAAGCAAAGGGGATCATGGGGTACCAAAGAAACCCTAGTCTTAAAGACATGAAGAAGAAGGAGTTTCCAGAGGAATACGAGTTCCTTACTAAAATAGTAGGGAAATGCATAATGTGTAAGGACACTGCACATGACACAGTAATTGATCAGCAGTTAAAGATAATGTCAACAATAGTTCTGAAGAAACAGATTAACTTTGGAGTTATCGTGTTTGACTAAATCTCCAAGTGGGTAGAAAAGGCTGAGCTAAAGAAGTCTCCAGAAAATCCCCTGACTAAGGTGTTTCATGGAAGACTGCTGAATATTGTGATGAAGAAGAAGCTAGGAGGGAGGATCAAGGATGTTGAGGGAGAACCTCTGAATGTTCACAAAATGATGTCTCCGCAATTATTTGTGAATTGGAAGAAAACCCCCAAGGAGAACCGAAGGCTGACAACTGGGAGCAGCAGCAGGGCCTCTGCAAAGAAGAGGAAGATAGAAGAGGTAGAAAGCTCTAAGTCTGATGACTCTGTACCAGCAGAAATCACACCAGCTAGAAAGAAATCCAGAGGTGTGAAGAAAGCTGGTGATGTGAAGAAAGCCCAGACCCCATCAAGAAGAGTCTCAAATGGAGAATGATTCCAATTCTAAAAATCAGGAATCAGAGGAGCCAGAACTCTATCCTGTCCTCTCACTAGCAAGATTTAACAGAAGAATAGTGGTGGAAGTCTCAAATGAACTACCAGAAGCTCCACTAGAAAGATGGGTGAACTATGGAAATGATCAGCTCAAAGTAGTAAGAGTGACTACCTTTGACATAGCTAAAAATCGGAACAACATGGAGCTAGACTGCTCGACCATTCTCTATAATCTTGACGACTTGTTGATGAGATGGTTCTTATAGTGGATGCCATGGCTAAAGGCCCATACTGAAGGAGATGGAAGCTACCTCAGCTGGTGCTACTCTCACTTTCCAAGCATGGAGCTGGTAGCACAAAACTTCCCAAGGGTAAAAAGTTTTGCTACACAGATGATCACAAACCAGCCCCACTTCAAAGTCTATCGACATGTTGGAAATCACTTCATCCCGTACGATCATAGAGTGGACTCTCAAGGAAGAAGGAACATGTCAAAGGAGGTGATCATAGAGTTTGGTCACTCTACTGCTGAGATTGTTCAAATTCAAAGTCAGAAGCTTCCAACAACCCAAACACTACTATCTGACATTCCCTCATCCTCAACCAGCAATTGGTACTCAATGATTGTTCAGATTCTCCAAGCTTTCAAAAATCTGTCAAAGAATAAAAATCGTAGAGTCCAATCTGATGCTCAACCCGAAGCTGCCCAACAAGAGGATCAAATTATTTTGGAGCAGGAACTACTGAAGAGTTCAGATGAACTAAGTGAGAAAATATCTCTACTCACTGAAGAGTCACAGAAGCTAACAGCAGCAGGAGATAATTCATTCCAGAACAAACTTCAAGCTACTATGGCTGATGTATCTCTCAAACTCCAAGAGAGAGATAACATCTATCAGAAGGCCATACAAGATCAAAAGGCAGAAGCTCTACGAGTTCAGAAGGCAAATGAAGAGCAGATCCAAGCCCTCTCTGACAAGATTGACAACCTGAAGCAGTATTTCTCAGTGCAAAGATACATCTCACCTGAAGGAAAATAGAGAACACTCGACGAGTGGCATACAAGCTAAACAGAAGATCTAAGCACCAACCCAATCAGCATCAAGATTGAGTTGTGAAGCCATTCGAGATGAAGTCTTCCACAAAGAGATCAGAAGAAAACTTCAAGATGGCGATCAAGGAAAGTCGCCAGAAGTCGATGAGTCGTATCAAGTGAATGTAAGACATATGACATCCCAGATTTTTAGAAATTATAAATAAGAATTTAATAAATAAAACTATTATTTATGAGATATGTTGGGTGTGAGTATGTGTATGTCATATATTGTAGAATATGTGAATTGATGTGAAGAGAATGTTATATATTAATTTTAATATATATAAATATTTAATTGAATTATTTATTGAGTTAAATAAATAAATTTTATTTTGATTATAGAGTAATGTAATTAAGTGTAGCAGATTAATTAAATGAATATTTAGTATTTAATTTAATTAATATAATAATTTTATGTTATAGTTCTAATTTAATTGAGATAATTAAATTAGATGAGATATCATTATGATTGTTACACAAAATTATAATTAAGAAGTAAATATAATTATGTGACAATTTGATGAGATTGATTGATGTTAAGCTATTGATTAATTAAAATAATGTGTATTTGCCAAACATGGTCTTGGGCTTTTCAAGTTCAAATTGGTGTAACCTATGTATTAACTAGTAATTAGTATATCTAATAATTACTAGGAGTTATATATATTATATATTACTAGTATTGAATATTATATGTATATACTACAAGTTAGTATGTTAGTTTTAGAAAACAAACCAAAGAAAGAAGAAGAGAGAGAGTAGAGAGAGTTGTAGGAAAGAAGAAGAGGAAGAAAAGAAGAAGAAGGAAAAGCTTGAGAAGACAAAACAAGCCCCATCATCATCATCTTTCATCTCTCTCTTAAATTCATACTAATAAAGTTATAATCTAAATTTCTTGTTTTAATTATATTTTTATGTTCTTCGTAATGTAGATAATTGTTATGTAGAAGTTGTATTGAGAAATTGAGAGAGATAGAGAGAAATAGAGGAATTGAGATGAGCTAGAAGAAGAGGAAGAAAAAAAAAAGCTAGAAGAAGGTAACTTCTAAACTCTTATTTAATCCTTGATTTTTTTTAGTAGATTTATGTTCTAGGGTAGTAGATCATGCTTAATCTGTTTGTATTGGTTTAATCTTGAATTATCAAGAATCAAACAAGAGGATTCAAGAAAGAAAATGAAATGGAAAGAAAATTTGAAGAACAAAATTTGTAGGTTTTTAGTAATTGTGGACATATCTTGTGAAATTCATACCTCTTTGGGTATAATGAGTTAGAAAGTGAGCCTTATATAAAATCAAAGATATAGAAGTAAGCTATATTCTGAAAGTGGAATCACATGAAATTCACCGAATCTAGGGTTTTATACACCGAATTAGGGTTTCGAATTCCCGGAACTGAAATTAGGGTTTCTAGAACCGATTTCTTAGAATTCATAAGAATTTTTTAACCGAACGTTGACGTTCTTAATATATGCTTAGGGTTTGTTATAGATATCGTTTATCTGGTCAACCCTTGACCCTTAACCACATACTGTTCACATATACACAGAACATATTCACTTATTCCTTAATCCTGAATAATTCACCAAAATCTTTCACAGAATTTTGAAACCCTCAAAATTCCTTCTCAAAAATATCAAACGCATACACTTATTTTCTGTCCAGGTTCTAATTTCGAACCTTAAATTAATAATTAAAATTTTTAAAAATATTCAAAATTCTCGGGTTGTCACATTCACCCCTTTTTCTAAAAATTTCGTCCCCGAAATTTACCTTACAGCTTACACCTTACACCTTGAACCATTCACCATTCACCATTCATCATACACCATTCACACAAATTCGCTCATGCTACCCAATACACCACTCACAAGAGTAAAAAATTCAAATTGTGCTGAGGGGTTTTACAGACTATTGTCTGTCATTTTCGCAATGGTTATAGGAAATTCATCCGCAAACCATCTTACCCTGAAGACACAGAGGGTGATTAGCCCAGTATGCCCAAGACTGGCCCAGTAATACTGGTTTTATATGTTTCTCATATTCGCCTTGGGCGCATAATTTACCTCAGTCTTATTAGATTTCGCACCAAAACAATTTGGTTCCGGAAAATTTTCAAAGAACTCTTAGAGTTTTATAAATGTTTGTCTAGCTGAATCAAATAGCATAGACTCATATCAATAATTCAATTCAATCGAATTATTTAACTGTAGCCAAACCCCGTTAGCAAATTAAAATTTTTGAAAATATTTTCGAGAATGACGTCATGTTGCCGCACTGTATTAATAGTCCGTTTGAGGATGCCGTCGTCATAACACATCATACAATAGTGGAACAAAGATTTTAGATCAAATTCACACTAAGTATTCCTGTATTTACAACTCCATCAAATTTTTATCATCTCTTTTGAGAGTTACATGGTACATGAGTGATAAATAAAATAACTTTTGATATTTCAAATCATTTGCGTCTAGCTGAAATAAGTAGTATAGACTATACTTTAAACCGTTTCAAAAATGATTGCGAGCCTACATTTAAAAAAAAACACATAGTGCGTATTTAGCTTGATGTCAACATTTCGAAGTCTAGCATAGCTAGGAGTTTTGGAAAACTTAATTCTTCACTAATAATCATTTGCTTAACAATCTATTTGTTCCTATTATCCTCAATACTGCATTCACAATTAGTTCTACCCAGTTCGTCAAACTACACTTATGAGTTCATTTACTTGCCACAATCATATGGGTTTAAGAACTTATCCTAGTCAGACCTTTGGCGTCCATTCGCTGAGGGGTTCATAAACATTTCATATAACTATGATTTAAGAATGTCACATAAGTATGAATTTTAAGAACTCGTACTTAACCTTGTATCCTCTACCTATGACCTATCTATCTGTTATACACATGAGAAAGGAATCACCCTCTTAATATGCATATATCAAATAACGCATTTCAATGATTATCATTGTCAAAACTAAGTAGTTGTTACACCAAGTACAATTCCCCGCCCACACAAGGAATATACAACTCAGCCGCCGACATGAATCCTCAATTGAATCCCCACCTAACATTAACCCCCTTTTCAATACGAATTTCATTTAACTCGTATTTATAATCCTTTCCTGAATTTGTACCAATTCGTAGTACAACTGACACACAGCAATCTTGCTGTAAACTTTCCAATCATTAGATTGATTCTTTTCCCTGCTATCACTTTATCAGATCACGGAGTGATCTCATCGTATATGTTACGATTTATTTCTATATCTTGATCGTTTTGTTTTACGATCTCCTATCCCTGTTCTTTTAGTCTTTTAGACTTTATCTATTCACCACTACTGTTCAACTTTATTATTAGAGTTAGGGAACTCTGTATCTTTATAACTCGTCGAGATTCGTCTTTGAATCTTACCGACCAACTAACTCTATTTGAGTTAGTACTTATCCTAATCACTGCGGTTATTAGTCTCAGGTATTCCTACCTAAGCTTCATAACCATCAGCCTTGATACCAACTGTGAGGGCCCCGAATCCAAGTCTTAAATCACCTCGGATCTGGTTTGATCATTCTATAACTATTCAACTATATTTGCGGAAGATATAAACATAAATTATTTATACAATAACTTATACATAATCCCTAAGGTCGAGTAACCTTACTTAATACACATTTCATAACTTTTCTAACACATAACATTATTAACATACAATACTTATACAATTTAGCTGCACACATATCCTAATGCTGGAAGTGTCTTTAACCTGTCCTTGTATCCGACGCATTCGTCTTAATCTGCAATGTTTTATCATGATATAGCAAGGGTGAGCATAAGGATTGCCCAACAAGTTTAAGTTCAACAATATAACGATATATCATGATTGAAATGATTTGAATAATTGGCTGGCTATAATTCAACAATATAATTGTGAACTAGCAGTAACAAAATTTTGACTGAACAAGTATTTTACATGAACAGTTATATCTAAACCAAAGGGTAATGAAGGTGATCAGCCTTTCATACCTGACTTATACATGCAATATGTACAGAGTACAATTATACATGGCAATCAGCAATGATTAACCACATGCATATCCGAATGAAACAACTTTTAGAAGAGTTACGTAAAAAAAAACTTGCCTGAACCGTTGATTACCGCTATGCAATTTATAACGCTTTATCCGAAGACCTAATATTAGTATTATAGATCTTCAATATTAGAATAATATCATCACCATATAATACTATTATATATATAGATATACATGGAATAACCTAAACACAACACATAACTCTATCAGTCTATAACACACATAAGACTCGATATCAAGTCAAACTATTGCAATCTGAGTTTAACCCGACACAAATCTAACATCCCGACGGTCTAGTCGGACTTTTATCGAGTCTAAGTTCAAGTAAACTCTGCCTAAACATTTAACAATTAACTTAAATAATAATTTTCATAAGCTCATAATAATTTTTAAATAATTATTATCATTTATCATGAATTTTCAATCATTAAAAACGTATTTAAATAAATTAAATACCAAATTATTCCTTTATCATTAATATTTATTTATTATCCAATATTAATGAAATACATTTCATAATATTATAATATATTTATAATATATCCAAGTATTTTTAATACCTTAAAATCATTTAAATATGATTTTTAAACACTTAAATTCATTATCCGATAATTGCTATTAATATTAAAATATTAATATTTTCATGACAAAATATCAAAAGTTATAATTTATAAATTAAAATAATTTTATAATACTTAAATCATTTTCATATGATTTATAAATCATTAATTCTATTTTTCCATAATTTATTTAATATATTTATTAAATAAACTAATTATACATAATATTAATTAATTAGTGAAATTCATCACAAAATATTAAAAAGTCACCTGAAAATATCTTTAAATATTTTCTTATATCATAATATTATTTTTCATGATTTTTCATGAATTAAAATCATTTTTAAATCATTTATTTAATATTATAATTAAATAAATAAATACCATTTATATTCCAAAAATATTAAATATTTATGAAATATGCTCAAAATAATTAAAAACTATTTTTCAGACTTTAAAATAATTTTTCAAAATTTATTATGTATTTTTAATAATTAAAAACCATTTTTATCTATTTTTAAATAATTTTCTGAAAATAATAATAATAAAATTATCGCTAAAGGGCCCTATAGCGACAGACCCCGTCGCTATAGGTGTTCTTGAGTGTTCTTGAGCCTTCCCCAGAAACTCATAGGCAGTGTGTAGGGTGGTAGGTTTGACCATCATTTAAGTAGGGTTCTTGCTAATTTCTTGGTCGCTTATAGTGTTAGGATAGTAGTACGAATTCAAGACTACAACCTACAACTAATTGCATGGTCAATACACAATATCACTGCAAGATCTAAGCCTCCAAATATTGTGTCAGAGCTGTTCTTCATTTCTGGGTTTTCCAGAAATGAAGAACAGTTGCTAGGCCTTACTTTGAAGCATCATTACTTGGAATCTGGGTCTGTTTTGGGTGATATAAAGGTTCAATGTTGTAGTCAACATGATAAGGTACATATATATAATATCGGTCCAACCTAAAAACTTCACCTACGCAAGATCTGGGCCGCTCAAAGTAGCCTAGAAAAATTGTTCTTGAACAATCTGGGTTTTCCCAGATTTGTTCTTCCGGCAGATAGTCAACCCTAGTTTGACCATGCTTATTTTTGTTTCGGTTTATGATTTTGGTAATCTAAATGTTTATATGTATAGCCTGCATGTCAATATACAAGATCCAACAAACAACATCACATAACAACCTAAACAACTCGAGCTCTTGCGCCTGGAATAACTTGTCAGAGAACTTCTGAAATTCTGGGCTACCCAGAATTGCATTTCCGTGAATGGTCAACGGTCTTTGACCGGTCATATCTCTTAATCTATTCATGATCTAGTCGTGTTTCTTTTTTTCAGATCACAATATACATGACATAGAACACAGGTATAACTTAAAACATAACAAATCAAAAACAGATAACGATCTATGGGCCCTGACATATGATTGTCAGGCCACTATTTCAAGTTTTTTCTAGATTTAAGAAAACTTCTAAATCGTGCATCTAACTGTTATAGATCCATGATCTATCAACCCAAATCACTTATAGACACCCTATTACACAACGTTAAACAACAACTAACATCAAACAAAATGGATCACATGATTTTCAAAATTTTTGGGTTTTATACCTTTCAAGCATGATATTTGATTTCTGACATTTGATTGTTGCTCTTGGCTTGCTATTAACTGATCATGGTTCATCTTCTATCACTCTCTCACTCTAAGATCCGAATTTCTAGAGAGAGAATGGGTTGGTCATGAATGAGAAATAAAGTATCGTTTTTACTTACTTTATTTCTTTGATTTCTTTGATTCAGTGAATCTAGTTGGTATAGGTGGCACAAAAATCAGATTTGGGATAGATTTGAGCACATGTTGTATATCAAAATTGATGAGTCACCAAGATTTGGACATATCCTTTACTTAATGTGTAAGAAAAGGGCATTCTAGTCATTTTGCATAACATTTTAATGGCATTCTAGTAAATGGCCAAACCCTTGGGGTTTAGGGTTTGGATTATGGTTTAGGGTTTGGAAAACCTTAGGGTTTAGGGTTTGAAACCCTTAGGGTTTGCAATTTAATTTTCTAAATTTTCTAATTTAGGTTTTAAAAATAGAAAATTAACTTTTCTAAATTATAATTAGGATTTTCTAATTATATTTAAATTTCTCAATCATAACTTAAATCTTGGTAATTAGGATTAGTATTTTCTAATTAAAATTGCTAATTTAGCAATTAGAGTCAAAATTGTCATTTGGATTTACAACCCACGAATTAGGGTTTCTAATAGAAAAATAACTTTTTTTTAAATTTGAAATTAGATTTCGTAATTAGATTAGGGTTTGCTAATTACTTAAGCTTTACCCTAATTAATCTTATAATTATTTACACTTACGCCATTAAGTACCCAATCTAGGGTTTTATACACCGAATTAGGGTTTCGAATTCCCGGAACTGAAATTAGGGTTTCCAGAACCGATTTCTAAGAATTCATAAGAATTTTCTAATCGAACGTTGACGTTCTTAATATATGCTTATGGTTTGTTACAGATATCGTTTATCTGGTCAACCCTTGACCTTTAACCACATATTGTACACATATACACGGAACATATTCACTTATTCCTTAATCCTGAATAATTCACCTAAATCTTTTATAGAATTTTGAAACCCTCAAAATTCCTTCTCAAAAATATCAAACACATACACTTATTTTCTGTCTAGGTTCTAATTTTGAACCTTAAATTAATAATTAAAAATTTTCAAAATTCTCGGGTTGTCACAGAAACCTTAGGTGAGAGTACCTTAGGCTGTAACCTTAGAGAAGAGAGGTAAAAATAAGGAACGAATAAGCTCAAATAGAGTTTGAACAATAAGGGATTAAAACTTGCGTGAAAGGATTCAAAGAAGAATCTCGCAGAGTTATAAGGAATATGAATGTGGGGTTACCCAACTCCAATAATAAGGATGTAAGGTGATAATAAATAGACAATGTTTATAAAAAAAGAGAATGATAAAGAAGTTAAGAATAGAGAGTTATATCTAAGTATGGTACAGTTGTACTCTTTAGTAGTTGATGTATGGTATCTGGGCTAAACTATTCCTTCATAGAGCGGAGGTATATACGAACTAGCAACTCGGAACCTAGTTTGTTATTTGTTTGTGGGAAACCACTCAGCATACCATATTGAAACTATTAGAGACTCGATGTGTACCAAGTTTAGAAAATGGATACGTATGATGAAAATGTGGAACTCGATTGGAATGTTGAACAATGTAAATGAAGTTGGAAATTCTTAAAGGATGAATTAATTGTTATATAAACAAGAAGATTCAAAGAAGAATCTTGAAGAGATATGTAGATAAGAAATGGGAGTTACCTAACTCTAATAGCCAAGATAACGAATAATGTCGTAAATGATGAAAAAGAGAAAGAAAAAGGATCGTAAAACAAAACGACCACGAGTTAAGAAAAGAATTTTAAGGGAGATGATTACATAATAAGATCACGACGTGGTCTGTTTAAGTTATAAAAGAAAGATGGTCTATAATGTTTTGTACATATATCTAAATTACACCTAATATACATTTTTTTGTAAAATTTTAGTTGAAATAAATACTATAAAAATTAAAAGAAAAAAAAAACAAATAATTTTTTGGACAGATCGATAGAAACTGGTCATCCTAGAATTATTGATACAAACATACTTTGTAATAACACCACTATGAGAATATAGTGTACTCCTTTTTGTACTCAATAAGTAGTATATTGACTATTGGGGCAATATGTAAAATAGTAAAAGGGTAGTGGCATAACCTTTTTACGCTAGAAATTGACTACCATGCGCAAAATTGTTCATTTTAAAGTTAGTTTCTATATCTTTTTATTTATTTATTTTAAAATCTTTATTTTACTCTATATAATTTACCAAGCAATACTTATTAAAAGTCAAACGCTCTAGAAAAGGAGGATTAAAAGTCAAACGCTCTAGAAAAGTTTTTTAAAAAAAGGAAAATAAATAAGTTCTAATCAATAATTTTTAACTAGATGAACAGTGCATGTCCAAATCTTTGACCAACGTAAACCCCCCATAAAACTACGAGATAACTCATGAGGAGTTATAGATAATGTGATATGAGGAATTCGTATCGAGCAAAGAGCAAGTTAAGAGTAAGATACAATTAGGTGGGATTTCAATTGAGGACTCATGTGATGGCTGAGTTGTACAAATCTTTGTATGGGCGAGCGTTTTGTGCTTGCACTCAGTTTATCATATTGATAATCATTGGAATGTTGGTGTCGCGCTATCTATGTATATGTGGCGAAAAGGTGATTCTTTTCTCATGTGTATGATTGATAGTTAGAAACTATTAAGATTAGACATATATTATTAGGATTAGGCGCGATTTTTAAAACTAATGTATATGATAAGTTCGTGACTCATAATAATATGTTATGTTTTGAACCCCTCAGCGAATGGACGCCTATGGTCTGACTAGGATAAGTTCTTAAACTCATATTATTGTGGCAAGTCCTAAAATTCCAATGTGCGGTAAGTTTGATGAACTGGGGTATAATTAAGTTATGAATGGAGTATTGAGGATGATAGGAATAGATAGATCTTTTAAGCAATGGATTATTACATAAAGTGGAGTTGATGGTGGAAGCATAGGTATTCTAAATCTACTAGCTATACTAGACTTTCGAAATTTATTGACTTCGTGCTGATGTTTACACTTCTATTTTCTTGAAAAATATTGGATCAAATGATGGATCCAATGAGTTTTAACAACAATACTGTTATTCGTATGTCTATGCTAATTGTTTCGGCTAGACAAAAATAATTTGTAATATATCAAAATGTATTTTATATCATTAATGCATCATGTAACCTGGTGCAAAGATGATAAAAATGATAGAGTCATCAATGCAGTATTACCTAGTGTTGGATGTAATCTAAGGATCATCAGCCCATTATGGAATGATGTAGTATGATAAAATCACCAAATGACGGAATCCTCAACGGACTGTAAATACAGTGCGGTATCATGACGTTATAAAAAGATTTTTGAGATTTCTTTGAGATATGAGAATACATATATATATGTAGGTATATGTATATTTTGGTTGATATCCGAATTGTTGTAGAGGTCAATGCTATTTGATTCAGCTAGACAAATATTAAAAGATGTTCATGAAATTCAAGAGTTTCTTAAGAAGTTATGCCAAACCAAATTGTTTTAGTGCGGATTCAGATATTGAAAACTGAGATGAACAACCCTATTATTAGGGGTTGCACTTAGTTTTATACTTTGCGCTGAAATGTTTGTATACAGTACATGTACAATAGGTTGATCACCTAGAGTACTTGCGGAGGGTGTTTTCAGTCTTTGTGATTGATAAACATTCTACCAAAGAGGGTTTAAAGTGTGAAGAACCGGGGGTAAAGCACTATTAAACCTAGAGAATAGAGTTCATGGTCTTGTGACCCTCAACATGATTTGGAATCTTTTAAATTCCTAAGTTATTCATACTACTTCCCAATTATTGAACAATTGTGGACGATTCTTGTTATTCTGCAAGATGGAAGTGAAAAAGGAAAGTATTCCTTAGAAAGAAGTAAGTCGTAAAATGCGACACTGAATGATGGATATTTGAATAGGTGAGAAAAGAAATTTTGAAGTGAGAAGGATGTGAGTTATCAAAGAATAATGTGAAACTTTTAATAGAAAAGTTTAATAATTGTAGAATGATGTTTGTGGAAAGAAAGTGGTTATAGAAACCAATGAGTGAATGAAGTAGTGACGTAAAAATCTACTTTGATAGATTAAATGAATAAAGATTAATAAATAAATAAATAAAATAATTTTGAGGACGAAATTCTTAGAAGAAGGGGTGAATGTAATGTCCCGAGAGTTTGATCATATAATATATGATAATGATCCTTAGAGAAAGATAATGAACGGGTGAAAGAATATGTAATACTCAAATATAATTGAGTCTAAGTAAATATTATGAAATAAAACTTATAAGAATTTATTATCAAGAATGGTGAGAGTAGAAAATATAAAACCTATATTAAGGTAATGTGTTGAAGTTATTCAATGAATAGATTTGAGGAAAACTTGAGTAAGGTAGGGTTTCGTTGATTCCGAGGACGAAATCGTTATAAGGTGGGAAGGATGTGACATCCCAGATTTTTAGAAATTATAAATGAGAATTTTATAAATAAAAGTATTATTTATGAGATATGTTGGGTGTGAGTATGTGTATGTCATATATTGTAGAATATGTGAACTGATGTGAAGAGAATGTTATATATTAATTTTAATATATATAAATATTTAATTGAATTATTTATTGAGTTAAATAAATAAATTTTGTTTTGATTATAGAGTAATGTAATTAAGTGTAGCAGATTAATTAAATGAATATTTAGTATTTAATTTAATTAATATAATAATTTTATGTTATAGTTCTAATTTAAGTGAGATAATTAAATTAGATGAGTTATGTGATGATTGTTACACAAAATTATAATTAACAAGTAAATATAATTATGTGACAATTTGATGAGATTGATTGATGTTAAGCTATTGATTAATTAAAATAATGAGTATTTGTCAAACATGGTCTTAGGCTTTTCAAGTTCAAATTGGTGTAACCTATGTATTAACTAGTAATTAGTATATCTAATAATTACTAGGAGTTACATATATTATATATTACTAGTATTGTATATTATATGTATATACTACAAGTTAGTATGTTAGTTTTAGAAAAC
Organism: Panax quinquefolius; assembly: GCA_020205615.1. Classification (NCBI taxonomy): domain Eukaryota; kingdom Viridiplantae; phylum Streptophyta; class Magnoliopsida; order Apiales; family Araliaceae; genus Panax; species Panax quinquefolius. The sequence goes on along the minus strand of CM035164.1, from coordinate 79,866,493 downwards.
AAACCAAAGAAAGAAGAAGAGAGTTAGAGAGAGTTGTAGGAGAAGAACAAGAGGAAGAAAAAGAAGAAGAAGGGAAAGCTTTGAGAAGACAAAACAAGCCCCATCATCATCATCTCCATCTCTCTCTTAAATTCATACTAATAAAGTTATAATCTAAATTCCTTGTTTTAATTATATTTTTATGTTCTTCATAATGTAGATAATTGTTATGTAGAAGTTGTATTGAGAAATTGAGAGAGATAGAGAGAAATAGAGTAATTGAGATGAGCTAGAAGAAGAAGAAAAAAAAAGCTAGAAGAAGGTAACTTCTAAACTCTTATTTAATCCTCGATTTTTTTTGGGTAGATTTATGTTCTAGGGTAGTAGATCATGCTTAATCTGTTTGTATTGGTTTAATCTTGGATTATCAAGAATCAAACAAGAGGATTCAAGAAAGAAAATGAAATGGAAAGAAAATTTGAAGAACAAAATTCGTAGGTTTTTAGTAATTGTGGACATATCTTGTGAAATTCACACCTCTTTGGGTATAATGAGTTAGAAAGCGAGCCTTATATAAAATCAAGGATATAGAAGTAAGCTATATTCTAAAAGTTGAATCACATGAAAACTCTTTGTAGATTTCTTGCAATGTGTGTTTTAGTAAGGCTGGTCCGAAGGGAAAATAATATGTCCAGAAAATCAAAAATCATTACGCTTTACGACTTTGAAAAATTCATATAAATTCGTGTGTTTTGAATCTGAAGAAACTTAAAACTGCAAAGTTGTAGATATGGAAGTTTACTAGCTAAACACGTGCGAGTGAGCCATTTTATGGACCGGATCATGTCCGAAATAAATTGTTTAGTAAGGATGTCTAGAAAATGAAATTTTCTAGACTAGGTGATGAATTACAGAATCTGGTTTAGATGGATAAGGGTATGATTTTAAGGCCTAGATGAGGTTGTAGTACACTGAATAAGGGTTAATTCTATATAACAAGGAACAAAAACGGACATGTAACAAACGAGTTACGTTAAAAATGAAAACAACGCTTTGTTAAAGAAATTGTGAAGATGAGTTTTATAATTCTGTTTGAATTAAGATTTTGGGTGATGATATATTTTGATGATTAAAAATATGTTTTGACATATGTAATGAGTATAGATATGTGTTATCATATTCTATGCATAATTAACCATTTAAGATCAAGAGTTGAGATAAGTTAATGTGTTCACATAACGTGCTCGATAAAATGCCTACGAGTAATAGTGTTTCTATACTTTGGTATACAAAGTGTCTATTTAATGACTAATATTGGATGTTATGTGCATCTGAGTATGTAAAGATGATAATACAATAATAATAATGGAAAGAAATTTGAAAAGGGTGATTTTTGATTTATGAAGGAAAATTAAACATGTAAACAATGTGTTGAATATGCATTTTTGAAACCAAAGTGGTATAATAAAATGGTGTGATATACGCACATTAAACTATAAGTGTGATAGTCTAGCATGTGTTGTGATGAAAATGAGAAATAAAACCGAGTTGCATATAAAATAGTTAGATGTCTATAAAGACATTATAAAGGATAATAAGATAAAGTAAGGTCTTAGAATAAATTTGACCATGAGATTGAGTATTGATTTTATTTATTATCAATCTCACATACAGTGTAGGTTGTGCAAGGACGCCAAGTATTAGCGTGTTGGTAAAAGCCTATAGATAAAGGCAAGTCTTTCGCCTCCTTTTGCTATGTGAACTTGATGATGATCTGCTTTAAAATTTTAGTGTATGATGTATTATATATGTCAAAAGTATGAATTTTGAAAGTCAATCTATGACTATGATGATTGAACTATGAATGTTGATTGAGTAAGGAACTCAATCTTTATAGTTGTTATGTGAACTATAACATGTATGCTATGTTTGTTTATGATTATTCTTGTATGTTGAGCATGTTATTATGTGTTACGTGATCCATGAAAACTGTTAGATTTTGCTGAGCTGTCGAGCTCATTCTTGCAAATAACTATTTTTGCAGATTCAAGAATTGAAGGTAACTCTATGTGCTACTTGATTGTTATGGATCAAAAGTGATATATGAAGATTTAATATCCTAGCTAAGTTGTTATTCTTGTAAACCATGTCTAATGTTTCTAATAATGTATTAATGTTGAATTGTAATATTGTTTTACGAATGTATACTATTGTAGTATTAAAATGATTCTGAGATATTTAGATGTAAAGGTTGAAGGTTTTGGGAACGAGGATAGTTTGTAATAGAAAATTTTAATTATTTCGCAAATTTCAATGGTTGTATTATCGTTTAATGATGTAAAATTAGAGGTTGAATGTATTATTAACGACCGAAGTCGGGAATTAAATTGTATGAATTTTGGGGTCGTTACAAGACAACGATCTTGGAAGCAACCAAGATCGTAGTGCTTGCCAAACAAAGAAAGAACTGATGGAAACTGAACAAAGATACTAGTTAGTCTTTGAAGGACAAGGCTAAAGTGATTAAGCGTAGGGTCAGTCCATTGATGATAAGTGAACGGGAGATCACAAGGAGAAAGCGAGCTGGACGCGACACAAATCTGAAGTGTATTGTTATTCAGAGGGGACCAGAGCAAAGAGTTAGGCCATCAGTCTCTGAGAACAGTCGAAGCAAAAAGAAGTGTTGAAGCACTGCACAATAGAAGGAAGAGGTGTTCTACATTGGAGATCCAATCAACACTTCAAGATTGTAGTGTTAACTCTACCAGTCAATGAGCAACACTCAACAAGACACTACGATCAGGTCCTCGAAGACATGCATCAAAATCGTAGAGTTCAAATAGCTGAAGACTGAAGCATTGGCAACAGTTCAATCTTAAGGGTAATATTCGGACAAGAGCTTATTGAGAGCATCGATGCAAAATGACAACCTCTGATCGAGAAATCAGAAGGAGGAAATAAAGTCTTCGACCTGCCCAAGACATTAAAGTGAAAACTCTGATGGGGTAGGTGAAATAGTAGATTGCAATGTCAGATAAAGTATGACATGTCACTTTAGCAGTCTACCTCTGTCAACTCAAGATCTGTGAAGATATTTGAATAGCCTTCAACGGCTACTTTCCAATGGAAGAATTGAGAAGGAGTATAAATCAGGAAGAGCTTCAAAGATCGAAAAAGGCTGGAGTTGCCGAGTTTGGAGTAACGGTGGACTGTTCTAAACCATATGAAATAGAGAGTCCGAAGGCTCACTGTACGATCCTTAAAGAACACTCAGATACATGCAAAGGAAGAAATAGAAGTGAGAGTTCTACTATGTAGAAGTGAGAGTTCTACTACAAAAAGAGTGTTCTGAACTGCCGAGAGAAAGAAGATCATCATGTCATCTTGGTGTCCATCATGGGAAGACTTTAAGTACCATAGAGAAGAGCTAACAGTCATCTTAGCAAGTCCATCATGAGAAGACATCAAGTATGAAGAGGAAGATCACAAACGACATCATGGTGGCAAGCATGGGAAATTTTCTAAGTACCTAGCAGAAGAGCTTACAGTCATCTTAGAAACCCATCATGTGCAGCCATCATGTATCAAGAGGAACGATCTTCAAGGCAGACATTAAGGGGTCATCCGAAGTGGTTGAGTAACTAAAGAAGCTGAGCATCATGTAACACTCAACTGCACTTCAAGGATGATCACGCCAAGCTGCTAAGTACAGAAGATGTTCAGAGCATGAAGACATCTTAGCAGCTCAGCACCAACTCCAATGGACAAACAACTCAACAGAAGTCAGGGCTTGAGGGGTCCTTGTCCGAATGGACTAAATGAAGCCAGGGCCTGAGGGGTCCTTGTCCGGAGGGACTAAATGAAGTTCCAAGCCTGCAGGGCTCGAAGAGTTCCTAGGGAACTAGAGGAGTTCCAAGGTCACGGCCTCAAGAGTTCTTAGTGAATCAAGTCCCAAGGCACGGCCCTTGAAGGAATCTTAGTGATGCGGTCTGTCGCCTTCCTTAATGGAAATTCTACTAGTTGAAAGCAGAAGAGTGGATTAGGAGCTTGAGTCTCTGAACCACTTAAAACCCCTTGTTTCTTTTACATTATGTACTATAACTGCTATAACTGCTATGTATGTTTTAACTGCTTACAACCAAACTAACTCTACGAACAATGTATGTTTGATTATGTATATATCAATTAAGGGGATCTTTTACTTATTCCGCTGTGCTTGAAAAGATTCTTATGTTTGTCATCTGCTAATGTAATAACAATACAAAATAAATGAGAAGAGTATTTAAAATAAAAAGGATCTATTCAACCCCCCCTCCCCCCTCTAGATCTATTGTGCCTACTGAGAACTAACAATTTTCATTCTTATCTTCTTCTTATAACTTCTATAGGACTCAACACTCGTCGCTTCTCTGCTAGTAGTCCATATGGTATTCTGAGTGGTTTCCCACAAACAACCAACAAACAAGTTTCTGTCTCATTTACACTGCCATCACAATGAGTTAGATTGGTTGCCAGTTTCGTATATACCTTCGCTCTTTGAAGGAATTGTTTAGCCGAGCTCCCATATGTCAACCATCAAAGGTTATGATTGTACCACAATCTAAACTTATCAAAACTTATCTGAACCATTAACTATAATGTTCGTTAAGTTAATTTCTTATTCCTTTCAACTTTCTGGCAACTAAATGTCATTCCTCAGGATTCATTCTTATACGACTCACCTTCGGCTTTCTTAATACCATTCGTATCTTACTTAATACTTTCGTTATCCATTACTTGAACCCCATGTTCATTAGTCATTCTTAATGTCGAAGCCATACCGTTCGTTGTATGCTAAAATCGTTCGATTAACGCAACAGCGTTGCGTACACAGCGTCTATACGCTTCACATTTATCTCAAATTATCATGACATAACATTAAAATGTTATTCATTACCCTCGTCGCTCAATGTCTAAGGAATCACAACCATAGCAATCCTCCATGTTCGTTTATTGTAACTACGGTTCCCAGATATCGGCTTCATAATCTACAACTTAAATTCTCTGTCTTTTAATCATGTTTAATCTTTCCGTTCAACCTTTACTAAAGGATTAAATCACTTATTTTAGTGTTACATTAGTTGAACATTATGTTCTTTATCTTCCCTTACGTTTTCCCCAAGAGCTGAGCAGTTAAAAGCTCTTCTTTGGCTTTTTCCCTAAATCGGCACTGCGATGCCACTCTCTTCCTTTCCTCTCATGCCAAGCATGCGTAGTCTATGTCACCTTCTTCCCGATGCAGCTACGCTGATTTGCCAAGCCCTCCTTCTTTCTCGCGTTAAAGGCCGCCACTGTCAAGATGGCGATGGCGAGATCTCGTGATGCAAATACCACCTCCCACGGTTTCACTTGGCTGCTGCTTACGAAACACGAAAAACTAGAAAATTTTCAAAGTCTTGAATCAAGTTTGAGACGCGTACTTTACTATCTTGTATCTTCTTCGTTATAACTCAGAACGAGGTCGATCCAAAGACATTCTCTTCCGTATGTTACGTACTTCAATTCCCCTCTGACAGAACTTCGTTCTGAATCTGTTAACGTGCCATTCGATTAGCTTGATCTTCACCATTCGTTCATTTTTACACTTTTAACGTTCTTCGTTCGTTTGTCCGTAATTCGGCCATCCGAACTCAGAACTCGATCATTCTTGAGTCCACGACTCACGTTTATTCGTTCTCTTACATTCTTATGAAAGCCTACACATTCGGGTTCATTTACTAACTTTTCAATACTTGTTCGTCTTTTATGAAATTTTCGTTATAACTTCATTATAGCTAAGTTTAATTCGTTCTTCATGAATGTTTCTACCGTTCCTAACCAAGCAATAAGCATCTAACTTATACGCGATGGTTTTAAACTTGTCCGTCAACAACAATTATCCTACGATGGTTTTAAATTTGTCCATCGACAACGTTCTTCGTGTTCTTCACGTTTTCTTCGTGTTCTTCGTTCGTTCTTCATTTTAATCGATATTTTGGATTACGGTTTCACTTTTTATTAGAATTTGATGTTATAGAACATCATTCCTTACTTATTTCACCTACTTATTCATATAATCCACTCGGATCGTTCTAATTCATTACGAATCTTATACTTCCTTAAGAAATTTATAAAATAAACTTCTAATTCTTATTTCTTCATTTTCTTACGATTTCAACCATATGAAATCATCCCTAACATCATCTACTTCTTATCTTCATTAAGGTATCTGTTTAAACATAGAAACTTAAAGAAAATTTATAAGAGACCTCCTCCTCTTTCTTCCCATCCGAACTATCTCTCTCTCTTAAGTCTTAAAGGATTTTCACAATCCAAAACAAATGAATTTAGCTTCCTATTTATAGATTTTCAAAGCTAGGGGCAAAATAGTCATTTTAACCCTTAAACATCCTTACTATTCATTACTTAAGCACTAAGTTAACTTGCTCATCACTTATAAGCACATTACTTAGCCATTAAGTTTACTTAGTCATTACATAACTTATCTCTTACTCAGCCCTTAAGTTTACTTAGTCATCACAGAACTTATCTCTTACTTAGCCCTTAAGTTTACTTAATCATGACATATCTTATCTCTTACTTAGCCCTTAAGTTTAATTAGTCATCTCTTCTTATATAGTTCATACGATATTTGTATTATACGTCGTAATAATCTTTGTACTATACTCATATAATAACTAGTATTACACTCGTATTTCTTACGCATAATAACCCTAATTATTATACGAAATCATTAAATTCTCGAAACTCACTTTTCCTAACCCTTAGGTTTTAAGTCCGCAGGCAAAAATTTTAATTTTTGCCAGAACTGAAATATTATTGAATATTCCATTATGTCTTAGAATTCTATCATTACACGTTTCTCAAAAATTCAAACTCAATCTCTGAACAAAAATGGATGAATAGTGCCTATTTCGTCTTTTTCCCCGAAAATATTTTTGTTCCCGAAAATATTTTATTTTCGTCTTGAAAATTCGTACTCGTTCAATCTAGCTCATAGCCAGAATCCTCCTGACTTATAATCATCCTAGGTTCTAGAACGATTAATAAACACATAGCCCATAATATTTATGATGAATGATTTGTTTGAGTTATGATTATGGGGATAAAATTCTTGTAAGGAGGGAATGAAGTAACAATCTAGAATTTTAATGATAATGTTTTAAATATTTATTGAGTTATATAAATATTTAATGGATGTGTTTATTGTTGAATAAATATTTAATTTGTTTTGACTTGATTGGTTAATTATTTGTTAAGTAAATAATTAAGGAGTTAAGAAAATTAATTGTTATGAGATAATATACTAATTTAATTTAATAATTAAGTAAGAGAGTTTATAATGATTAAATAAATTATTATATTTTAATTTGAATTTGTAATTAAAACAATGTGTTAGTTGAGTAAATAAAATTATAATTATAAAGAAAATTATAATTATGTTGTATTGATTTATATGATGAATTAAATTAATAAATTGTTATTAGAATTAATTAAAATTGAATATTAAAATTTAATTAAATAAAAGTGTGACAAATAACCTTACTATAAAGGAGTTATTAAAATAAATTAAAGAAGTTTAATTACATTTTTGCCAAACAAGGCTTAATGCATATTAAGTCTTTAATTTAAATATGTTTACCAAACAAGGTATAAGATTTAATGGGTTATTTTAGTTAGCTAACTAAACAAGTCTTATGGCTTTTGATTTTCAAATAAAATTATAACTGATGTCAGTTAAAGTTATAATTATATTATATACTTAATACCTATATTATTCTTATTATACGTTATATTTTAGTACGTAAGTTAGAATAGAGAAGAAAGACTCAAAAGAAGAAAAAGAAGAGAAGAAGAAAATTGAGAGAAAACTTGAGAGAATTCTAGAGAAGTTTTAAGAGAAGAATTGGGGAAAAGAAATCTTGTTGATTAAAAGGAAAGTTATCATCTTCTAGAAAACCAGGTATCATATTACTCTTTTAAATTTCTTTAAAGTTTTAGTTGTTTTCTCTTCCAAAATTCTCTGTAAAATCTTTGTAGAGGTTGAATTGTTTGTTGTATATTGCTTTATATGATAAATTGTTTGTTATAAGTTGTGTTCATAAGTTTATAGATGAATTAAGTCATGTTGTGAATGTATTTTTGAAGAAAAACTATATTACAGTAAATTGGTATGAACATATACGAATATGGCTTAGTTTAGAGTAAAAATTAAGGTTTAATTAGTTGTTTAATATATATATTGACTATTGATTTTGAAAGTAGATGAATAAACTAAAAATAGTATTTTGAGTCGTCAAATACATGGTACAAAATATAAATAAAAACTTAATTATACAACTGTCGTGTAAAATACGACAAAACATAAACTGTGAGTTTTAATACAACATTGTCTTCTAAATAGTATTCAAACTCAAAATAAGTCCTCAATACATTTATTTTCACACTATTTCATAGAATAGTGAGGACTACTAATGCTATCATCTGAACCGTCACTTCGTTCCCCGACTAGTCCCCACTACGTTCTCATTTCCTGAAGAGAACAATGAAAGTAAAAGGGTGAGCTCAACTAGCCCAGTAAGAAATATTATGACTAAGATAATGCAGAATAAATTATCATTAGCCTTCAACAGTGTTAAACTGATAAAATATAACAAACATCAAGTTTAACTCTTTGCTTGAACAAGCAATCCATTAGAAGAGTCAAGTAGAAATAAAACCTTCTATCTTCTATGATTTAAAAGGTTTTTCATTACTTTTATCATTGAGACTCGACAATAAATAATCCACATCATCCCCTCATACTACGACCCAGGATATTCATTAGTATCACGACCACAAATTATTCATGCACTACGGGCCAAGGATATTCGTGTATTCATCAATGGTCATGATCATGCCAACAACTGTCCATCAATGTACTACGGCCAATGAGGATTTTTACCACATCACTTGTAACATTACGGTCATGATTATACCGAATAATCTCTGGTCATAATTGTGAGACTCCAGATTTTATGAATAAAGATTTAATTTTCTCGAAATAATTTTTTTAAATATTATGGTGTGGATTTGATATAATGTTATAGTTGTGGGTAATATTTATAAATTTTGCAAAGTACGTAAGTTGTTATATAATATTCGATTGGTCGAGGAATATTCTTTTTGTCGGGGAATATCCGTACGACGGTACAATCAATGGTGGACCCCACAACAGAATTATTGTCGGATTGAGAAAATGACAAAAATACTTTATAAAAATAACGGCGGAAGTTTTACCATTAACTGTTGAAACACCCGGTGTTAAAAGTACAGTAATACGCGTGGTTGCATAGTAGCACACGGTATTGATTATTGATGCTTACGTGAGAAGTCACTCAGTTATACTCAATTATTACTTCTGATAATTCTTTGCATCATATCTCTCATATTATTAATTCAATTATTGTCACAAGATCATCTCATAATATTTATTATTATTAAATCAATAATTGAGATTTGACAAAGTTATTCATATTATTATTTGCAATATTGATAATGTCTGTAAGTTACATCGAGGAGAGGTTTGGTCACCTAATTGCGCGCCAATAAGGAGAAATCCTTATCGAAAAGTCCCCTCTTTCCTGAGAATGACATTATTGTTAAATATTGTGAGTTATAATATTAATAATGAATAAGTTGTGTTGATTAAAGATGAAATTGATTGTTCTATTGTATTGGGATTATTAGAGTTTGTGAAAATTGACATTTATTTCGATGATAATTGATGTCTGGAGGTTATATTGTTCACTCTGGTATTCGGAGCACTTTTCGTGTCAGAGTACTATTCACGAGTTACTATTCATGAGTCACTATTCACGAGTCACTATTCATGAGTTACTATTCACGAGTTATTATTCACGGGTTACTATTGATTCACATTCTTATACTATTAGGGGTGGTGGTACAAGATTGATAATACTTGCATGACTAAGTTAAAAATGGAGGTATAGTTGAAGGTACTATACTGTAATTAATCTTTTCGCATGATTATACTATTTATTCACGTGATTATACTATTTATTCACATGATTGTACTATTGATTCACATGATTTACTATTAGGGGAGTTGGTGAAAGATTGATAATAGTTGCAGGACTAAATTAAAAATGAAAGAAAAGTTGGAGGTATTGTACTGTAATATTTCGAGCCCCAAAACGTGCAATTATCGAAACTATATTTTTCTATAAATAGAAGCTCATTCTTCCTTCATTTCTCACCAATTCACTAAAGCTATAGAGCAATTATTATAGAGAGAAATTATAGAGAGAAAGAAGAAAAGTATTATGCTACTTCACCACTTCTATATCCAGTTTCTTCTAAGGTAGGGAGTATTATTTCATTCTTATCCATGAAGAGAACTTCTGTTATTCCAATCTTTATTAGTCTATTGGAAGAACCTGTATACGCGGGCTACCCTATACTTGGTGAAATTCTTCTGTTATTCCATTCTTTATTATTACATTGAACATCACATGCATGCGCGTTTCTGTGGGACTGGTTCCATTATTTATCATTCTGTTGGAACATCATGTCTGTGCTTTACGCATGACTTGGTTCCATTATTTATTATTCTGTTGGAATATCTTGTTTGTGCGTTTTACATCGGACCTGATTCCGTCTTTATTATTCTGTTGGAATATCCTGTCTGTGCGTTTAACATCAGAACTGGTTCCGTTATTTATTATTATGTTGGAATAACCTGTATGTGCGGTCTATCGCATGCCTGATGATTTCTTTTGTTATTCCATTCTCTATTATACTCAGTTGGTTAAAGTTTTGACTTCTATACTCCATGAAATTAGTGAAATATCCTTGATATTTTCGCTTCATCCAGTATCTTTTCATGGAAATATTCTTCTGAGAATTCTTGAATTTTTACTCCACAAAGCAGTATCATGTTGACAATTTGGACGTTATTGGTTCATGGATAAATTAATTCTTGAACTTGTTTTATTGAATTATTATGTCATTGTCATCATCCTCATGTTTATATTATGTTGAAAGTCATCTATGGCAGAGTAGTGCATAGATGGACTTGGTATGATTATGACCGAGAATTATTCGATTAATCAATCACCGTAATGTTACAAATGATGTGGAAAAAGTCCGCATTGGCCCGTAGTGCATTGATGGACAATTTTTGGTATGATTATGGCTATGGATTCTCTTCGGCCAAGGGTACAAAGTTGAATTGTTTTATGGCATGATCAGGACCATTGATGAAAACACGATTATCTTTGGCCTGTAGTGCATGGATAATTCGTGGCCGTGATACTAAAAGAATATCCTTGGCCTATATTGCAGGGATGATTTAGTGATGTGGATTATTTATTAAGCTAAGTCTCAGCGACAAAAGTGATGAAAAACCTTTTTAAATCATAAAAGATAGTAGATTTTATTCTCTACTTGACTCTTTTAATAGATTATTTATTCCGCTGCAGTTAAACTTGATGGTTGTTATATTCTATCAGTTTAACACTGTTGAAGGTTATTGATAATTTATTCTGCATTATCTTAGTCATAACATTTCTTACTGGGCTAGTTGAGCTCACCTTTTCTTTCACTATTCTCTTCAGGAAATGAGAACGTAGCTGGGACTAGTCGGGGAACAGAGTGATGGTCCTAGATGGTGCATTAGTAGTCCTCACTATTCTGTGAAATAGTGTGATAATAATTGTTATGAGGACTCCTTTTGAGTTTGTATACTCTCTAGTAGACAGTATTTGTATTCAAACTCATAGTTTATGTTTTGTCGTATTGTACACGACAGTTGTATTATTAAGTTGTATTTGAATTATGTACCATGTATCTGGCGACTCAAGATGGGTGATGTATACCTAATTTTGGGGGCGTCACAATAATCATACCAAGTCCATCTATGAACTACAGGTCACAGATGACTTTCAACGTATTATAAACATGAGGATGATGGCAATTCAATAAAACAAGTTCAAGAATAAATTTTAAAGCTTTATAAGTTAATTTATCCTAAACTCAATAACGTCCAAATTGTCAACATGATACTGTTTTGTGGAGTAAAATTCAAGAATGCGCAGAAGAATATTTCCATGAAAAGATACTAGATGAAGCGCAAATATCAAGGATATTCCACTAATTTCATGGAGTATAGAAGTCAAAGCTTTAACCAACTGAGTATAAGAGAATATATGAAACTGCAAATTGATTTTCGTCCGCCATGTGGTAATCCACTTAGACAGATCATTTCCAAAATTTAATAAGGAATGAATACAAAGGATCATTCACCATGTATGTGATAATCCACATAGACAGGTTATTCCAACAGAATAATAAAGAATGGAATAATAGAAGAAATCACTATGCATGCGATAGACCGCACATACAGGTTATTCCAATAGAATAATAAAGAATTGAACCAGGTCATGCGTAATTCGCACCGACAGGATGTTCCAACAGAATAATAAAGAATGGAACCAGGTCATGCGTAAACCGCACAAACATAATGTTCCAACAAAATAATAAAGAACGGAACTAGGTCATGCGTAAACGCACAAACATGATGTTCCAACAGAATAATAAAGAATGGAATAACATAAGAATTTCACCATGTATGCGGTACTTCGCATAGACAGGTTATTCCAACATAATGATAAATAATGGAATACCATAAGTTCTCTTCATGAAGACGAAAGAAATAATACCCCTTACGAGTACAACAGATAATATCCCTTACCGTAAAAGAAGAGTATTCCGACTGGTAGGGAGAGGATATTCTTGAAGAAAACTTATATTGTTTTTCTACGCTCAAAGCTTCTAAAAACTATAAAGAAATACGTTCAAGATTATAGAAGGAGAATTCTCTGAACTTCTGGTGTGATTTTCAATTCTAACTAAGCATCCTATTTATAGAAGAATGAAAAGGATACTATGCTGCATATGCAATAAAATATAATATATTCTATTTATAATCAAATAAAACAAAACTTTATAAAAAGTATTTTGTTTTATATAAAAGTTTTTACTATACAAACACTATGCAGAGCACTATGCAACACTATGCCTAATAAAATATAATATATTCTATTTATAGTCTAATAAAATAAATAACTTTATAAAAGTATTATGTTTTATATAAAAAGATTTTACTATGCAAAACACTATGCATAATAGAATATAATATATTCTATTTATAGTCTAATAAAACAGATAACTTTAAAAAAAGTATTCCGCTTTATATAAAAAGCTTTTCTGTTTTATTATATTAATAATACTAATAAAACAAAATTTATCATCATTATTATAATTCACAATATTAATCGACCAAATTCGTTCTCAAAGAAAGAGGGGGCTTTCGAATAAGGATTTCTCCCATTGTTGGCGCGAATTAGGTGACAAAACCTCTCCTTATGTAACTTCTAGACATCGTTAATATTGCAAATAATAATATTAATAACTTTGTCATCTCAATTATTGATTTTATAATATATAAAATATTGACAATAATTGAATCAAATAACGTGAGATACTATGCATCAATTATTGTAGCAATAATTGAAGAAAACTGAGTGACTTCTCATGTAAGCATCAATAATCAATACCGTGCTACTACTTATGCAACCACGCCAGACATTCTTTACTTTTAACACCGGGTGTGTCAACAGTTAACGGTAAAACTTCCGCCGTTATTTTCATAAAGTATTTTTGTCATTTTCTCAATCCGACAGTAATTCTGTTGTGGGATCCACCAATGATTGTGCCGTTGTACGAATATTCCCTGTTAAAACGAATATTCCCCGACCAATCGAATATTTTATAACAACTTGCGTACTTTATTTATAAAAGTTGGGGTTTTACAACCTCCCCTTCTTATAAAATTTCGCACTCGAAATTAGAGTACGTACCTGGTATGTCGAAGAGGTAAGGATTCTTTGATTTCATTTCAGATTTGAACTCCCAGGTCATTTCCTCAACATCGTAGTTCCTCCACAAAACTTTGACTTGAGGTATAACCTTGGAGTGTAGAACATGTTCCTTCTTATCCAAGATTTTAACAGGAACCTCTTCATACGTTAAATCTTCCGCTATTTCGTTCGGTTCTAACTCAATAATGTGGTGCGGGTCTTTCAAATATTTACGTAACATAGATATGTGAAAATGTTATGAACACGAGACATACTTGGCGATAAAGCTAGTTTATAGGCCACAGTTCCTACTCGATCAAGGATTAAAAATGGGCCAATGAATCGAGGATTGAGCTTTCCTCTCTTTCCAAATCTCGTAACTCCTTTCCATGGAGAAACACGTAACAACACATGATCTCCAATATCGAATTATGCGTCCTTTCGATGAAGATCAGCATAACTCCTTTGTCGATCTTGTGAGGTTTTTATATGTTATCGGATCGTTTGAATCTCTTCCGTAGTCATACGTACCAACTCCGGTCCCAACAACGTTTCTTCACCCACCACATCCCAGCATATTGGAGAACGACACTTTCTTCCATACAACGCTTCGAATGGAGCCATGCCAATACTTGCTTGATAGCTATTATTGTAGGAAAACTCCACCAATGGTAAGAACTTATCCCAACTTCCCTTTAAGTCAAGGACACAGAGTCTTAATAATCTTCAAGAGTTTGAATAATCCTCTCTGATTTTTCGTCCGTCTGAGGATGATATGCCGAACTAAATCATAATTCTGTGCCCATAGCTTTTTGTAAACTAACCCAAAATTGTGAAGTGAATCTTGGGTCTCGATCAGAAACTATGGATACTGGCATGCCATGCAATCTTATAATCTCGTTTATGTATATACGAGCAAGACGTTCAAGTGTATAAGTTTCTGGTATCGGTAAGAAATGAGCAGACTTGGTCAATCTATCAACAATGACCCAAATCACATATATGCCTTGAGAAACCTTTGGAAGACCGGTAACAAAATCCATGGTAATGTGCTCCTACTTCCATTATGGAATTTCAAGTGGTTGCAATGGACCTTTTGGTACTTGATGCTCCGCCTTAACTCATTGACAAGTTAAATACCTTGAGATAAACATCGCAATCTCTCTTCATAATGCTCCACCAAAATGTATGACGAAGATCACGATACATTTTGGTACTCCCGAGATGGATTGCAAATGATGTGTTGTGCACCTCCATCATTATTTTATACTTTAAATCAGGGTCGTTAGGAACACAAAGTCTAGAATTGAGTCAAAGTATTCCTTCTTCATCGATTCTTGCTTCTGAAATAGCACCTTCTTGCACTTTCTTCCTCATATGCATCAGTTACATGTCTGTAGCTTGAGCAGCTTTAACTTTATCGATTAAAGTCGGTTCTACTCGTATATTCACCATCATCACATGGGTCCCTGGAGTCTTTAACTCTATCTCCATCCTTTGCAAGTCACACAAAATGGGCCTTTGCGTTGACAATATCGCACTCGTAACTGCATGTGATCTTCTACTCAATGCGTCAGCTACCATGTTCACTTTTCCAGGATTATATTGGATGGTATGATCATAATCTTTCAACAGTTCAAGCCAACGTCGTTGTCGCATGTTGAGTTCCTTTTGGGTGAAAGAAATATTTGAGGATTTTATGATCAGTAAAGATCTCCATTTTCGCCCCATACAAGTAATGCCTCCAAATTTTAAGTGCGAAGACAACAGCTGCCAACTCTAGATCATGAGTAGGATAATTCCTCTCATATTCTTTGAGTTGTCGAGAGTCATAGGCTATGACTTTCCCATGTTACATGAGAACACATCCTAACCCTTTGCCCGATGCATCACTGTAGATGACAAATTCCTCCGAGCCAGATGGTATTGTCAGAATAGGTGCTGAAATGAGTCTCCTCTTGAGTTCTTCAAAACTCTTCTCACATTCCATGCTCCAACCGAATTTTATATCTTTCCGAGTCAGCTGAGTTAATGGAGTAGCAATTCAAGAAAACCCTTCCACGAATCTCCAATAATAACCAGCTAATCCGAGAAAGCTACGTACTTCGGTCACTGATTTAGGTTGCTCCTAGCTTTGAATAGCTTCAATCTTTGTCAGGTCAATAGATATTCAATGACGTGACACTACGTGCCCAAGGAATGCTACTTCCTCAAGCCAGAACTCGCATTTCTTTAACTTGGCATAAAGCTTGTTTTCACGAAGCTTTTGGAGTATCAACCTCAAGTGTTGCTCATGATCTTCACGGCTTTTGGAATATATGAGGATGTCATCAATAAAGACGACCACAAAGTGATCTAAATATTCCTTGAATACTTGGTTCATCATATCCATGAAGGCAGCAGGAGTATTAGTCAATCCAAAAGACATGACTAAAAATTCATAGTGCCCGTACCGAGTTCTGAAGGCAGTCTTTGGAATATCTTCAGTGTTAACTTTTAGCTGATGATATCCAGAACGAAGATCAATCTTTGAAAAGAATTGTGCTCCTTGCAACTGGTCAAACAGGTCATCAATGCGAGGTAACGAATACCTATTCTTGATGGTGACATGGTTCAATTCCTAGTAGTCAATACAAAGTCGCATACTCCCATCTTTCTTCTTCACGAATAGAGCAGGAGCACCCCAAGGAGACGTACTAGGACGAATGAAACCAATGTCTAACAATTCCTGTAATTGGGTCTTTAACTCCTGAAGTTCAATAGGAGCCATTCGATATGAGGCTTTGGAAATGGGTTTTGTACCGGGTTCCAGGTAAATACAAAATTCAATTTCACGCTCTGGGGGTAGGCCAGGAAGTTCTTCAGGGAATACGTAAGGAAATTTATTAACAATAGAAATATCATTCAAATCTGACGTATTTTTGTTTAAATCTGTGACATGAGATAAGAAAGCTTGACATCTGTGTTTCAATAAACGAATAGCTTTATGGCTTGAGATGACAGTGATTGATTTTAATGGTTTGGTTGCTTGAATTCGCATAATAGGTTGGTTAGGAATATGAAAGCTAACAACCTTAACAAAACAATAAATTTTTGCATGATGAGTAGTTAACCAATGAATCCCTAGAATCACATAAAATGCAAGTATTTTTTATTAAATAAGATTGACAGGTAATGTGAGGGTACAGATTTGAACCAAACAAGACTTATAAACAGTGGATTTAATAAAGGTTTCTCCCAACGGAGTTTCCACAGATAAGTCAAAGTCTAAGTTCTCCGGAGTCAAATTTAATCGTTGAGCGCAAGTAGGAGAAATAAAAGAATGGGTAGAACCGGTATCAAATAAGGTATAGACTTTGCTAGAATTTATGATAAGCTTACCCGTGATGACCTCGTTCGAGTTCCTTGCTTTCTGGGAGGTCACAACAAAAGCTCTCCCTTGAACTACTGGTTTTGACTTGTCTGGGACTGTATTTTGTGTCACCGTTCCAACTGGACTTATCTTCAGTGCATGACAAAATCGGGCTAGGTGACCTTCTCTTCCATAATTATAACACGCTTTGGATAGTATCGCGCAGTTTAGACTGATATGTCCCTCCCCTCCGCATTTGAAGCATATGATAGGTGGTCATTCTCCTTCCTTAACCACGGGTGCTGATGCTGACATCTTTCCATCATTGTTGAATCTCCTCTTCTTGAAATGTTCATTCTTATTGTCTTAGCCATGATTACCACCGAAGTGGTTACCATTTCTGGCATGTTGATTTCCTCCACGTTTGTTGTCATCACTTCGATGACTGCTACCACTAGTATTATCATTTTGCTGGCTGCTTTCTCTTGGTTGAGTTAACTCGTTATCGCGCTCCAATAACTGAGCCCTATTTACAACATTTGAATACAAACACAGTTTATGAGAAATTAGATATTGACGTATCTCGGGTTTCAAACCTCTTAGAAACATCGGCGTCATTCTTTCTTCATTATCAACCAAGTGAGACGCAAACCGGGACAACTCGGAAAACTTAGCTTCATACTACGACACTGTCGTATTGTTCTATTCCAAATTGATGAACTCTACTTATTTCATGTGATGAATACTTTCGGGAAAGTACTTGTCGTTGAATAGTTCTTGGATCTTCTCCCAAGACATCTTTAGTGCGGCAGGTTGAGTATGCTTTACCGATTCCCACCAGTAATCTGCCTCTCCTCGTAACATAAAGGTGGCAAAGGGAAACTTTTGCTCCTCGGAGCATCCCAAGACATCAAATATCTTGGTGATCTGCTTTATCCACGTCTCCGCCTTAAGTGGTTTTGGCTCTCCAATAAACTCCGGTGGTCCCAGCTCCTTGAACCATTTAGCGGTGACCGTCCAAGAGTTTCCAGTGTTTCCACCTATATTTTGGACAGGAGCCGCTCTCGCCTAATGTTGCATGAAATTCATAAAGCCTCTGAAAATTCCATCATTCATCATTTGGTCAGTGTTGTTGTTTGCATGAGGATTATCGCCTTTCTGATGCACATTCTCCTGATTATTGATATGTGGAGACTCAACGGTCTCCTGTTCTCCATTGCTATTCTCAACATTCTCGGATGTCATTTTCAGATACTGCCACAAAACAAGGTTTAGTTATCATATCACGTATTATCCCTATACTCTTACCGACCAATTAAATACCAAATAAACTTAGGTAGGTCATACTAGCGAAGGAATTTCCCGTCTCTCCCCTCCTAGTTCTTGTCTCATATATCGAAATTTGAAGGAGGATATTGTATCATGGGCTCAGGCTGGTGGCTTCCCTTTCTATAATCTTTTGTCTGTCAAAGAAATTATTTCTAGACATGGAGTACCTGTTTCGATTGTGTCCGATCATGATCCACGATTCATGTCAAACTTTTGGAGGAGTTTGCAAGAGCAAATGGGAATACATTTGAGATTGAGTATCGCATATCATCCACCAACTGATGGATAAAGTGAATGGACAATTAAAATGCTAGAAGATATATTAAGATCTTGCATTATGGATTTCAAGGGGAGTTTGGATGAACATTTGCCTTTGGTGGAATTCGCTTACAACAATAGTTTTTAGACTAGTATAGGCATGCCGCCTTACGAAGCGTTGTATGGGAGGAAGTGCAGAACACCACTTTGTTGGGATGAAGTAGGTGAACGTCGAAAGTTGGGACCTGAGATGGTGCAACAAACGGAAGATGTGGTTGAGCTAATAAGAACCCGATTGATAGCAACTCAAGATAGACAAAGGAAATATGCAGATCCTCATCGAGAGAATAGAGAATTTGAAGAAGGATTGTATGTCTTTCTAAAAGTGTCTCCTTGGAATAGGAAGATACGTTTTGGGAAGAAGGGGTAGTTAAGTCCAAGGTTTGTAACACCTTTTGAAATTTTAAGAAGGGTAGGAGAGGTAGCTTATGAAGTAGCCTTACCTCCAGAAATGGAAAGAATACACAATGTATTTCACGTGTCAGTGTTGCATCTTTATAAACCGAACTACAAGTACGTAATAGAATATGAGTCTATTCAAGTAGAAAAATACTTAACGTATGAAGAACTTCCTGTTCAGATTGTTGATAGAAAGGAATAAGTCTTGAGAAATAAAGTAATACCTTCAGTAAAGGTAATTTGGAGTAACCACGATGCTGAAGAAGCAACGTGGGAGCTCGAAAGTAAAATAAAGGAAACGTTTCCTCATTTGTTTAT
Organism: Panax quinquefolius; assembly: GCA_020205615.1. Taxonomy (NCBI): domain Eukaryota; kingdom Viridiplantae; phylum Streptophyta; class Magnoliopsida; order Apiales; family Araliaceae; genus Panax; species Panax quinquefolius. Next base: position 79,846,837 of record CM035164.1, on the reverse strand, counting down.
GTAATTATAGCGAGATTCTGTGGACAGATTCCTTATAAGGAGGAATTAAATTTTTATTTGATTATGTGGATTAAATGGATTTAATTGATTAATTATGTGAGTAAGATATTCGAAGGTCGTTCTATGACCTAGAATGAGTGAATGTGGTTAGTATTCTGGCTATGTGCTAGGATTAATTGTTTTGATTTATCAAGACGAAAATAAAGATTTTCTGAGAATTTTCTCGTAAAAACACTATTCATCCAATTTCGTTTGGAGCCTAGGTTTGAAATACTGAGAAACGCGTAATGATAGAATATGAAGGTATAATAGAATATCCGATAAATTTTCTGTTATGGCAAACGAAGTTTTCGCCTGTGGACTTAAAACCTAAGGGTTGGTAAAAGTGATTTTCGAAAGGGAAATGAAAGACGTATAATCATTTCGGTTATTATACGTATGAGATACGAGTATTATACTAGTTCGAATATGAATATGGTATGGAGAATTGTACAACGTATAATACGAATATTATATGAGTATTAGACTAAGAGAATACAGGAGTTATACGCATAGAATACGATTAGTTCTAATGGATTATGAGTTAAGGATTTTGTATAATCCAATGGAACTTGGATTAATAGCATGCCCAATAAAGTATGGAATCAAGTCCAAGTTAAGGCCTAATGTTAAGTTATGTCAAGCCCAATCCAAGAAGTCAAACTGCGGATCGAACCGGCGGGTCACGGGATGGGTAAAACCCATGGGGCAACCCATGGAATTATCCATGAAGGGTGGGCCAGCCACTTGGCCACCAAGTAAAGTGATTACTTGGTGGCTAAGTTGTTGAGGAGGTGGAATAGCAAGGAGGTGGCCATTTTGACCATTTTGCCCTCCATTTGAGTTCCTTTAAATAGAAAGCTAAAGTTGGTCATTTGATGTTTTGTAAACTTTGTCCAACCTATATTAAGAGAAGGAAAGAGCTAGAAACACCTAATCAAGCTACTCCCAAGAAAAACATAAGACGTTTACCAAAAACGCGAAGAACGACAAAGGTAATAGTTCGTAAACCTTAATCTTCATCTTTTTCGATTTCTTTCTCATAGAGAATCGTAGATTGGTGGAGCATGTTTAGTGAGGAGGAATAAGGATTACTATTAATAATGAAAACATTGATAAGTCATGATCGAATAGAAATTGTAAGTGTTTACATGCGACAAAACCGTATAAAGTGATGAACGTTAACTTAGTTGTGATTGGACAATTTGAAAACCATCATAGCTAGGGTATGTTCATATTGGTTGGTTAGGATGTAGATGATGAGTCAATGGAGTGTTCCATTTGATTTGGCGTAAAGAACACGATTAATGAAGTTATGGAAAATTTTATGAGAATAGACGTTAAACGTTGAAAATGTGAAAATCTCGGATTAAGAGTCAAAAGTTGTCGTCTGACTTGAAAATGTTGGTTTTCAATGCCAACATGTGAGATTGGGTATTCAAGAGTTGTGGACTCAAGAATCATCGAATTCTGACTTGTACCGAAGAAAACAAGTATTGAACGCTCGAAAATGATAAACGAACGCTCAAAATGAACCAAAAGGTGTATTCCGAGTTAATGGATTCAAAAATGTCAAAATCTTACATAAACACTTAAAGTATGTAATTTGTGAGTTGTGGGCTTTCTAATGAGCCAATTCGGATGTAAAACGAATAAGTTATGAAGCCGTAAATTTCGTTGAAAAAACCAACTGTCAAAACTATCTGATGCACAAGTAGCGGCATACATGAGGCCAACCCAAAGGTTTTTGTCACCCACTACCACCATATATATGGTGAGAGAAACCAAAATCGTCTGGAGACTCACGTCATTCAATACGAAGTTAGTGCAAGGACTTCATGTGCACAATAGCAATGCCGCTAGTCAAAGTCCCGAACCCCTGAGAGTGACGCCATGACACACTATCTTGAAAGAGATGTCGCACCGCATCATGCGCCGAAGTAAATAAATAATTGACCAAGTTAGGTTTTAATTCTAAATTGAAGGTAAACCAAAAGTAAGACATGAATGTACTTAATGTACATGATAGGGCTAACTTTAAATCACTTATAAGTGATAACGTTAGAAGATTTTGTATGGTTTAATAAGAATTAAACGAAGAACGCAAGAGTATAAGCAAGTAATACGTGAATGATGTTCAACGTTGGTAATTCACCAATAATGACAGAGTATCGGTTAATAATGAAAGATCGTTGACAAGTCGTGATGAAGTATAGTAAGTTGAATTGACTTTATTAATGAAATAAATTCAGGTAAGACATAAAAGAGAAAAAAGTTGGTTAAAATAAATAAAGTAAGTTTGTGTGGTAGCTAATTATAGTGTGTTATGTGAATATATTTTTGAATATTATGGCGTGGATTTGATATAATGTTATTGTTGTGGGTAATATTTATAAATTTTACAAAGTAAGCAAGTGGTTATATAATATTCGATTGGTCGGGGAATATTCGTTTTAACAGGGAATATTCGTACGACGACACAATCATTGATGGACCCCACAATAGAAGTATTGTCGTAGTTAGAAAACGACAGAATTATCTTTTATAAAAATAACGGCGAAAGTGTTACTATTAAAACTGTTGAACTACCCGGTAGTAAAAACACAGTAATACATGTGGTTGCATAGTACCACACGGTATTGATTATTAATGCTTATGTGAGAAGTCACTTAGTTATATTCAATTATTGCTACAGTAATTGCTGCATAATATCACTCATATTATTGATTCAATTATTGTCATAGTATCATCTGCATTATATTTTATATTATTAAATCAATAATTGAGACGACAAAGTTATTCATATTATTATTTATAATATTGACAATGTCTAGAAGTTTTGTCAAGGAGAGGTTTGGTCACCTAATTGCGCGCTAATAAAGAGAAATCCTTATCGAAAAACCCCCTCTTTTTGGGGAATGACCTGGTTGTTAAATATTGTGAGTTATAATATTAATGATGAATAAGTTCGTGTTGATAAAAGATGAAATTGATAGTTCCATTGTGTGGGAATTATTAGTGTTAGTGGAAATCAACATTTATTTCGATAATAATTAATGTCTGGAAGTTATATTGACCAATCGGGTAATTCACCAGATAAATGAGCAATTAATTGCTATTAATTCATATGATTATAACTTTTTATTCACATGTGTGTACTATTGATTCACATTCTTGTACTATTAGGGGTGGTGGTGCAAGATTGATAATACTTGCATGACTAAGTTCAAAATGGAGGTTTAGATGGAGGTACTATACTGTAATTCGTATTTTCACATGTCTAGAACTATTGATTCACATGATTTACTATTAATTCACATCATTTACTATTAGGGGAGGTAAGACATGATTTACTATTAATTCACATTATTCACATTATTTCAGGTACGACATAGAAGAGAAAGAAGATGGTTAAAACAAATAAAGTAAGTTTGTTTGGTAGCTAATTATAGTGTGCTATGTGAATATATCATGTAGATCTTGTAAAGATTGAGAATTAACTGAATATTATATTCGAAGATGCTTGAAGGCAAGTTTTCTTAACGCTTGTCTAACCTTCGTGTTAGTCAGATTTTTTGTGATTCATGTTATGAAATGCATGAATGGTTTTAAAGAAAGAGTCGATGCCTGATTTAACTCGGCTAGACTGGTCTTGAAGAATTTATTGATTTGTTTACAAGTCTTTCGATATAGAACTGTTAACGTTATCCTATGCCAAGTATTTCATACGGATGTAAAGGTAAGTTTGTTTATGAACAAACAAAAGTATTTTCATCGATTATTCGATGGGCACGCGAGGTTGCCAAATGTTAAACGTAAATACGCTTAACGGAAGAGTGTTGATCAACATAGAGTACTATAGGCTGATCACCTAGAAGTGCTCGTAAATAATGTCGGATGGATGGCCTTAGTGTCGGATGTCCTTTTCAAGTATGAAAATGGAAAAAATATGTTCATGGTCTTTCGACTGGTTCAGAATTCCTAACTTATTATATATACATTGGAATTGTTGTTATGAAATGAAAAGTACGAGTCAATGCATCATGGTGATTCATAGCTACTTGTTCAGTTATGAAAGATAATCATGTAATTCTTGATGTGATATTTGCATTATCCATTGTTAGACTTGCTAAGCTAGTGATGCTTACTTCTTGCTTGAATTATATGATTGCAGCTAAAGCCGAACGAACTGAGAGTTCTAAGAGAGATAAAGGCAAGGCTAAGATGGATAGTTAATTATCCTGTAATAGACTAGTGTATTTGTATATAATATACTTATGAGTAATGAAGAATGTATTCGGTTTCTTAGCCTGGGAAGGGATTTATTACTATTGTAATAAGAATATAGTGAATACAATCATTTTGTTGTTATCTCAATGGAATGACTGTATAAATTGTAGTATCGTGTAGCACCATATGTTGGGTTGGAAGATACCCAGATTTGGGGGCGTCACAATTCGTATCTTACTTAATACTTTCGTTATCCATTACTTGAACCCCATGTTCATTACTCCATCTTAATGTCGAAGCCATACCATTCGTTATATGTTAAGACCGCTTGTTTATTGTAACAGTGTTGCGTACATAGCGTCTATACACTTCACACTTATCTCTCATTATCATGACATAACATCGAAATATTATTCATTACCCTCATCGCTCAACGTCTAAGGAATCATAACCATAGCAATCCTCCACGTTCGTTTATCGTAACTACGGTCCCCGGATATTGGTTTCGTAATCTACCGGTTAAATTCTCTGTCTTTTAATCTTGTTTAATCTTTCCGTTCAACCTTTACTAAAGGTTTAAATCACTTGATTTAGTGTTACATTAGTTGAACATTATGTTCTTTATCTTCCCTTATATTTACCCCAAGAGCGAAAGCAAATTAAAAAGCTCTTTTTCTCGACTTTTTCCTACTACACCCCAAGCATCATGCAAGGCGTCACTCTCTTCCTTTCCTCTCGCGCTGTGGCGCAAATCTATATCACCTTCTTCCCCAGTTTAGCGTTGCGATGCCAAACCCCTCCTTCTTTCTCGCGCACCATCACCATTCAATAATAATAGGCGATGGCGATCTCTCATCATTGCGCTTCCCAAGGCTCACCAATTAACCTAAGACACGAGCACCTAAACCTAGAAAATTTTCTAAGTCTTGAATCAAGTTTGAGACGCGTACTTTACTATCTCGTATCTTCTTCGTTATAACTCGGAACGAGGTTGTTCCAAAGTCATTCTCTTCCTTATGTTACGTGCTTCAATACCCCTCAGACAGAACTTCGTTCTGAATACGTTAACGTGCCATTCGATTGGCATAATCTTCACCATTCTTTCATTTTTACGCTTTTAACGTTCTTCATTCGTTCGTCCGTAATTCAGCCATCCGAACTCAGAACTCAATCATTCTTGAGTCCACGACTCACATTTTCTTCGTTCTCTTACATTCTTATGAAACCCTACACGTTCGGGTTCATTTACTAACTTTTCAATTCTTGTTCGTCTTTTATGAAATTTTTGTCAGAACTTCGTTATAGCTAAGTTTAATTCGTTCTTCATTAACGTTTCTACTGTTCCTAACCAAGCAATAAACATCTAACTTATTCGCGATGGTTTTAAACTTGTCCATCAATAACAATTATCCTACGATGGTTTTAAATTTGTCCATAAACAATGTTCTTCATGTTCTTCGCGTGTTTTTCGGGTTTTCTTCATGTTCTTCATTCGTTCTTCATTTTAATCGATATTTTGGATTACAATTTCACTTTTTATTGGAATTTGATGTTATAGAACATCATTCCATACTTATTTCACCTACTTATTCATATAATCCACTCGGATCGTTCTAATTCATTACGAATCTTATACTTCCTTACGAAATTTATAAAATAAACTTCTAATTCTTATTTCTTCATTTTCTTACGATATCAACCATATGAAATCATCCCTAACATCATCTACTTCTTATCTTCATTAAGTTATGTTTTTAAACATAGAAACTTAAAGAAAATTTATAAGAGACCTCATCTTCTTTCCTCCCATCTGAACTCTCTCTCTCTCTCAAGTGTTATAGGATTTTCAAAATCCAAAACAAATGAATTTAGCTTCCTATTTATAGATTTTCAAAGCTAGGGGCAAAATAGTCATTTCGCCCCTCAAACCTCCTTACTATTCATTACTTAAGCACTAAGTTAACTTGTTCATCACTTATAAGCATATTACTTAGCCATTAAGTTTACTTAGTCATTACATAACTTATCTCTTACTTAGCCCTTAAGTTTACTTAGTCATCACATAACTTATATCTTACTTAGCCCTTTAGTTTACTTAATCATGACATAACTTATCTCTTACTTAGCCCTTAAGTTTACTTAGTCATCACATAACTTATCTCTTACTTAGCCCTTAAGTTTACATAGTCATCTCTTCGTATATAGTTCGTGCGTATTTTTATTATACGTCGTAATAATATTCGTACTATACTCATATAATAACTAGTATTACACTCGTATTTCATACGCATAATAACCCTAATTATTATACGAAATCATTACATTCTCGAAACTCACTTTTCCTAACCCTTAGGTTTTAAGTCCGCAGGCGAAAACTTCATTTTTTGCCATAACTGAAATATTATTGAATATTCCATTATGTCATAGAATTCTATCATTACGCGTTTCTCAGAAATTCAAACTCAATCTCCGAACAGAAATGGATGAATAATGCATATTTCGTCTTTTTCCCCGGAAATATTTTTGTTCCCAGAAAAAATTTATTTTTATCTTGAAAATTCTTACTCGTTCAATCTAGCTCATAGCCAGAATCCTCCCGACTTATAATCATCCTAGGTTCTAGAAAGATTAATAAACAGATAACACATAATATTATTAATAAAAATTCTTTTTTATTAATAACTAATTCTTTAAACTTAAATTTTGGACAACCCGAATTTCGGGTCGTCACATAACATGTATGAAATGCACACACCATGCATGCAAAGTAACTATGAAACATAGGTTAATGCAACTAATTCAAGTAATAGATACCGAATAAATAGGTATAAAACCTACTTATCAAATACCCCCAAACTAAAACATTTGTTTGTCCTCAAGCAAAAACATAAAACAACTATGCTATGCAATGCAACTAATCTACATGCCTACGAATCTAGCAGTAATGACAGAAACAAGTCTATTCAACCGGCCTAAGAGAAATCAAGTAAACATGATAATACATCATATCAAAACAAATCATTAACTTCCCAATCAATCATCAAATCTTAGACTGTTATCATTAATATAGTGCGTGTGTGCTCCACAACAATGTTAACTGGTATAAAATCAAATTTAACACATAATAAGTCTCTTCGAAGGCATCATACAATGTAAACTCAAGAAATCCAAAAACAAGCCAGATCCAACTAAAATTAAACAATTTACCAATATCGAGGGTCAACATGGGATACTTATGCTTCATTTTTCATCTACGGGGGTTTTTTTCTCTTATTTCCCGTTTTATTCAAATTTTTTTATATATACATATAGCTATGCAATGTCTTATTCCCTCAGGCATTTCAATGCTACCTTAACGAGTTTTTGACGAACAACTCCCAGACCATTAAGACCTTAGGGCGCTAGGTGTAAAGACAATCCCCTCGGGCTTACTTACTCAAGTAACAAAGGCCACAAAACTGGACAAGCACGCCACGGTGTTTATTCATACTTTCTTTTTTTACTTTTTTCTTTTGTTTTCTTTTTTTTATTGCTTATATACCCCAAATATTCCCCCAAACTTAGGTTCTTATCTAACTTTAGCTATCACTAATTATTCTTGTCATTCTTTCATTCAAACTAGCATTATCCTTTATAGTTTGATTATATATCAATTTAAACTCAATCATTTAACAAGTTATTTTTATTGTGTTATCCTTATTATACTAGTTTCAAACAGAAGAAGACTTAATTCATAATAAGAAATCACATTAACGCTCTAATAATCAGTACAATACTTGTCTACCCAATTCCAATCTCATCATTGGCCAAAATAAATTGTAAATATCAAACAGATGGACTCATGCAAGATGTACTAAATGCTATATAAACATAGTAAACTAACTAATAAAGCATTAAGTAGAAGAGAACTTCCCTGTAATCAGCTAAGCGTGAGGTGATGGTGGCGTGGCACAAAGACTGAAAACTCCTCCACATCGAAATTTGAAGGAGGATATTGTATAATGGGCTCTGGTAGGTGGCTTCCCTTTCCATAATCTTTTTCCAGTCCATTGAACTTCCAGGACATGCAATGAATAGAGATAACATGGATTAGAATAGCACTTTGGATTATAAGAGAACTTAATAAGCAAATATAACAACTTGATTCCTATCTACTAAATAAACTAGTAAAGCATATAAATATAAAAATTTATGGGTTGCCTCCCAGTTAGCGCTTGATTTACAGTCTTTCAGCCTGACTTTGTCTGGTCAGCACTATCCAATTCCTCTTCAATAATTGAGGAACCCTCCATCCATCAGAAATAATGTAACTTTTGGTAGGTTCCCTTTTGTGATGGCTATCGAATTAAAGTCACCTAGTATGCTTTGTTTAAATAAGTGCCCAATTGAGAATGTTGAATAACTAGGCATCTAATGCGATGTTAAAATAGATTCTTAACGTGTCAATGAGGTACTTACATGTTTAATTGAATTGTTAAACGCATAGTTAGCTAGTCGTTCGTGAAGTCTAATATTATGTGAAAACAAGTGTTGTGATTTGATTATTATAATCATAATCAGAGTTTAGACAAAAGAGAATGAACTTGTGATGCTTGTTATGTTAAAATTAACTGGTATTGTGAATGTAGATGGTATGTAGGATTAAATTGAGGAACGTGAATAGTTAACATGTAATCTATGCATGAGGCAAGTTTCTAAACCTTACCTGTTTACTTTGAGCAAGTTCTAGACTTATATTCTATATTGAGCAAGTTCTTGTTATTTATTAATCAAGTTCAAGATGTCATATTAAAGGTTATCAATCCTTTCAAAGTATGATTCATATTATACGGTACTTATTCCATTGTATACCTCTTGAGTTTATTATTCAAATTGAATATCATTATTGTTGAAACTTGTAAGACTAACGAACCCTTATTGTTTCGACTAGTCCATAGTTGATCAATGTTCTAAATTTCAGAACCCTTGTTGAGTTTATCCAAACTTAACTTATTTTGGTGCAGACTCTAATTTCAAACTGAGATGAACAACCCTATTATTGGGGATTACTTATGCTTTAGTGTTAAGATATTGTGCACAGTATGGTACTAAGGGCTAACCCCCCTAAGTACGAGAAGAAAAGTCCATAGTCTTATGACTGTTAAAGGTTTCAAGTATAAACACTTGACAACCTAGGACATAGTTCAAGGTCTTATGACCCTCAGGAGTTCTTTTGATTCTTGTTATTCATTCTTGATTCAAAAGTCGAGTTTCTTATTTCAGAAGTCTTTGATTCACTCGCATGTTATTATATTGTTGTTACATTATTATACTTGTGGGCAATCGTGCTCACTCTTGCGTAATAATACTATTGAAGTTAAGATCGAAAGGTCCGATGAACCTTCTACTAGCAAAGGCAATGGTAAGATTAACAAGTGATGAAGACTTGTTGTTTATTTAATGTATTTATGGTTCAGACTTATGACAATGTTATGTAAGACTTAATATTTGTTTATGCTTCCACATTTAAGATTTAAGGTTAGTATAACCTAGAATTGATGTACTTATTTTCAGATGTTATAACTCCCGAAGGAGAGGATTTATTTCTATCTATTTTATGGTTTTCATTTATTATGGGTAGATAGACATATGATGTTTGCAGTGAACACCAAATCACGTGGGAATTGAAGTACCCGAATTTGGGGGTGTCACAGGTTGGTATCAAAGCTGTAGGTTATGAATCTTAGGTGGGGGAAAAACCTTAGGTAGTAGCCTTATAGGAGATTGAGAACATAGTGGTGAAAAACTCTTGTTGAGTTCTAAGAAATGATTTTTTTTTTAATTCATTGAAGATAATAAAAGGCTTTATGTGCTTATGTGATAAACTTATGTGCTCGCGAGTATCGATTAATAACTAAAACTTAAAATTGTGTTGTCATAATGTCAGATGTTGGAGGATCTAGTCGAGCTGGGGAGGAGGAATCCCCAGTGCCTAGAGAAGAGGAAGCTCCGAGACATTCATGTCGTCCGGGAGCAGTTGGTACTGAGAGAGCCATCTCCGTTAATCACTATTATTGGTCAGGAGTATGAGCATGAGCCTGAGTCTGATCCTGAGGAGGATCCTGAGGAAGAGGAGGAGGAAGATGAGTTCCCACCGAACTCTATCAGCGTCGAGATGTACGACGAGCTATATGACCTTAACATAGAGTTATGAGATATTATTTAAGAGTTGAAGGAGCGGACGGTTATTTAACAGCTTACCATTGAGCAGAGGGATAGAGAGGTTGAGACTCTTCACACACGTCTGGGAAACGTAGAGTGGGATTTGGTTCATGAGAAGGGCTAAACTGAGCAAAAGTCAGAGGAAATAGAAGAGTTGAAGAATGAACTGAAAGAGAACTCAACAAGGCTGGCCATATGATGATCTAATGTTTCGGTAAATGTATTCATGTTGAATTGTAATATCATTTTGCGATGTAAACTCTTGTAGTATTAAAATGATTCTTAGATATTTAGATGTAATGGTTGAATGTTTTGGGAACGAGAATAGTTTGTAATAGAAAATTTTAATTATTCCGCAAATTTTAATGGTTGTATTATCGTTTAATGATGTAAAATTAGAGGTTAAATGTATTGTTAACGACCGAAGTTGAGAATTAAATTATTTAAATTTTGGGGATGTTACAGTTGGTATCAAAGCTAATAGGTTAGAAACCTTAGGTAAGAGTACCTTAGGCTATAACCTTAGAGAAGAGATGTGAAGATGATAAAGAATAAGCTCAGATAGAGTTTGAACAATAAGAAGTTATTTAAGAAATTTATAAAGAAGAGATTAAAACATGTGTGAGAGGATTCAAATAAGAATCTCGCAGAGTTATAAGGAATATGAATTTGGGGTTACCCAACTCTCCAATAATAAGGATGTAAGGTGATAATAAATAGACAATGTCTATAAGAAAAGAATGATAAAGAAGTTAAGAATAAAAAGTTATATTTAAGTATGGTACAATTATACTCTTTAATAGTTGATGTATGGTAGTTGGGCTAAACGATTCCTTTATAGAGCGGAGGTATATACGAACTATCAACTCGGAACCTAGTTTGTTGGTTTTTTGTGGGAAATCACTCAGCGTACCATATTGAAATTATTAGAGACTTAATGTGTACCAAGTATAAAAAATGGATACGTATGATGAAAATGTGGGACTCAAATTAAATGTTGAGCAATAGAAATGAAGTTAGAAATTCTTAAAAGAAGAATTGTTATATAAATAAGAAAATTCAAAGAAGAGATATAAATATAAGAATTGGAAGTTACCTAACTCAAATAGCCAAGATAACGAATAATGATGAATAGACAAAGTTTGTAAAATTAAAAGTATAAATGAAATCGTAAATGATGAAAAAGTAAAGAAAGAGGATTGTAAAACAAAACGATTACGAGTTAAGAAAAGAATTTTAAGGGAAATGATTATAGAATAAGATCACGACATGATCTATTTAAGTTATAAAAGAAAGATGGTCTGTAATGTTTGAATAATTATAGCTTGATGTTATGAAGATAATGTACTATGATATAGTACGAGATAAACTCACGAGGCGTTATAGATAATGTGATACGAGGAATTTGTATTGAGCAAGTTAAGAATAAGTTAAGAGTAAGGTAATGTTAGGTGGGATTTCAATTGAGGACTCATATGGTGATCAAGTTGTACAAACCTTTGTATGGGCAGAGATTTTGTGCATGTACATGGTTTATCACATTGATAATCATTGGAATGTCGGTGTCGCGCTATCAATATATATGTGATGGAAAGGTGATTCTTTTCTGATGTGTATATTTGATAGTTAGAGGCTTTTAAGATTAGGTTAGATTATATTAAGTTTAGGTACGGTTCTTAAAACTAATGCATATGGTAAGTTCGTGACTCATAATCATATGGTATGTTTTGAACTCCTCGGCGAATGGATGCCTATGGTATAACTAGGATAAGTTCTTAAACTCATATTATTGTGGCAAGTTCCTGAACTTCCAAAGTGTGGTAAGTTTAATGAACTATACTGGGTATAGAAAACTTCTGAGGTAAGAACTAAGAAATTTTGGTATGGTGAGCATTGATGGTGCTAAAGATTAGTAGAATGATTAAGTAACGAAGCAGTGGAGTAAGAATTTCAGATGATGGGGGAAAAATTGGATATTCTAAATCTTCTAGCTATGCTAGTATTTTTCAAAATTTATTGACTTCGTGCTTATGTTTGCACTTCTATTTTCTTGAAAAACATTGGATCAAATGATGGAACCAGTGAGTTTTAAAAACAATACCGCTATTCGTATGTTTATGCTAATTGTTTCGGTTATAAAAAAATGATTTTAAAATATCAAAATGTATTTTGTTTCTCCGTAGTCATTAAAGCATCACTAAATATAATGCTGATATGACAAATGAGGAAGTCATCAATGCAGTTGAACCTAGTGTTGGATGTGATCATAAGATCGTCAGCCCACTATGGTATGATGTAGCATAACAAAGTCATATAATGACTGAATCCTCAACGTACTATCGAGATAGTACGGTATCATGACATCATAAAAAAAAAGATTTTTAGTTTTCTTTAACTAAGAAAGATATGCCAATTGAATTGACTAAAACTATTTCGATTGATGTTCCAGTTGTTGTTAAAATTCTAAGCTATTTGATTCAGCTAGATGATTATTGAAAAATGTTTATGAAATTTAAGCGTTCTTTGAAAAATTATGCCAAACAAAATTATTTTTGTGCGGATTCAGATATTGAGAAGCTGAGGTGAACAACCCTATAAAGGGGACATGTTATCAGAGACAATGGTTCCGAAAGTAACACATATAGTCGTTATGATGTTAAAATGTACTACGTGTGTGCACGACGTAGTAGTGCAATAGGCTGATCACTTATAGCACTAATGTAGAATGTTTACAGTCTGTGTGATTGTTAAACATTATGGTAAAACGGTTTATAGTGTGAAGTTCCGGGGGTGAATCACTATTAAACCTCGAGATGAGTTCAAGGTCTTGAGACCCCTCAGCATGATTTGGAATCTTTTAAATTCCTGAGTTATTCATACTACTTCCCAATTATTGAACAATTGTGGAAGATTCTTGTTATTCTGCAAGATGGAAGTGAAAATGAGAGTATTCCATAGAAAAGAAAAGTTGGAGAATACGACATGTGGTGATGGGAGAATTGAGAAAACTATAATAAATCCGTAAACGAACTGAATAAAGAAACAGATGAATTATCTAGAGAGAATATGAAGTTCTTCGAAGAATGAGATGTGAAGATTATGGTGATGATGGGAAGATCCTTAGAGGAGGGATTTTTGTCATAGAACCCAATGAATAAATGAAGAGTAACTTAAAATCTATTTTGATAAATCGAATGAATAAATATTAATAAATAAAATTTTGAGGACGAAATTCTTAGAAGAAGGGGTGAATGTGATTTTCTGAGTGTTTATAAGTTGAATAAAAGATAATGGATGGGTTAAAAATGTATAATACTCAGAATATAGTTAAGTCTAAGTAAATGTTATGAAATAAAAACTTTCAAGAATATAGAACCTATGTTAAGGTAATGCGTTGAAGTTGTTCTACAATAGACTTCTAAAAGAGACGAGATGAAAACTGGGTAAGGGAGATTTCGGTGATTCCGAGGACGGAATCCTAATAATGAGGGGAAAATGTAACGAAAGTGATTTTTATAATTAATTAAAATATTTATTTGAGTTAGTTGTTATGGCTTAATTTAATTAAGCGTTATAATTTGATAGATAATTTTATAATTGATGTGCATTTTATTATTAAAGTTTAAAACTTATTTTACTAATAAAATAACTTTAAATTATTTAAGTGTGCTTTTATTAATTAAGTGTATGTTAACTAAATATTCAATTGATGTTGTAACAATCTAGAATTTCAAATTGTAATATTAAATATTTATTGAATTATATAAATATTTATTTGATGTGTTTATTGTTGAAATTGATGAAATAAATAGTTTATTGATGTGGTTATTATTAGTAAATATTTATGAATTAAATTTATTAGATAATATTCTAAATTAAATTAATTTGTAATTTAGAGAGTTGTAATATGACATGATTTGTTATATTGTTGATTAATAATTTAAAGTGGTGTGTTAAATTATTAAATAAAATTATAATAAAATTATAATTTTATAATAATTGTTTAAGTGATGAATATTTATTTAAAATATAGTATGTGTAATTAATTTATTTGATTAATGTTGGATATGGAAATCCAAATAAATAATATGTGATTATAAATTATAAATTAAATTATTTATTAAAATAAATAAAGTACTTTTAAATTGATTTAACCCAAACAAGGCTTAAATATATTAAGTCTTTAATTTTAAAGAGTTTTGCCAAACGGAGGCTTATGGCTTTTGGATTTTCAAATTTTGAATTACAATAAGATAAATAAAATAAATAAAATAATAAATATAATATATTTATAACATATACGTTATATGTTGTAACTGATTAGTCTTATTATGGCCATATCAGTTTTCTTTTGTTATTACACATACTTGACTATTAGTGGGTTATGCGTATTCTAGTTTTTCTAAGTCTGAGAGTTCATAGAATTGAGAATTGAGAGAGATTGAGAGGAAACCTAAGAAATTCACAGCAACTTCAGTTGATTAATTAGCAAGAATTGTCAAGCTTATTGAAGGTATTTTCCATAATCTTTATATATATATATATATATATATATATATATGTTTACAGCATGAAGTTCAAGCTATGTGATTCCATTTGTAAATATTGTTATACAACTTGTCTATGGTAATTGTATATGATAATGATGATTAGAGTTTGTATGTAGATAAGAAATTGTATGCATATTACAGTTAAAAAGGAAGAAAATTATGACAGTGTATATATTTGTCATATGGCTTATGTAAGTATCAATTTTGATGGTCAATTCGTATGTTAAACTGCAAATTGAAGCTTGTTTATGCTAGTTAATTAAGAAACGAAGATAATGTAACTTGAACGAAGTGATTTGGTGAGGAATTGAAATCACAGTGTTGATTTTTGTGAAGAATGTCAAAAAAATTGAGTTTTATATGATAATGAGAAATTTGAGAAATTAAACTAGTATAGTTGTTGTTAAATTGTTCTAATTGGTTGAATATGTTAGCAATCATGTTTGTGATGGTTCTGTACCAATTGTATATGTTAATTTCACTATTTTGTGGGTGAAATTCGTGTTAGTTGGGCTAAAGTCGGCTACTGTTCATAGTCGTCCCTGTCTTTGTCTATGCACCAGCGCAGCTGCGTTGTGTATGGTGTAGCTGTGCCATACAATGATCTGAGGTAGAGTGTAAGACCCCAACTTTTATGAATAAAGATTAATTTTTCTCGAAATATATTTTTGAATATTATGGTGTGGATTTGATATAATGTTATAGTTGTGGGTATTATTTATAAATTTTGCAAAGTAAGCAAGTGGTTATATAATATTCGATTGGTCGGGGAATATTCATATTAAAAGGGAATATTCGTACGACGGAACAATCATTGGTGGACCCCACAACGAAAGTATTGTCGTAGTTAGAAAACGACAGAATTATCTTTTTATAAAAATAACGGCGAAAGTTTTACCGTTAAATTGTTGAACTACCCGGTGGTAAAAGTACAGTAATACGCGTGATTGCATAGTAGCACACGGTATTGATTATTGATGCTTACGTGAGAAGTCACTTAGTTATATTATACTCAATTATTGCTACAGTAATTGTTTCATAATATCTCTCATATTATTGATTCAATTATTGTCACAGTATCATCTACATAATATTTATTATTATTAAATCAATAATTGAGACGACAAAGTTATTCCTATTATTATTTGCAATATTGACAATGTCTAGAAAGTTCTGTCGATGAGAGGTTTGGTCACCTAATTGCGCGCCAATGGGGAGAAATCCTTATCGAAAAGCCCCTCTTTCCTGAGAATGATCTGGTTGTTAAATATTGTGAGTTATAATATTAATGATGAATAAGTTCGTGTTGATTAAAGATGAAATTGGTATTTCCATTGTGTTAGGATTATTAGTGTTAGTGGAAATCGACATCTATTTCGATAATAATTGATGTTTGGAGGTTATATTGACCAATCGGGTAATTAATCGGATAAATGAGCAATTAATTGCTATTAATTTTCATTCTTATAACTATTTGTTCACATGTGTGTACTATTGATTCACATGTATATACTATCAGGGGAGGTGGTGCAAGATTGATAATACTTGCATGACTAAATTAAAATTGAAGGTATAGATGAAGGTATTATACTGTAAATATTTTTTCCACATGATTATACTATTGATTCACAAGATGTAATATTAGGGGAGGTCGTGTAAGTTTGATAATACTTGCAGGACTAAATTAAAAATGAAAGAAAAGATAAAGGTATTATACTATAATATTTCGAGCCCCAAAACGTACAATTATCGAAACTATATTTTCCTATAAATAGAAGCTCATTCTTCTTTCATTCTCACCAATTCACTAAGACTCACAAGAGCAATTATAGAGAGAGAAGCTATAAAGAGAAAGAAAAAGAGAAGTTTGATACTTCACTATTCCAGTATCCAGTCTTCTTCTGAGGTAAGGGATATTATTTTGTTCAGTATTCATAGGAATAATATTTTCTTCCATACTCTATAGTATGTGAGTAATATTATTTCATCTCATATTCTGAATTATACCCTCATTTTGTTAAAGTATTGCTTCTATACTTCGTGAAATTAGTAGAATATCCTTGAAATTTGCGTTTCATCTAGTATCGTTTCACAAGGATATTTTCTACACATTCTTGCTAAATTTTAAGCTTTTAATGTCAGAGTACTGTCCATGAGTAGTATTCATTTTTACGGTACTATTATGAAGTACTATTCAGGGGGTACTATTCACAAAGTACTATACACGGGGTACTATTCACAAAGTACTATTCACGACTACTATTCACAAAATACTATTCACGGGGTACTATTTAATCAGGTACTATTCACCCGAGAATTATTCATGACAAAAATTGATTTCTTTGTTGTCCAAATCATTTTTGATATAATATTATTCTTGAATTTTACTCCACAAAGCAGTATCATGTTGACAATTTGGACATTATTGAATTTTGGATAAATTAAGTTATAAATCTTTAAAAATTTATCATTTTCTTTCTTTTAATTGAATTCTTATATCATTGTCATCATCCTCATGCTTATATTGTGATAAAAATCATCTGTGGCTTACATGCATAGATGTACTATTGATTGCTATGATTATGACCAGGAATTATTCGGTATAATCATGACCGTAATGTTATAAATGATGTGGTAAATATCTTCATTGGCCTATAGTGCATTGATGGACAGTTATTGGTATGATTATGACCAGGGATTATTCGGTATAATCATGACCATTGATGATTACATGAATATCCTTGGCCCGTAGTGCATGGATGATTCGATGATGTGGTTTATTTATTAAGTTGAGTCTCAGCGATAAAATTGATGATAAACTTTTTAAATCATAGAAGATAGTAGATATCATGCTCTACTTGACTCTTCTAATGGATTGCTTGTTCCGCTGCACTTAAACTTGATGTCTATTATATTTTATCAATTTAACACTTTGTTGAAGGCTAACGATAATTTATTCTCGCATTATCTTAGTCGTAATATTTCTTCTTGGGCTAGTTGAGCTCACCCTTTGTTTTCATTGTTCTCTTGAGAAAAATTAAAATATAGCCGACTAGTCGGGAACCGAGAGTGATCATCGAGATGTTTGCATTAGTAGTCCTCATTATTCAGTGAAATAGTGTGATAATAATTGTAATGAGGACTTTATTTGAGTTTGGATACTCTCTACGAGACATTATCCTTGTTGAAACTCTCAGCTACGTTTTGTCGTACTGTATAAAAGAAGTTTGTATTTAAATTTTGTACCATGTATTTGGCGACTCAAGATGGGTGATGTATACCTATTTTGGGGGCGTCACACAGAGAATTCTACTACTCCTGCAGATTTGGAGTAGCATTACCACTTGGTCTAAGGTTATTTTAATGTGTCAAACATGTAGTAAGAAGGTTAAAACATAACCGTGATATGTAATTGATAAATTCAAAGTTTTGAATGATTAGTAAGTGATGAATGTGGTATATTAGAACTTAGTGAGCATGATGAATAGTAAACAAGTGTTGTGAAGGTTAACACTTGTAATTACTGATAATTGTATGGTAGCTTAAGACTTGTGCTAAAATAATAAGTCTAACTAGAAATGCGTGTTATGTTAAAATGTGAATGTTAGTATATCTAATAGATGGTGGTTCTAAACCTATATGTAAGTGAACGTGAGTTTAATATTATAGCTTACGCTCGAGGCAAGTTCTTTAACTCTACTTTTATAATAATTGTGCAAGTTTCTAAACTTATTTTTTACATTGAGCAAGCTCTCTAATTCTACTTTTACAATTGAGCAAGTTTTCTAACTCTACACTTTCGTTGAGCTAGTTCATTTATTACATTGTGCAAGTTTATTCTTACGATTGAGCAAGTTCTTGTATTGTTTATGATTTCTTAATCTTATTCTGGTATTGAGCAAGTTATTCTTGTCTTTAACTTGTTAATTAGCATGCAAGTTTATATAATCTGATATACTAATGTTGAATAGTTTTATTGTTCAAATTTCTATTCGTTATGCATGCTTAATATTCAATTCTAAATAACCTTGGCTTAATATTGTCCAAGCAAGGTATGTTATAGTTATTCAATATTTATGCTTTTAGATTATTCCTAAAGCATAACTTTAATATACAATGTTAATTCACTTATGATTTATTCCATAACATAATGTGATTACCTTTTATTCAACTAATCCTTAGTTGATGTTCGTTAAATTCCAAATTACCTTGAAATGTATCCAAACCAAACTTACTTTGGTGCGGACTTTAAATCTAAATACTGAGATGAATAGCCCTATTATTAGTGGTTCATGTAAGACCCCGAATTTTACGAAATGAAAGTATTCAATTTTTTGATAATTGTTATTATATTTAGTAAATGGTTAAATTGTTAAAAGGTTAAAGTTAAGGGTGATATTTGAAATTTTTGCAAAGTAATCAAGTTGATATAAAATATTCGTTGTCTCGGGGAATATTCTTTTTGTCAGGGAATATCCGTACGACGACACCATTATTGGTGGAGCCCACAACGAAATAACTGTCGGAGTTAAAAAAACGACAGAAATATCTTTTTATAAAAATAACAACAAAAGTTTTATCGTTAAACTGTTGAGATACCGGTGGTAAAAGTATAGTAATACGCGTAGTTGCATAGTAGCACACGGTATTAATTATTGATGCTTACGTAAGAATCCACTCAGTTTACTCAATTATTGCTACAGTAATTGTAGTATAGTATCTCACGTTATTTATTTCAATTATTGTCACAGTATCATCCGCATAATATTTAATATTATTAAGCCAATAATTGAGACAATACATTTATTCATATTATTATTTACATTATTGAAAATGTCTAGAAAGTTCTGTCAAGGAAAGAGGTTTGGTCACCTAATTGCGCGCCAATATGGAGAAATCTTTATCGGAAAGCCCCCTCTTATCTGGGAATGATCTGGTTGTCGATATTGTAAGTTATAATATTAATGATGAATAATTGTTAAAGTATTAAAAATGTGTTTATTGAAGATAAGTGAATTACAAAAGTTAGAGGGGAATATTGCAAACTTAGAAAACTTTAGGGGTACCAAAGTGTAATAAGTTAAATCAATCTGGACCATTGGTGGTGGTTTTAATAGTAAATCAATATGAATCGTCGATGGTGGTTTTAATAGTAAATCAATCTGGACCATCGATGGTGGTTTTAATAGTAAATCAATATGGACCGTCGGTGGTGGTTTTAATAGTAAATTAATATAGACCGTCGGTGGTGGTTTTAATAGTAAATCAATCTAGACCGTTGATGGTGGGTTTAAAAGTAATCAATCTAGACCGTCGGTGGTGGTTTAAAAAGTAAATTAATCTGGACCATCAGTTGTGGTTTTAATAGTAATCAATATGCACCGTCCGTTCTAATAGTAAATCAATCTGGACCATTCGTGAATAAGTTACTATTTAGTCCATTCTCCTATGAATAGAAGCTTAATTCTTCTTTCATTCTCACCAATTTATTGAGATTCACAAGAGAAACTATAGAGAGAAAGAAGAAGAGATGTTATTTTTGGTTGGTAAGGGATATTATTTATTGTATTCGTAAGGGGTATTATTTCTTTCGTATTCATAAGGAATACTATGTTTTTCATATTCATCCTTTAGTATATCGGAATAACCTGTCTACGCGGATTACGTACCGTATGATAGGTGAAAATCCATTTGCAGCTTTCGTATGTTAATTCTTTTCATATTCTTAAATCTAAGCTTACTATGGTAAGTATTGCTTCTATAATCCTTAAAATTAGTTGAATATCCGTGAGTTTTGCGCTTCATCCAGTATGTTTTTATTGGAATATTGATATGAACTTTCTTATTAAATATCAATATTTTCACCCGGGGTACTATTCACGGATTACTATTCACCCAGTTACTATTCACTAAAATATTATTCACTCGGGTATTCTGGGCACTTTTCATGCTGGGTACTATTCATGAGTTACTATTCATGGGTTACTATTCACCCGATTACTATTCACTCGGGTATTCGGGGCACTTTTCATGCTGGGGTTACTATTCACGGGGATACTATTCTCGAAGTACTATTCATGAGATACTATTTACCCGAAAATTTTATTTCTTTTTTATCCAAATTATTTTGATACATGGATATTATTCTTGAATCTTACTCCACAAAGCAGTATCATGTTGACAATTTGGATATATTTAAACTCTGGATAAATTTAAAGTCTTTAATATTTATCATCGATCTCACTTGATTGAATCTTTATATCATTGTCATCATTCTCATACTTATATTGTGTTGAAAGTCATCTTTGGCTTACGTGCAAAGATGGACTGTTGAATTTTGGTTTTACAGTTGTATATCTTTGGCTTACGTGCAGAGATGGACTGTTGATTTTTGGTTTTATAGTTGTATATCTTTGGCTTACGTGCAAAGATGAACTGTTGATTATTAGTTTTACAGTTGTATATCTTTGGCTTATATGCATAGATGAACTGTTGATTGGTATGATTATGACCAGGGATCATTCGGTATAATCATGACCCGTAATGTTACATATGATGTGGTAAAAGTCCACATTAGTCCGTAGTGCATTGATGGATAGTTGTTGGTATAATTATAACCAGGGATTATTCGGTATAATCATGACCATTGTTGAAAACACTAATATCCTTGGCCCATAGTGCATGGATAATTTGTGGTCTTAATACTAATTAATATCCTTGACCGTAGTGCATGGATGATTCGATGATGTGAATTATTTATTAAGCTGAGTCTCAGCGATAAAATTTGTATTATACACTTTTAATTTGTAGAAGATAGTAGATATCATGCTCTACTTGACTCATCTAAAATACAGTTGTATGTTTTTGGCCTGTAGTGCAAAGATGAATTGTTAATAAATATCTTTGTCCATAGTGCAAAGATGAATTTATTAGTATGATTATGAACAAGAATTGTGATTTGGTATAACCATGGTTTTTGATGTTTCGGGTAAAGACAGGTGATGAAAATTATCTTCGTCCTGAGTGCGAAGAGGAATTTAGAATCACAATTATGATTATGAGTTATTCACATGATTGTGGACAAGAATTGTTGATTGATGTTACAGGGATAAAATATTATTGGTGGACTTTTAACATAGAAAAGATAATAAGACCTTATGGTCTATTTGACTCTTCTAATGGATTGCTCATTCCGCTGCAATTATGGTTGAAAACTTTTATTATCTACCGTATGTTCTAAATCTCTGATTTATTCTGATGAAGGCTATTGATAAATTAATTATCTTAGCCATGATATTCTTTACTGGGCTATTTGTGCTCACCCTTTTGCTTCACAATTCCTTTCAGGTAATAAGAGTGTAGCTGGGTCGAGCGGGGATAACAGGGGAATAGTGTCATGGTCCAAGACTGTCGAAGTTTCTCAATACATTATAAAATGGCATGACATGCAATATATAATTGTATTGAGGACCTAAGATGTGTGTGTCGTATTTTATACGCCACTTAATAATTGATTTTAGTGAACAACAATAGGGTGATGAGAACCAAACTTTGAAAGCGTCAAAAGTGCACCTCATTAGACTGAACATGATAGTAATCTTCTCGTTCTTCTTTGGGGTCTTGAAATATTTGCTGCTGTATTTTATATGGCATTGTAATAATTTGAGTTTGGATAATGTCTATGAGACAATATTGTATTAAAACTAACAGTTTAACTGTGGTCGTACTCTGTACGACAGTTCAACAGTTGTATAAATGAAGTTTGTATTTAATTTTTATAGTGTGATATCTGGCGACTCAGAATGGGTCGTGTGGACCTATTTTTTGGGCGTCATAGTTTACGCTTAGCGTTGAAATGTTTGTGCACAATACATTGTACGAAGGGCTGATCCCCCTAAGTACGTAGAGTCCTTATAGTCTTATGACTGTTAAGTTTAAGTTTAAAGAGTACTTATAACTGTGGACATGGTTCGTGGTCATTAGACCCTCAGTTGTATAATTTAGAATGTTAATAGAACATATTGTTCAGTTCTATTGAGCCTATTATTTAGCAGTTAATATAAAGTTTTATTCAATTTCATTTCAAGTGAGTCTTGTTTGCTCACTCTTGCTTATATAACTATTACAGCTAAGGATGAGAAGGTCGATGAACCTAGCACCAGTAAGGGAAAGGGAAAGATGAACAAGTACTGAAGACTTGTAATTATTTTAATATTTTATTCGCAGACTTTAGTTTGAATAATTGTAATGAAGTTTATATATTTTCCACATTTGAATGATTGTATGTAAAGGTTAGATAACTTGGGAGATTTTATCAATGTAATCCCCTAAGGGAAGGTTTATTATTCAATTTTTATTATGATTAGGTAGTTAGATATGAATGTTTTGATTAAGTGAACGCCAAATCTTGAGGTAATGAAGTACCGGGATTTGGGGGTGTCACAAGTTGGTATCAAAGCTTTAGGTTATGAACCTTAGGTGGGGGAAAAACCTTAGGAAGTGACCTTTGAAAAGATAGTGGTGATAAACTCTTATCGAGTTTTTAAGGAAAAACTAATAAAACACTTATGTGCTTATGTGATTATAACTTATGTGCTCGTGAGTGTCAGGTAGTAATGATTAATAATTAAAACTTAAAATTTTTGTTGTCAAGATGACTAATGTCGAAGAATTCAGTCAGGCTAGGGAGGAAGGACCTCAGATGCCTAGAGAGGAGGAGTCTCGTAACATTCAGGTGGTTTGGGAACAACTACTGCCACAGAAGTCAGCCCCGTTGGTCACAGTGGTTGATGATGAGGATGATGATGTGGAAACGGATGAGGAGGATCTTGTTGAGCTGCCACAGTCAAATGAGGATGACGAGGACGAGGACGAGGAGGAAGAGATTCCACTGAACTTGATAGCAGCTCGTATGTATGATGAAGTCTACGATCGCAACGTGGAACTTCGGGATATCGTCAAGGAGTTACAATAAATAGTAACTGAACAACAGACATCGATGGCACAGAAGGATGATGAGATCAAGGATCGAGATGAATGTTTGAACAATGTTGAAGAGAAGCTGGTTCATTCTGAAGGACAGAAAGAACAACTGATCGAGGAGATCGCAGAACTGAAGAACAAACTGAAGAAAAAAGCTACTAAGAGGGCAAGAGCCGAAGACGCATATGAGGAAGCTTTTCAACAAGCCGGGATAGCAGTGAAAGACGCACAAGCAAAGAGAATAAAGATGGAAGAGATGAATAGTGTATTCAATATCGTGATTAATCGAGCTTAGGATCGGGTCATGGGTTATCCGATTCAGTTCGAGACGCTGCCATCATTCATATTAGATCACAGAACAATGTTTCGGATTATGGAGGAAGAACGTAGTAAGGCTAAGCAGTATCTTAGTAGAATATAGTAGTTGTTATGCGATTAATAAAATATTAAATAAAGTGTAAATTCCTAGTGACATTTAACCTATGGGATATGAGGACGATGTGGTCCTGAAACTTTTGTAATTCAGGAAAGTAATGTAGATTGCAGTGATGCTATTATTATGATGTTTTCAACAATATTATGAATGAAAAAAAGTTATTATTTTATTTTATTCAAAGTGTTATGTGATAATTTCCTTTATGAGATGTTAGTTAAGTAGAAAATACTTAAAAGAGTTGAATAATAATCTAATGAGTGTATTTTTAACAGAAAATGCCTCCAAGACGTCAACCACCACGATAGAGAACCACTGAAGAAACCAATAACAACAATGTTAATGCTAAACCCGTTCAACAGCTAGTAATGTTACTAACAGGAGCGTTGCAGAATCAACCTCAAAATCAAGGTACAACGTTTAAGGATTTCAAGGAGGTTGGACCACCTGAATTTCGTGGGTCCATGAATCCTGTGGAGGCACAGACGTGGATCATGGAAATAGAGAAGGTATTCGATGTTGCGAGAGTAGGGGAGGATCAGAAGACTGCTTTTGCAACATTCATGTTAAAAGTAGAGGCTAGTTATTGGTGGCAGGCCAATAAAACTCGAGGAGGTCAAGGGATTATGACCTGGGATAGGTTTAAGGAAATATTCTTCAAGACCTATTTCCCAGAGAGTTAGAAGAGTCGGCTAGAAGTGCAGTTTTTGGAACTAAAGCAGGGAACGATGACAGTGTCTGAGTATGCCACGAAATTTAACGAGTTGGCGAGGTTTGCACCATATCATGTCAGCACAGACGAACGCAAAGCTAAGAGATTTGAGCAGGGACTGAAACCCTGGTTGTATAGTAGGGTCTCCCTGTTCCAGCTGAAGACATTTGCAGCGGTAATGGAGAAGGCAATTCTTGCTGAAGGTGGAGGCAAGGCTGTAACTAAGTTCAATCAAGAATAGAAGAAGAAGAAGAAGAATGAAGTGGAAATTAAGAATGGAGGTGGTAGTAGTGGAAACGGCAACAACAATCTAAAGAGGAAATGGACTGGAAATGTGAGTGCTGGAAATCAGTAAAGTAACCAGCAGAATAATAAGTTCGAAGCATGTGCAACATGTAGGAAGTTTCACAAGGGTGTGTGCTTGATGGGGTAACGAGTATGCTTCAACTATGGCCAGGAGGGTCACATCGCCCCAAATTGCACTCAACCTAAGAAGAACGTTTGCTTCACGTGCGGATCCAAGGATCACTTTGCTCGTGAATGCCCTAAGAAGAAGGCTGGAGAGACAACAACAAGAAAGGGAGGTAGCAGTGGAGGTACATGGGTCATTACTGGACCAACGGCATCAAACAAACCCACAGCCAGAACCTTCAACATGACTGTGCAAGATGTTGTGCAATCAAAAGATGTGGTGCCAGGTATTATCACAATCAATGATATAAATGCTTTTTTATTATTTGATTCGGGTGCTACTTGCTCGTTTATATCTGATGAATTATCTAAGAAGTTGGAAATACCTAGTGAAGATATGAATTTCTCTTTAAACATAGAAATTGTGAATAAGGAAGTAATTCATGTTAGGTTCGTATACAATAACTGTAGGGTGAATATTAAGGGGAATATCATGATGGAAGATTTAATTCCTATTAGACTTGAAGGGTTTCATGTTATTTTGGGAATGGATTCGATGTTCAATTATGGAGCGGTAATTGATTGCCAAAAGAAATGTGTAAACCTTATGACTCCGTCAAAGGTAGTTTTCTATGGTAGCAAATCGCCTAGACAAATGAGATGTCTGACGATTATACAAGCCAAGAAGTTGTTGAGTCAACGCTGTGTGGGTTATTTAGCTTATATAGTCGATACTCAGAAGATGGGTGTTAAATTGGAAGAGATACCTATAACAACTCGATATTTTCTATATAAATAAATAAGAAATTTTGCGTATAAATTTTTATTATTATTATTTTAAGGATGAGGATTTGTACAAGATAATGTGTATATGTATTTATGTGGTAAATAAAAATATATTTATTGCATAAATGTTTACAAATAATTGTATTTTAAAATTATTGATTTTTGTAAAGTATATTCTTATAATAATTACTTTTATAGCGAAATGTTTTATTGATTATTTTCCATGAAAATATAATCATATATTATTTAAATAATATATGGAGGGATTTTTAGAATAATTATAATAATTATTTTATTATATGAATTTTAGTACAGATTGATAAGTTAATTATTTTACCTTAATTATTAAGGTTAAATATGAAAGAATAAATCAGATATGGAATCCAAACCCTAATTTCAGATTTTTATCAAGGAATGAGAATAATAATATAAAAATATTATATTTGAATTTTCAGTGCTATTAATATGTATTGTATGTACGTATACATAATGGTTGGTCAATTATGTTGTGGCATGTTAAAACAATAGCGTTAATTCGTTAAACCCTAACTTGAAACTCAAACCGGAGTTTGAAATTGGTAAGAAATTGTGGTACGTGATTTAAGACCATTATTATATTATGCTAATTAGGTAAACCCTAATTATTGTCTAGAAACCCTAATTGTAAATTAGAAACCCTAATTTCCAATTTGAAACTCTAATTGCTAAGATGATAACTCTAATTATTATTTTAGTAAATAATTATGTTCATTAGGAAACCCTAATTCATAATTAGAGGAACCCTAATTAGATCAAGAAACCCTAAGTATTTTTTTAAAAAACCCTAATTTTCTATTAAAAACCCTAATTTTAATTAGTAAGTTATAATTAAAATTTTATTAAACTTTAATCTTCAATTTTTAAACCCTAAAAATTATTTCAGAAACCTTAAGGTTTAAAATCTATTGATTAAAACCTAGATTCAAGTGCCATGGACAAGAATACCCTTGAAATGTTTTATTAGTTTACTAAAATAGCCTTTTTGGCATTTATTTAATAAGCTAGATTGCAAAGTCACCACCCTAGATTATAGCACATGCTCTATATATCATCCAAGCTTATCCTCTTTGACACCTTGCAAGTTAGATTCAATGAATCTAAGTTATATAAATAAGTTAAGAGAAAGAAAAAGTTCACATTTTTGCTCATTCATGCATTTATACTCATCCAAGACCCTCTCTCTCTAAAAACTACAAAATATAGTAGTGGACCAGTCTCTAAATCAAGCCCCACGAAATCCATATCCAAATCAGAAGCACATAATCAAGGATTATTCATAAGAGGTATAAACCCTAAAACGAAATCTGACTTTTGATCATATGTTAGATGTTAATTTTTTTGTGTTAAATATGTTGTATGTAGTGTATAATGATGATATGGGTTGATAGATGTTAGATCAATAACATCTAGAGGCTAAGATTTGGTGTTTTTCAAAATCTGGAAATTTTCTTTTACGTATCGATTGTGACCATATGTCGTGTCTTCTAAATCTTTGTTGTTAATGATTTTTGTGTTTTAATATTTGATCTAGTAATATGATATGAGATCTTTGATCCGAAACTAGAATCAAAGTCGATCATGTTTCGTTGAAAGTTATTAGTGGTCAAACCACGTTGGCCAGAAAGCATTCTTGAACGTTTCTAGGTAACCCGAGTAACGTGCCCAAAGAAGTCCGATAAAGCATTTTCATGCGTTTTAAATCTTGCTTGTGTTTACGTTTTAGACCTCATTATTGTTGTAATGGTGTTGTCGACATGTAGGCTACATGACCATGCTTCTATAATCATTAGATCCTTCTCTCAATCAGTGTAATCGATGGTCAAAGTAGTGTGGATTGGAATCTAGCTGGGATGAAGTTTCTAGGTAACCCGAAACCTTCATAAGCGCTTTGGGACCACTACTTTGACCACCCATATCTCGCTTGATGTGATGTTATTAAACCTGCTTTTTATGACATGGATCGATTGTCTTACATATAGTCTACATATCACGAAACTTTTCAATCACTAAAACATCAACAGTAATTGCAAGTTGTGGAAGCCCAAAATGGACAAATTCGAATCGTTTTCTTCATTTCTCGGTAACCCGAAAATGAAGAACAACTCGATAAACTACTTTGTGACCATTTCGTGTTGAATCGCAATAAGCGGTGTTATGTGTTATAATATGTTATTCTAATCAAGAAAAATGATCCGATTAATGATAGGTCGTGATATAAAAGATAGAACTAAGTTACGAATCGTAAAGCGGTAGATCGTCGAGCAAGTATCTTACATTTGCATTTCCTTTATCTGAATGGACATGAGTAAGAAGTTTCGAATTATATTATTATTATGCTATATTATTAACCCTATTGTGATATATTCTATATCCGATCATTGATTATCAACATGTTAGTATATAGTAATTCATATATATATTCTGTTTGTTAATTTTGAAATATGGTTATACAAGTGTCCCCACTTGGATAATCATTGAATTAAATCACATGTTGATATATATATATATATAAGCCATTTAAGCTATTTGATCAGCTAGACACAAATTTCAAAATGTCGTTGAATATGATAAAAACCTTTTTGTATCCAATCAAATTATTTTGGTTCGGATTC
Source organism: Panax quinquefolius (assembly GCA_020205615.1). Classification (NCBI taxonomy): domain Eukaryota; kingdom Viridiplantae; phylum Streptophyta; class Magnoliopsida; order Apiales; family Araliaceae; genus Panax; species Panax quinquefolius. The sequence continues at coordinate 79,817,842 of CM035164.1, read as the reverse complement.
CAGTCTAAATATGAACATCCCGATCACGGGAAAACTTTTATCTTGGTGAGACAGAGTGAAACGATCATATCGTTCTTGTAATGTAGTATTGATCAATACAGGGCACATTGGGCAGATCACCCTCGTGCCTGTAAGTCATGACAGTTTGCGGATGAAGTTCTGCTAAACCTTAACGAAAACTAAAAACAATGTTCATAGTATGTTGACTACCCTATATATATAGTCAATACGTAGTTTCAAAAATTTGAGATAGAATTGTTATGTTATTATTAGAGGTTCAGTTGACTTCACAACTATTAATTCGTTGTAGAAGTGATGTACAAAGAAAACATTTAATTCTTTCAGCTAAATATAATTATAATTGTTATTACTTATTGGGCACTCAAATGCTCATCCTTGCATAATTTAAATGTTTTCAGCTAAGCGTGATCAACCTGAAGGTCCAGACAAGAACAAGTGAAAAAGGAAAGCAAACAGAATATGTTTAATGGTATCTTTTGTAATAGTTAGACTGTATTACGGCAGTGATATATATTATCTATGATGTAAGGAATTATAGTAAAGGTTGCGTTCTTGGGATTAGACTCTGATATATGTAAACTAAGTTTGTTATTTATATTATTGTTATTATTATTAGTATTATTCCGCTCATAGAAATGGTATCGTGAAGCACCGAGTTCGGGTTTCAAGTATCCGAATTTGGGGGCGTCACAATACCAGTGGTTAGGGAATTTTTAGATGTGTTTCCGGAGGATTTGTCAGGACTTCCGCCTGACAGAGAGATTGAGTTTGGGATCAACTTAACACCAGGAATGACTCCAATATTGAAGGCCCTGTACAGAATGGCTCCGGTAGAGATAAAGGAACTGATGGTACAATTGCAAGAACTGTTAGATAAGAAGTATATTCAAACAAGGGTATCACCGTGGGGAGCGCCGGTGTTATTCATGAAGAAGAATGATGGGTCAATATGTCTTTGCATTGATTATAGGGAATTGAACAAAGTAACTATTAAGAATAAATATATGTTGTCAACAATAGATGACTTGTTTGATCAATTGAAGGGTGCTAAATACTTCTCGAAAATAGATTTGAGAACTGGATATCACCAATTGAAGGTAAGAAAGGAGGATATACCTAGAACGGCATTCAAAACTTGGTATGTACATTATGAGTTTCTGGTGATGTCTTTTGGTTTGACCAATGCCCCTGCTGCATTCATGGATTTGATGAATAGGGTGTTTAAAACATTCTTAGACAAGTTTGTAGTTGTATTTATCGACAACATTCTGGTGTATTCCAAAACTCAAGAAGAACACGTGGAACACTTACATTTGACGTTGGAAACATTTTGTACGTGAAGTTCTCGAAGTGTGAATTTTGGTTAGATCATGTACAATTTTTGGGGCATGTGATTGACAAAGATGGGATTTCAGTGGATCCATCAAAAGTGGAAGTTGTAATCAATTGGGAATAACCAAGAACATCGTCGGAGGTGAGGAGTTTCTTGGAACTGGCAGGTTATTATAGAAGATTTATTCAAGATTTTTCCAAAATAGCCACTCCGCTAACAAATTTGACAAGGAAAGCGGTAAAATTTGTTTGGACGGAGAAATGTGAAGAGAGTTTTCAAGATTTGAAGAAGAAATTAAGTGTGGCACCTGTGTTGTCATTACCAGATAATACGGGAAACTTTGTGGTGTATAGTGATGCCTCACATAAAGGATTGGGTTGTGTTATTATGCAGAACGGCAAGGTTATTGCATATGCATCAAGACAGCTGAAGGACTATGAGGAAGGGTATCCGACTCATGATTTAGAGTTGGCGGCGGTTCTATTTGCTCTGAAGATATAGAGACACTATCTCTATGGAGAAAAATGTGAGATCTACACAGACCATAAAAGTCTGAAGTATATTTTCACACAGAAAGACCTGAACATGTGTCAAAGAAGATGGATGGAATTGATAAAAGATTACGATTGTGAGATCTTTTATCATCCAGGCAAAGCAAATGTGATTGCAGATGCTTTAAACAGAAAAGATCGTGAAAAGTTGATGTAGTTAACCAACCAAGAAGAGCTTATTTCAGCGATGGCAAAGCTAGAGTTGGAAATCAAATTTTCAAAAGAAACCGATGAAAAATTATACCAGATAGAAGCTAGTCCAACTTTGGTAGACAGAGTGAAGAATGCTCAACTACAAGATGAAGAATGCGAAACAATCAAATAAAAAGTGGTTGAAGGTAGTGATGCAAAATACAAGATCGATACTGAAGGGTTATTGAGATTCGAGGGACGAATTTGGGTTCTAGCGGTACAGTATGTTAAGGAGGAAATCTTGACAGAAGCTCATAACTCAAGATATTCGATACATCCGGGAAGTACGAAAAATGTATCAAGTGCGGTGACATTTTTGGTGGCCAAATATGAAAAGAGAGGTTGCAGAATGCGTTGCAAGGTGCTTGACATGTCAGAGAGTGAAGGTCGGGCATCAAAGACCAAGTGGATTACTTCAACCATTGGAAATACCGAAATGGAAGTGGGAGCATATCACAATGGACTTTGTGGTAGGTCTTGCAACAACTCAGAAACGGTACAATGCGATTTGGGTGGTGGTGGATAGATTAACGAAATCAACACACTTTTTGCCAATAAAGATTAGGTTCAATCTTGATCGGTTGTCAAGGTTGTACGTTAAAGAGATCGTTTCAAGACATGGAGTGCCAATACCAATTGTGTCAGATAGAGATTCGCAATTCACGTCAAATTTCTGGAATAGACTACAAGAGTGTATGGGAACACAATTGCGAATGAGCACAGCATATCATCCACAAACAGATGGCCAAAGCGAACGAACAATCCAAACGTTGGAAGATGTGCTGAGAGCATGCATCATGGATTTTAAAGGGAGTTGGGAAGAACATTTACCGTTGGTGGAATTTACCTACAACAACAGTTACCACGCGAGCATCGGCATACCGCCTTACGAGGCATTATACGGCAGAAAGTGCAGAACTCCACTGTGTTGGGATGAAGTCGGTGAACGCCAACTGTTAGGACCAGAACTGGTACAACAAACTGCTGAGGTTGTCAAACTCATCAGGACAAGATTGGTAGCAGCCCAAGATAGACAGAAAAAGTATGATGATCAACACAGACAAGATCGTGTATTCGACGTAGGAAATTATGTATTCCTAAAATTTTTTCCTTGGAAGGGGAAAATTCGTTTTGGTAAAAAGGGAAAGCTAAGCCCGAGATTTGTTGGACCCTTCGAAGTGCTGCGAAGAGTTGGAGAAGTGGCTTATGAGGTAGCTCTACCTCCAGAGATGGAACACATTCATAATGTTTTTCACGTTTCGGTGTTACGACCGTATAAACACGATTACAAGCATGTGATCGAGTATGAACCGTTTCAGTTCAGTAAAGATTTGTCTTATGAAGAGATTCCTATTCAAATAGTCGACAGGAAAGAACAAGTGCTCAAAAATAAAGTGATACCTTTTGTGAAGTTGATATGGAGAAACCACAATGTCGAAGAGGCAACGTGGGAACTCGAAGCTGAAATGATGAAAAATTACCCTGAGTTATTTGTTTAATGTATGTCTTTGATTCTGGGGACAGAATCTTCGTAAGAATGGAAGAATGTGACGATTTGATTGTTTGAGTTGTGATTCTGGGGATAGAATCCTTGTAAGGAGGGAAGGATGTAACAATCCGGAATTTCAAATTGTAATAGTAAATATTTATTGAATTATATAAATATTTATTTGATGTGTTTATTGTTGAAATTGATGAAATAAATATTTTATTGATGTGGTTATTATTAGTAAATATTTATGAATTAAATTTATTAGATAATATTCTAAATTAAATTAATTTGTAATTTAGAGAGTTGTAATATGACATGAGTTGGTATATTGTTGATTAATAATTTAAAGTGGTGTGTTAAATTATTAAATAAAATTATAATAAAATTATAATTTTTTAATAATTGTTTAAATGATGAATATTTATTTAAAATATAGTATGTGTAATTAATTTATTTGATTAATGTTGGATATGGAAATCCAAATAAATAATATGTGTCGATGTCGGAATTTTTAGATGTCCCTTTCCGTTACTTGTTCTTTGGTGTTCTCATTTTAAGGTGAGATTTGTTTGAAAAAACAAGTGAAAAAGGTCCGACGTGTATAATGTCGACGATGGACTGTTAAGAGTCGCAAGTTGGTTTTTTAAATGGTTGTACCAACACAACCGAAAAGGTTTGCACATTGACCCGCTGATGTGACATCATAAACGGCCTAAGTGAAACCGAGATTCATTAGGGTCCTGGGACTTGATTATGAGAAGGGAAGGTGTTAGGCACTTCCCGAACATCCGTGTTACCACTACTGACCGCCTCTTTTCAAGAAACTATTATGCGAAGGGAAGGTGTTAGTCACCCCCCAAAGTCTGAGACACAGTTAATATAAATATATATATATATATATATAAGCGAATAAACGCACCGGATGTAAAATCCAGGCTCATCGAATTGAGTCCGACACACAGTGAATATATATATATATATAAGTATATATATATAAGCAAATAAATGCTCCAAACCAAAGTCTAGGCTCAATCGAGGCATAACTCGATGATGTTAGTCCATATATATATATATATATATATATATATATATATATATATATATGTATATACAAACTGAAATAAAACCATGGACCGAAGTCCGGGCAAACACACGCAACACGACTCTCAACTTGAAGAAGGGTGTGTGTAAAGATGAAGAGAAAGACTTTAAAGTGTGTGAGAAGGCTTACAGTGGGCAGCCAAAGAAGACTTCTATATCTTTATAGTAGGTAAACACTTGCTTTTGTAGGTACAAAAGTAGCTATATATGTGCTCACAAGTGTTTAAAATGAGAAAGCACTCAGTATGGGGTGAGTATGGAGCAAATTGGGCAGGGCTTCCTCGCCGTTTCTTCTTGCAAAATGGCCACCCCAAGCCCTCTATTTATAGAGGGTGGAGCCGCAGGTGTACCAGAGGCTACCCGGGTTGCCCCAGGTTTCTCGGGTTCCATCATCTCGAAGTATGTGCACTCGGGCACTGCAATGTCCGCTTGAACTTTCAGAATTGCAATCCGGGCATCCGACTGAGGTATATATGTGACGCCCCCAAAAAAGGTATACATCACCTATTCTGAGTTGTCAATACATGGTACAGAAACAACTACAACTTTATTATTACAACAAGAAATCTGTGAGTTTGAATACAAATATTATCTTCTGACAATATCTATACTCAAATAAATCCTCATCACATTTATTGATACATAATTTTACAAAATGGTGAGGACTACTAAACAATCCTTTCTAAAACCTTCATTCCATACCCAGACTGCGTACTCGCTATATTCTCGCCTCCCGAGAAAAATGGAACAAAAAGGAAAAGGGTGAGCTCAACTAGCTCAAGAAAGAATATTATGACTAAGATAATATACAACAAATTATCGTTAGTCTTCAACAGGAAAAATCTAATAGAATACAATAGACAACAAATTTTAAACTAATATTCGCAGCTGAAATAATAATTCATTAGAAGAGTTAAGTAGAGAATGCAAACTACTATCTTCTATGTATGAATTTAAAAGTTCATCGCTCATCTTTTATCCCCGTAACATCAATCAATATACATCCGAATCAAATATTCATCTTTGCACTACAGCCAAAGATATTCATCGATTAGTCATGTTCATTTAAACACTGCTCATCTTTGCACTAAAGGCCAAAGATATTCATCGATCATCATGTTCATTTAAACACTGCTCATCTTTGCACTACTGTGCCAAAGATATTCTTGAAAATCATTCATCTTTGCACTACAAAGCAAAAGATATTCAATAATATCATCATTTAAGACCGAGGATGATGAAAAATATTTTAAAGAACGAATCCAAAGGTGAAACAAAATGACAAGGATTAAGGATTAAGGATTCGTACTTTGTTTTATCCATGTCCAACAATACCTCAAAAATAATCATAGTGGTGTAAAATTCAAGAATGATCAAAACATGGATACAATCGAGTTAGTATCCGAATAGATGTTTTGACGAAAAGAAGAAATTTTATTTTTCTATGAATAGTGTCGATATCGTGAATAGTGCCAGATACGTGAATAAGTAACTCAGACACCAAAAGATAGAAATTCCACAAAAACATCTTCACGCTTCATGAATAGTACTGAATGAATAGTAACTTTCGTGAATAGTAACTCATGAATATTAACTCGTGAATAGTAAACTCATGAATAGTAACCCCGACATGAAAAAGTTCCAAATTTGATAAAAACTTCGGATCAACATTTCAAAGATAATGATATTGAAGAAATAATATCATTACGAAAAAAATAATATCCCTTACCTCGAAAGATCGAGACTTCAAATCAAAACACCTGATATAGTCTTTGAAGGAACTTTGCAATCGTATAGCAATACTCAAAGTATACTCAAAATACTCACAAGAATACGCTCGATAATATAGAGAAAAAAACTTCGCTTTAAATTGTGATTTTCAATTCTAACCTAAGCACCCTATTTATAGGAAAATGCTTAGAACACCAAATCGAGAAAATTTAATAAAATAATAATATAATTAAACAAATTCAAGCCCACCTTAGACCAACTGAATTCAGCACATTTGTATCACATGTGGGATTGCAAAAATGTTTTTCTTAAATAAAACAATTAAAACTTCCAAAAATTAATTATTTGAACTTCGAGCTTCAAAATTCATAATTAATAGCCCTTTCATCAGAAAATTCGAATCTCGCGATTTTTATAGGAAATTCAATTCTCTACAACTTTGCGTAAGAAAGTTTTCCAAATTCCAAATGAAATCGAATCGAAATCCACAAACGGGTGATTTTACAAGCTATAATCAAATTTCAATTCGATAAATGAGGTCCACCGACATGTTTAACAAGTTTTAAACATTTATTGCAACAAAAATACTCTTCCTCCTCAGTATACTCATATATCCCACATTCGTTGTAAAATATCACCAGTTAATATATTATTAAAATAATATATTTAAATGAATTATTTTATCGTAAAAAGATAAAATATTAATTTTCAACAATTGTCATTTTAAAAATTTTCTCCATCTATATCCACATAAAATCAATATTTTCCTCATCATATAAATCAATAATTAATTATTCACAAATAATATTACGAATCACAATATTGACAACCGTGCGCTCTCGGAAAGAGGGGCTTTCCAATAAGAATTTCTTCTTCTTGCGCACAATTAGGTGACCAAACCTCTCCTTAGATGAGAACTTTCTAGACATTGCCAACAATGTTATCTAATAATATTATCCGGATAATATGAATTATTGCTTCGATAATGAAAATACTTTAATGACAATTATTAAAACAACAAAGAATATAAAATATCAACGCAAACAATTATTAACTCAATAAAATATCGAATAAGAATTATCGTAACCATTATTGAGTAGTGTCTTCTTACGTAAGAATCAATAATTGGTACAATAATGGTGTATTCTTTGTTCAACAACGCGTATTAGTGTGTTTTAATCACCGGTATTCCAACAAGATTAATTCAGTAATAACTACGCCATTATTTAAAAACAACTTATATTTGTCATTTTCTTCATCCAATTTTCACATGGGGCCCACACATGGTTTCTACCATGCATTTAATATTCCCGACAGCATTTAATATTCCACGACCAAACGAATATTCCCAATTTATAATGAATATTTTATAACCACTTGCTTATTTTGAAATATTTATGTATTTAACCCATAACTATCCACATTAATCAAATCAACCTTTACTATTTCAAAATAATAAATAAAGGAAATTCCTTTTTATTTAAAAATTTCATGGTCTTACAACCTCCCCTCCTTATGAAATTTCGTCCTCGAAATTGACGTACGTACCTGGTGTTTCGAAAAGGTGAGGATACCTCGCTTTCATTTCCGTTTCCAATTCCCAGGTCATTTCCTCTATAGCATGATTCCTCCACAAAACTTTAACTTGTGGTATGACCTTTGCGCGTAGGACATGCTCCTTCCTATCCAAGATCTTGACAGGTACCTCCTCATACGTTAAGTCTTCGGCTATCTCGTCCGGTTCTAACTCAATAACGTGGTTCGGGTCTTTCACATATTTACGAAGTACAGATATGTGAAACACATTATGAACACGAGACATACTTGGAGGTAACGCAAGTCTATAGGCTACATTTCCTACTCGGTCAAAAATTTGAAATGGACCAATAAATCGTGGATTGAGCTTTCCTCTCTTCCCAAATCTTGTAACTCCCTTCCATGGAGCAACTCGCAACAATACATGATCCCCTACATTAAATTCCACGTCCTTTCGATGAAGATCCGCATAACTCTTTTGTCGATCTTGTGCCGTTTGTATACGTTGTCGAATCATTTGGATCTTTTCGGTAGTCATACGTACTAACTCGGGTCCCAACAATGTTGCTTCACCCACCTCATCCCAACATATTGGAGAACGACATTTTCGTCCATATAATGCTTGAATGGAGCCACACCTATACTTGCCCTGATAACTGTTGTTGTAGGAGAATTCCACCAATGGTAAATACTTATCCCAACTACCCTTGAAGTCTAGGACACGAGTCTTAATAGATCTTCAAGAGTTTGAATAGTCCTCTCGATTGTCCATCTGTTTGGGGATGGTATGCTTAAACTAAATCGCAAATCTGTGCTCCATAGCTTTTTGCAAGCTAACCCAAAATCTTGAAGTGAATCTTGGGTCACGATCCGAAACTATGGATACAGGCATGCCATGCAACCTCACAATATCATTCACGTACATACTAACAAGACGTTCAAGTGAATAAGTCTCTCGTATCGGCAAGAAATGAGCAGACTTGGTTAATCTATCAACAATAACCCAAATAGCATTGATGCCTTGAGAAACCGTAGGAAGACCCGTAACGAAATCCATGGTAATGTGTTCCCACTTCCATTCCGGAATCTCAAGTGGTTGCAACGGACCCTTAGGTACAAGATGCTCCGCCTTTACACGTTGGCAAGTTAAACACATCGAGATAAACTTTGCAATCTCTTTCTTCATATTGTTCCACCAAAATGTATGTCGAAGATCACGATACATTTTAGTACTTCCAGGATGGATTGCAAATGGTGTATTGTGTGCCTCCATCATAATCTTGTACTTCAAATTAGAGTTGTTAGGAACACAAAGTCTAGAGTGGACTCGAAGTATTCCTTCTTCATCAATTCTCGCCTTAATAATAGCTCCTTCTTGTACTTTCTTCTTCATACGCATCACTTCCGGCCGTGGCTGGCTTGAGCAACCTTAACTTTTTCTATTAAAGTTGGCTCTATCGTATACTTGACATCATCGCTTTTCGTTTAGCATATGATCTTCTACTCAATGTGTCGCCTACCACGTTAAACTTTACCGTGATGGTATTGAATAGTGTGGTCGTAGTCTTTCAATAGCTCGAGCCAACGTCATTGCCGCATGTTGAGTTCTTTTTAGTGAAGAAATATTTAAGGCTTTATATGGTCCGAATATATCTCCACTTTCTCCCCATATAGATAGTGCCTCCATATCTTTAGCGCAAAAAACATCACTTGAACTCTAGATCATGAGTAGGATAATTCCTCTCATACTCTTTAAGTTGTCGCGAGGCATAGGCTATGACTTTCCCACGTTGCATGAGAACACATCCTAACCCTTTTGCACAAGCATCATTGTGAGATAACAAATCCATCCGAACCGGATGGTATTGTTAGAACAGTCAAAATAAGTCTCCTCTTAAGCTCTTGGAAACTTTTCTCGCATTCTTCGCTCCCAAACGAATTTTGTATCCTTCCGAGTTAGCTGAGTTAATGGAGTAGCGATTCGAGAAAACCCTTCCACGAATCTCCGATAATAACCAGCTAAACCCAAAAAACTACTACTTCAGTTACCGACTTCGGTTGCTCCCAACTTTGTATTGCTTCAATCTTCACGGATCAACAGATACTCCATGTTTCGACACCACGTGCCCAAGGAATGCTACTTCCTCGCTTAACTCGCATTTCTTCAATTTGGCATATAGTTGGTTTTCACGAAGCCTTTGGAGTACCAGCTTCAAATGGTGCTCATGATCTTCACGGCTTTTGGAATATATGAGGATGTCATCAATAAAGACAACAACAAATTGATCCAAATATTCCTTGAATACTCGATTCATCATATCCATGAAAGCCGCAGGAGCATTAGTCAATCCGAAAGACATGACTAAGAATTCATAATGCCCGTACCGAGTTCTAAAGGCAGTCTTTGGAATATCCTCGCCTAATCTTGGTGATGATATCCGAATCTAAGATCGATTTTTGAAAAGAATTGTGCCCTTGCAATCGGTCAAACAAGTCATCAATACGAGGTAGAGGATACCTATTCTTGATGGTGACATGGTTCAATTCCCGATAGTCAATACAAAGTCGCATACTCCCGCTCTTCTTCTTTACAAATAAAACAGGAGCACCCCAAGGAGATGTACTAGGGCCGAATGAAACCGATGTCCAACAATTCTCGTAGTTGGACCTTTAACTCGTGAAGTTCAATAGGAGCCATTCGATATGGGGTTTTAGAAATGGGCTTTGTACGAGTTCAAGATCAATAAAGAATTCAACTTTACGTTACGGGGGGTAGGCAAGGGAAGTTCTTGAAATACGTCGGAAAAGTCAATAACAACAGAATATTATTCAAATTTGACGTGTCTTTATTCAAATCCATAACATGGGCTAAGAAAGCTTGACATCCGTTTTTAATAAACGAATAGCTTTATGATTAGATATGACAATGATCGATTTTAATGGTTTAGTTGCTTGAATTAAATAACAAAGTTTGGTTAGGAATATGAAAACTAACAACCTTACGAAAACAATCAATTTTGGCATGATGAGTAGGTAACCAATCAATCCCTAAAATCACATCAAAAGCAAGTATCTTTAAAGAGATAAGGTCAATGTGTAAGGTGATGGTGCCACTTGAATCAAACAAGATTTATAAATAGTGGATGTGATGAAAGTTTCTCTAACGGAGTTTCCACAGATAGGTCAAAGTCTAATTTCTCCTGAGTCAAGTTTAAACGTTGAGCACATGCAGAGAGATAAATGAATGGGTAAGACCGGTATCAAGTAAGGTATAAACTTCGCAAGAATTTATAAATAGCTTACCCGTGATCACCTTGTTTGGGTTCCTCGCATTATGACCAATCACAACAAACGCTCTTCCGGAATCGTTGACTTTGACTTTTCTCGACGATCTTTTGAGTCACCGTCCCCGGCCGAACTAGGTTTCGCTCTCGACAATCTCGAAGCGATATGTCCTTCCTTTCCACAATTATAGCATACCTTGAACTCGTTGTGGGCGCTTTGGTGATATGTCCCTCTTTTCCGTATTTGTAGCATATGACCGGTGGTCGTTCTCCTCCCTTAGAACCGGTTACTCAAGACTTGCCATCTTTACATTATCGTTGTTAAATCTCCTCTTTTAAAATCTCCTCCCGACTCGCTTCTTCTATTTTCATGGCCATGATTACCACCGTAGTGGTTACCATTTCTGTCCGTCTGCTTTCTTTTCTCCGAGTTATCATTATTCATTGATCGCTATCTCCGATACAATCTCGTTGTGGTCCTCAACCGACCGTACTCGTTATCTCGCTCTAATAATTGAGCCTGCTTACAACATCTCGAATAAAAAGAAAATTTATGAGAAATGAGATCTTGGCGTATCTTGGGGTTTCAAACCTCTAAGAAACATCCGCGTACATCGTTCCTCATTCTCCACCAAATGAGGTGCAAACTCGATAACTCTGCAAACTTTGCCTCGTCTTCGAGACACCGCCATGTTGTTTTTGTTCTAATCGATGAACTCCACTTCCTTCATATATACGAACACTTTCGAAAGTATTTGTCATTAAATAGCTTCAAAACGCCTCCCAAGACATGCCGAAAGTCTTTGGATGGGTACGCTTCACGACTCCCACCGATGAATCTCGCCTGCGCCACGGAACATAAAGGTGGCGAATGGAACCTTCGTTCCTCCGTGCATCCCAAGACATCGAATATCTTGGTAATTTGCTTGACCCATGTTTCCGCCGCATGATCGGATCGGCTTTCCCTTAAATTCGTGGTCCCAACTCTTTGAACTGCTTGTTTGTGACAACCCGTGAATTGCTATCATTTCCTCCTCAGATTTTGAACACGAGTCTCCTAAATCATTCGATTTTTGCATGAATCGTAAAAAACTTCTAAACATCCTCTCGCTCATCATCTCGCTTTCAATGGTGTTGTTCACAGGAGGAACATTGCCACTGTTACACGCTTCTCCTCGTTGGTGAGTACAGGCATCTCCACGGTCTCATTTCCATTATTAATATTCTCAATCGACATTCTCAAATACACGCCATAAAACAAGGGTTAATTAAGGAAATCAATATATCACATAATATCCCTATATATCGACCAACTAACAAATAAGCTTAGGTAGGACACACTAGCGAAGGATTTACTCGTCTCTCCCTCCTAGTTCTATTCCCCGATCTCCGCCAGAGATCATATCCCTAAGCTCGATACTAATCATGGCGCCCCCAAAATAGGTATACATCACCTATTCGAGTTGTCAATACATGGTACGAAACAACTACAACTTTATTATTACAACAAGAAAAGCTGTGAGTTTGAATACAAATATTATCTTCAGACAATATCTATACTCAAATAAATCCTCATCACATTTATTGATACATTATTTTACAAAAATGGTGAGGACTACTAAACAATCCTTTCTAAAACCTTCATTCCATACCCAGACTACGTACTCGCTATATTCTCGCCTCCCGAGAAAAATGGAACAAAAGGAAAAGGGTGAGCTCAACTAGCTCAAGAAAGAATATTATGACTAAGATAATATACAACAAATTATCGTTAGTCTTCAACAGGAAAAATCTAATAGAATACAATAGACAACAAATTTTAAACCAATATTCGCATGGTGAAATAATAATCCATTAGAAGAGTTAAGTAGAGAATGCAAACTACTATCTTCTATGTATGAATTTAAAAGTTCATCGCCTATCTTTTATCCCCGTAACATCAATCAATATACATCCGGAATCAAATATTCATCTTTGCACTACTGTGCCAAAGATATTCATCGATTAGTCATGTTCATTTAAACACTGCTCATCTTTTGCACTAAAGGCCAAAGATATTCATCGATCCATTCGTGTTCATTTAAACACTGCTCATCTTTGCACTACAGCCAAAGATATTCTTCTGAAATCATTCATCTTTGCACTGCGAGCCAAAGATATTCAATAATATCATCATTTAAGACCGAGGATGATGAAAATATTTTTAAAGAACGAATCCAATGAAACAAAATGACAAGGATTAAGGATTAAGGATTCGTACTTTGTTTTATCCATGTCCAACAATACCTCAAAAATAATCATAGTGGTGTAAAATTCAAGAATGATCAAAACATGGATACAATCGAGTTAGTATCCGTAATAGATGTTTTGAACGAAAAGAAGAAATTTTATTTTCTAGATGAATAGTGTCAGATATCGTGAATAGTCCGTAGTATCGTGAATAGTAACTCCGGCACCAAAAGATAGAAATTCCACAAAAACATCTTCACGCTTCATTAATAGTACTAAATGAATAGTAACTCATGAATAGTAACTCATGAATAGTAACTCATGAATAGTAACCCGACATGAAAAAGTTCCAAATTTGATAAAAACTTCGGATCAACATTTCAAAGATAATGATATTGAAGAAATAATATCATTACGAAAAAAATAATATCCCTTACCTCGAAAGATCAAGACTTCTGGTTTGAAACACCTTGATATAGTCTTTGAAGGAAACTTGCAAATCAGATAGCAATACTCAAAGTATACTCAAAATACTCACAAGAATACGCTTCGATAATATAAAGAGAAAAAACTTGAGTTTACGGTGTGATTTTTAATTCTAACCCAAGCACCCTATTTATAGGAAAACGCTTAGAACACCAAAAGCGAAAATTTAATAAAATAATAATATAATTAAACAAATTTAAGCCCACCTTAGACCAACTGAATTCAGCACATTTGTATCACATGTGGGATTGCAAAAACGTTTTTCTTAAATAAAACAATTAAAACTTCCAAAAATTAATTATTTGAACTTGAGCTTCAAAATTCATAATTAATAGCCCTTTCATCAGAAAATTCGAATCTCGCGAGTTTTTATAGGAAATTCAATTCTCTACAACTTTCCGGAAGAAAGTTTTTCCAAATTCAAATGAAATCGACCGAAATCCATAAACGGGTGATTTTACAAGCTATAATCAAATTTCACTCAATAAATGAGGTCCACCGACATGTTTAACATGTTTTAAACATTTATTGCAACAAAAATACTCTTCCTCCTCGTATACTCATATATCCCACATTCGTTGTAAAAATATCACCGTTAATATATTATTAAAATAATATATTTAAATGAATTATTTTATCGAAAAAAGATAAAATATTAATTTTCAACAATTGTCATTTTAAAATTTTCTCCATCTATATCCACATAAAATCAATATTTTCCTCAAAGATATAAATCAATAATTAATTATTCACAAATAATATTACGAAATCACAATATTGACAACCGTGCCTTCTCAGAAAGAGGGGCTTTCCAATAAGAATTTCTTCTTCTCTTGGCGCAATTAGGTGACCAAACCTCTCCTTAGACAGAACTTTCTAGACATTGCCAACAATGTTATCTAATAATATTATTCAGATAATATGAATTATTGCTTCGATAATGAAAATACATGTAATGACAATTATTGAAACAACAAATAATATAAAATATCAACGCAGACAATTATTAACTCAATAAAATACTTGATAATAATTATCGTAACCATTATTGAGTAAAGGCCTTCTTCACGTAAGAATCAATAATTGGTAAATCTGGTGTATCTTCTTTGTTCAACAACGCGTATTAGTGTGTTTTTAACCACCGGCATTATTCCAACAAGATATTAATGGTAACAACTACGCCAAGTTATTTAAAAACAACTTATATTTGTCGTTTCTTCATCCAATCGCTTTCCGTTATGGGGCCCACACATGGTCATTTACTGTCAGATTTAATATTCCCCGACGCATTTAATATTCCACGACCAAACGAATATTCCCCAAGCGATAATGAATATTTTATAACCACTTGCTTATTTTGAAATATTTGCGTATTTAACCCTTAACTATCCACATTAATCAAATCAACCCTTACTATTTCAAAATAATAAATAAAGGAAATTCCTTTTTATTTAAAAATTTCGGGGTCTTACAATATAGGACCTATTTTGGACCGCCGTTGTCGAGAGTTGTACAATGGCATGAGATTAGAGGTTATACGAAGTCATGAAGATGGGACGATGCCCTCCGGTGTTTAAGCTTCAAATTCTATCTGTTACCCCGCACAATAGTCACTCGGGATTGGTTTTCCTGGATTCTTGTGGGACATCGTGGTGTAGAAATGTATGTACGAGATGTTAAGACGACGTGATGTGGCATCGCATTGGCGAGATGACGATGTTGCCCCTCACCGGGGTTATCACCGGTTCGAGCTAATAAAGAAGATGTTGCTCAGGGCTTCGCTGAGATTGAACTGTTGCAATTGTTGAAGGTCCTCAGTGTCATCTCTGAGGTGTGCATGTCCTCCGGGTGCTATCTCATGACTGGTACTAAGTATCTCATTGTGAGCGCCGAGATTGAAGCTGATTACATTTGAACCAAGCATTTCTGGGTTTATCTCCGAAACTGCATTCCTTGGGGTGATCACCAAGGCTGGTGGCTATTCCCATGGTTGGGACTGAGATTGCATACCTCGAGGTTATCTCCAAGATTGATTTGTCTTCTCTGGTGTGTGTTCCGGTATTGGATCTGCACGCTTTGGGGTTTTCACCGAGGTTGGAATTGTTACTACCGGTGTGTTGTGTGTTGATGGTTGATCTTCCTTACTAGTATCCTAAGAATGGATATGAACTGCCTTCCGTGGTTCCTCTTGAAAGATTTAATCCTCCTCCTGCAATGTTAGTGACAGGTGTACAGAAAATTTCGAGTGTCTACTGATGCCCCTCTTTATCATACTCATGCATTGCGATGTATGAGTAGGATAAAGAATCCTAGACACTTGAAATGCCACAAGACAAACATGATACTATATGTAGCAACATGATGCAAATGTATAATGCATGTGATACATGTGATCGGGATTGTTGCCCAATATGTTGGGGATGATTGCTGGCTCCCTGTGGCTTCCACTGGGGATAGGCAATGATGACCAGATTGGATGTGTGATCCAAATTCTTGAGGATGTTGACGTTGGGGCTGTCACCAAAGTCCTTAATCCTTGATACAGACTTGATTCCGAAGAGGTGCCTCCTATATTTAAGAGATCTGGGGGGATAAAGCTTCGTCTATTTGAGGATATGTATAACATATTCCATCATTAATCATCCTTGATGACATTCTCCTGGCTTGTATCGTCAGGACATGTCAGGGTTTTGTTGATTTATCGCCAACACGACAGATCTTTGTCGCCGTTGCACGACCTTCGTTGATGTGTACTTCACCGACATGTGAATCAACGGATGAACACCCTGTGGGGAACATTTTCAAGGCTGCTTGACCTTCGCTGACGTGTGAATCAACGGCAGAATGCGATGTAACCCCTGTCGGGGATCCGCTGGGGAATATTAGTATCAAAATACGTAATCATTGAACAGTTCTTGATGCTTCGATGGGTTTACTTGCCATCGGCTAAAATAACGTCAAATCTGCTTGACCTTCACTGACATGTACATCAATGGATGACAATGCGTGGTGACCCCCTCCGGGGTCTCACGTTGTAACCCCCGTTGGGGACTCACGTTGTAACCCCCGTCAGGGACTCACGTTGTAACCCCCGTCGGGGACTCACGTTGTAACCCCCGTCCGGGACTCACGTTGCAACCCCGGCCGAGGACTCACGTTTTAACCCCCGTCGGGGACTCACGTTAATCTTTAGGGTAAAGACCCAGAGTTGACGGCATTGGACCTGTGTGTGGTATTGTCGAATGTGATTAGTAGCAATTGAGATCATTGGCATAGTATACCTCATGTTTGGGAGACTACCAATGAGTAATGTACAGACTCAAAGTTCCATCTAAGAAGACCAGGATTGCAGGCTGTTTTGCTCAATCGCGTAGCATTTTTATTCTTAATTTGACCTTTTCAATCTGTAAGAGCTCCTTTATAACTCGAACTGGGCCGAGCCGGAGGGGTGGGGCCCACGTAGGGGTGTCGCAGATACACCTGCTTCAGCCATAGGTGAGCCTGCGTCCAACCGTGGATATATAATCCAGCAAGTTTGTCTCACAAGTCATTTTCAACTTGTCTTGCAAATGAAAATCCGAGAGCCTCCTTTAGATCTGCTGAGTTCGGGCTATTTTCTGCAAATTCTATCACCGTACAAGTGTTCTGCACTATCCTGGTAACGTATGCATGTATTTTTCCCAGTTTTTATCCGTTGGAAAATAAGTTATCGAATGAAATGCATCTAAACACATAGTAGTGATTATGTATGCTTAAATGACTTGATAAAAAATATTCAATATAGTAAATGTTAGTATTAAACCATGATGAACATAATGATGTGAGAAAATTTGACTTTTGGGACAGTCAAATTGGCACTATTTTCTGCTATTCCTGTCCTATTTGAGGTCCAATGAGCAAAAGGTAGAAAGGCAAAGTACTCCTGATATTGAGGTTAACCTTATGCATGGATGATTTTTGATTTTTAATGCATATATTATGTATATGACTTTGGGGCAGGTGTGCTATTGAATGGCCACCTAGTCATGCCTATGTACATGTGGATAGTCCTATTTTAAAGGGGACTATGGCAAATTTTTTCCAAAATGTAGGCATTTAATTAGTCATGCAATTTTAACTCCACTGTAGAGGTATGTTAAAGTAATGCATGCATGCATGTAGTCATAAAATGCATTTTGAAAAGCTTCAGGTAAGAAAATACCACACCCTTTCTGAGGTGATTTGGAGACTTGTTATCTAGATATTATGGATCCGGATCAGCCGAGTAGTTCCCGTAGGACCACTTCTGGTATACGGAGGAGGGCTTCTGAAGTGCTTCGACCCCGTTCTGTCAAACAGCCTCGTCAATTGGTGGAGGCAGTGATACGTCTAGTGGTCTCTGTAATTGTTTTAATTTATTTGTTTTGTGTCTTTGTACTGTTAATATCAATATCAGTATTAAGAAATTAACACGTGATTGAATAGTGACTTTGAATTAATGTACATGTTTTTAAGAATTAATAAAACTATATTTATATTATTATACCATTAACTATATTAAATTAAATTGATGTTTTTGCATTACAGAATGTACATAACGTATTCATAACTTTAGAGAGTATATGAAATAATTTTAAGAATGTTGAATTTATTAAAATAAAATACATAAATTTTACAATTTAATAATTTAATTAATGATCTGGTATTGATTTGATAATTATATAGATCGGATTGAGGAGGTCTAGTGGTGTGATATTTGGGTTCGGTAAATTATTTTGGTATTATATTCTGATACGGATTTCGTACTTCATTTTTTGTTTGTGCTTCTATCCACCATATCAGTTATGTAAAATTTCGTCATTTGAGAAACTATGTTTTTGACGTTTTTGAGACCTTATTCGTTTGCATCATTATTCGTATATTTTCGTTGACATTCGGAAGTATTTAGATTGTTGGTATCTTTTGATATTCAAGTATGTTCGTATTTGGAATAAATCGATGTAATTTGAATATGGTTATATAAGCCTTATGAGTTGAACCCCTTTTGACTTACATTTTGTAATTTGATTCTTTGGGTAACTTGAGCTAACCAGCTGTGGGGGCATGTTTTCTTGACACAAGGGTATAACACCTTCCGTGGCGGTTTAATTAGTCCGCGACATATCTTTTTGTATGCTCTGGGTATGAGTTTTGACCATTTAATTTGATATATATATATATAGAATGATCCATAGCACACATTAGCTATTGGCCGTAAGACCCCAACTTTTTATGAATAAAGATTTAATTTTTTCTAAATATTATTTTGAATAATTAGGTGTTGATTTGATATAATGGTATAGTTATGGGTGATATGTGCAAATTTTGCAAAATAAATAAGTTGTCATAAAATATTCTTTTGATTGGGAAATATTCTTTTTATCGGGAATATTCTGCTTGAGGATCCCGCTCCTGCTACACATGTTCCCCATAGGGAGCTCCCTTGTATTCAGGTGGCAAACCCAGAGCTGCTGGGTGACTTGAGCAGACATCCTTCGATGTACTTGCATGCTAACGAGGTATGTCGTTAGATCTTGATCTTCCTTCTTTCCTATTGACGAGGAGTAAAGGATTCTGATGTTGATCTGCATTTCATGCAGGTTCCCGGCTTTACACAGCCTCGAGGGAATTGGTTTAAAATACACTCCATGTATCAGGCTCTTCATCCCGATTATAGAGCGGTAGTGCATGATTGGGGATTTGGGGCATTCTTCTCCATCCTTCCCCACCGTTGTCCCTGGGGTTATCTCTGGGCATTATCTGAGCGGTGGTTTCACCAGACTCAGCCACTCCACTTGTTGGACTGTGAGGTGATGATGACACCGATGGATTGGCGGTTTATCACAGGTATGGAGTTTGGAGGGGCACCGGTGCCTTGCATGGCGGACATTACCCCTACTGCCGTTAGATCCTTCTTAGGAGTTCCGGCGGAGGCGCTCAAGGGTAGGACTGTTCGTTCAGGTCCTTTGAGCGTAGATGCTATGAGTGGGCTGTTGAATGAGCCCATGCTAGATGATGTCAGAGTCAGAGATCGCATTCTTCAGCGATTGTTCCTGATGATCATTAGGGGCTGCTTCATAGAAGATAACTCTTCTACGGTGTTGTTTTCTTTGATCAGCGCCACGCGTCATGTGGACCATATTGGAGAGTATGATTGGGGCTCCTACACCTTTGCATATTTCCTCCGGCGCATGCGTATGCGTTCACAGGGTTTGACGGAGGCTTGGCAAGGATTTTGCCCATTTCTGCTGGTGAATATTTCTCTCGTCATTTCCCATTTATAGGTTAAGAGTGTTTACTGACCGCAGATGTTTTGCCTTTGTATTGGCAGTTTTGAGCCTATGAGAGGCTCCCATGCGTGCGTCATGTGAGTGTGTTAGGTTTAGATACCTATCCACGAGGACGATGATGGAATCATTCTATATTGGCGGAGGTCTCTGTAGCTGAGGATTTCACTAACTATCACTTGCAGCTGGAGTTATTGACAGCTGAGATTATCACACGGATTCCCTATTCCGGGGAACATTTGGCCATCGGTTTTGAGGATGGATACCCGACTGAAGTCGAGTACGTGATTTCCACCAGGAGAGTTCCTCTCTTCACAGATGGAGGCTGGGAGCTCTATTTAGGAGAGCGTGCTATTAGGAGCACTACAGGGGAGATTCGTATACCAATCTTGCCTCCTTCTAGGCGTTATTGGCCTGTATCGTAGTCACCCGTCACTGATATCCCATTGTTAAGGGTTTACGGTTTTGCCTTATCAGAGGGTCCATGTACTCAGGAGACGTTCCAGCATTAGTCGTTGCCTCGTACTATTGGACCCCAATCCCACGCCACTCAGTTCATGGGGGATATGGTTCCACGATCCGTGATGATGACGGATTGGATAGCATGTGTCCGAGATCCGACTCATATGAATAGATTGATAGTTTGACCTGGCAGTTGAACCAAGCACATATATTTATCCGGCATTTGGGCAGAGATCTGGCAGAGGAAGGTTCGTTTGATCCCTCCAGCTAAAGCGCTGGCCCTCAAAAGGCCCATTTGGTTTTGCCGGTGCAGATCCTCCCTTGTATAGGCCTGATGTGACGCCCCCAAAATAGGTATACATCACTCATTCTGAGTCGCCAAATACATGGTACAGAAACAACTACAACTTCATTAATATAATTGTCGTGCAAAATACGACAACACATAAACTGTGAGTTTAAATACAAATACTGTCTAATAGAGGGTATACAAACTCAACAGGAGTTCTCATTAAAATTATTGATACACTATTTTACAAAATAGAGAGGACTACTAAAACAACTGTCTTGAACCATTACTCCACACCTCGACTAGTTCCCGCTATATTCTCGTCTCCTAAGAAGAAAAATGGAACAAAAAGGAAAAGGGTGAGCTTAACTAGCCTAGTAAAGAATATTACGACTAAGATAATGTTCAACAAATTATCCTTAGTCTTCAACAGGGAAAAATCTGATAAAATACAATAGACAACAAGTTTTATATCAACAACTGCCACGAAAACAATAATTCATTAGAAGAGTTAAGTAGAGAATGAAATCTACTATCATTTATGAATTTAAAAGTACATCATCGATATTTTATCCTTGTAACATCAATCAATATACATCTTGAATCAAATAGTCATCTTTGCACTACAGGCCAAAGATATTCATCAGTTGGTCATGTTCATCTCAACACCTGTTCATCTTTGCACTACGGGCCAAAGATATTCATCAAGAAATCATTCATCTTTGCACTACAGGCCAAAGATATTCAGTTATACCATCATTTAAGACTGAGGATGATGAAAAATATTGTAAAGAAAATGAATCCAGTGAAACAAAAGAACAAATATTAAGGATTCGTACTTTACACAATCCAAGTTCAAAAATACTTCATAAATAACCAGAGTGGAGTAAAATTCAAGAATGAAGACCAAAACATAGATCCAATCAAAGATAGGAATCATAAAAGACAATCTTGGACACGAAAAAAAAAATTTAATTTTTCCG
The DNA here is from genome assembly GCA_020205615.1 of Panax quinquefolius. NCBI lineage: Eukaryota > Viridiplantae > Streptophyta > Magnoliopsida > Apiales > Araliaceae > Panax > Panax quinquefolius. The sequence continues at coordinate 79,795,847 of CM035164.1, read as the reverse complement.
TGAATAAAGTCGTATTCGTGAATAAAGTCTTGAGTATCGTGAATAAGAACTCGACGACACTAAAAGATAGAAATTCCACAAGAAAAATCATCATGCTTCGTGAATAGTACTCGTGAATACTAACTCGTGAAAAGTAACCTTGACATGAAAAGATAAGAATTTCACAAGAAAAATCTTACCAATATTCTGGAATAATGATATTGAAAGAAATAATATCATTTTAAAAAAAATAATATCCCTTACCTCGGAAAAGACAAAGATTTAACCGGAATATCGGATATAGTCTCAAGTGAACTTGCAATAGATAGCAATACTCAAAGTACTAAAATACTCACAAAAATACGCTCGATATTATAGAGAGAAAGAGAGAGAAAACTTTAGTTTCTGGTGTGATTTTTAATTCCAAACTAAGCACCGTATTTATAGAAAAATGCTTAGAACACCAAAGCATGAAATTTAATAAAATATTAATATATTTATATAAATTTTCCTTAGCCCACTCTTTTGGTCTAAACATCAGCCATACAAGTGACATAATCACCAAAAATGTTTTTCTAAACAAAAATGTTTAAAACTCCAAAAATTAATTCAGACCCGATATACTGGAACTTCAATAATTCACAATAAATAGCCTTTTATCAGAAAAATTCAAACCTCATGTTCTTTCCATAGGAAATTCCATTCTCTACAACTTTGCAGAAGAAAGGTTTTCCAAATTCCAAACAGAAATTGACCGAAATCCACAAACGGGCGATTTTACAAGCTATAATCAAATTTCAGTCAAGAAATGGGGTCCACCAACACACAAAACATGTGCTAATCATTTAATGCAACAAAAATATTCTTCCTCCTCGTATACTCATATATCCCACATTCATTGGAAAAATATCATCAATATTATATTATAATAATATAATAAAATATTATTTTATCAAAAAAGATAAAATATCGATTTTCAACAATTGTCACTTTAAAAAATTTTCTCCATCTATATCCACATAAATTAATATTTTCCTCATCATATAAATCAATAATTAATTATTCGCAAATAATATTATAGAATCACAATACTGACAACCAGGCAGTTGCCAGGAAAGAGTGGGCTTTCTAATAAGGATTTCTCTTTACTGGCGCGCAATTAGGTGACCAAACCTCTCCTTAGACAGAACTTTCTAGACATTACCTATAATGTTATCTAATAATATTATTCAGATAATATGAATTATTGTTCCGATAATGGAAAATATTGTGTAGTGACAATTATTGAAACAACAGTAATATAAAATATCAACGCAGCAATTATTGAATCAATAAAATAAAATATCTTTGAATAAAGAATTACCGTAACAATTATTGAGTAGTGCCTTCACGTAAGAATCAATAATTGGTGCAATACCGCATGCTACTGCTCAACAACGCCAGACATCAGATTTTTTACCAACGGGTATTCCAACAAGATAATAAGAATAACTACGCCGTTATTTATAAATAACTTATACTTGTCATTTTTTCATTCAATCGCTTTCAGTTATGGGGCCCACAAAAGGTCATACTGTTGTATTTAATATTCCCCAATGCAAAGAATAATATTCCACGACAAAACGAATATTCCCCGACAACAATGAATATTTTATAACCACTTGCTTATTTAAAAATATTTGCGCATTTTACCCATAACTAACCACATTAATCAAATCAACCCCTTACTATTTCAAAATAATAATTAGAGAAATTAAATCTTTATTTATAAAAAGTTGGGGTCTTTTAACCTCCCCTCGTTATGAAATTTTGTCCTCGAAATTGACATGCGTAGGACATGCTCCTTCCTATCCAAGATCTTGACTGATACCTCCTCGTACGTTAAATCTTTTGTTATCTCGTCTACTTCTAACTTAATAATGTGGTTCGGGTTGTCCACATATTTACGTAACATCGATACACAAAAAACAATATGAACACGCGTCATACTTAGCTGTAAAATGTGTCTATAGGCCACAGTTCCTACCTGATCGAGAATCTCAAATGGACTACTAAATCCAAGTTTTGAGATTTCCTCACATCGCCAATTCTCGCTTTGGAATAACGACTTCTTGCATCTTCTTCTTCATATTCATCAACTCCAGGTCTGTAGCTTGAGCAGCTTTAAATTTATCGATTAAAGTCGATTCTAATCGTATATTCGTTATCTTCATGCAGGTTCTTTGAATCTTTAACTCTATCTCCAACTTCTGAAAGTCGTACGAAATGGGTCTTTGTGTTAACAATATCGCACTCGTAACCACATACGATTTTCTACTCAACACGTCAGCTACCACGTTCGTTTTTCCTATGATGGTATTTAATGGTATATTCGTAATCTTCAACAGCACGGGCCAACGCCTTTGGCGCATGATATTATCATTTTATGTGAAGAAATATTTAAGTGTTGAAGAAATGGGTTTTGTACTGGGGTCAATACAAAATTCGATTTCACGTTCTAGGGGTAGGCTAAGAAGTCTTCAAGAATACGTCAGGAAATTTATTAACAATAAAAATATCATTCAAAACTGTGACACTCATCCAAGACTTTGATAGCACATGTAATGAAGGTTTCTCCTAACAGAGTTTCAACCGATAAGTCAAAGTCTAATCTCTCCGGAGTCAAATTTAAACGTTGAGCGCAAACAAGAGAGATAAAAGAATGGGTAGAACCGATATCGAGTAAGGTATAAACTTCGCAAAAATTTATAATTAACTAACCCATGATAACTTCGTTTGATTCCTCGTCAGGGTAATTCAAAAATCGATGCTAGATTCTCCCAATTGTTGTCGAAAAAGAGAAATACATATCATCTATTTTAGCTTTCTTAGACCGGACTTCTCTTTCCACAATATCAACGCGTCGTGCGGCTTTTACCCATGCATCTTTCATTCTCACTCGTTCAGTTGTTTCTTCTTTCAGTTGCTCCTTCACATTTGAATTCTCAGATTCCAGCTTTAATATGGTATACTCTGCCAAAGAGTGCTTCTGTTCAACCATCGCACATCGGGTAATACAATTTCGAATTGTTGCATCCCTTTGTTCCATAACTGCCTGCCGTTCTTCAGCCTGCTCTTCTAACTCATGAATACGATTTTGTAATTCTACATTTTGTTCAATATGTTCTTCTATAAATCATCATCTGGTTCCTTTTCTTCCTCATTCTCAGTTGCTACCTTTGCGACTAGCTTGAGTGCAACTTTTATTTCCTCAATCACCACATGGATATCTCTAATCACATTAACATGGTTGATGATTAGAGGTGTCTCCACGGTCTCATTCACTCCACTGTTAACATTCTCAGTTGACATTCTCAAATACTGCCATAAAACAAGGGTTAATTGACATGCCACATATTATCCCTATACTTTGATCGACCAATTAAATAACAAATAAGCTTAGATAGGACATACTAGCGAAGGATTTACTCGTCTCTCCCCTCCTAGTTCTAATCCCCGATCTCCGCCAGAGACCATATCCCTAAGCTCTGATACCAACTGTGATGCCCCCAAAATAGGTATACATCACCCATTCTGAGTCGCCAAATACATGGTACAGAAACAACTACAACTTCATTAATACAATTGTCGTGCAAAATACGACAACACATAAACTGTGAATTTAAATACAAGTATTGTCTAATAGAGAGTATACAAACTCAACAAGAGTCCTCATTAAAATTATTTATACACTATTTTACAAAATAGTGAGGACTACTAAAACAACTGTCTTAAACCATTACTCCACACCCCGACTAGTTCCCGCTATATTCTCGTCTCCTGAGAAGAAAAATGGAACAAAAAGGAAAAGGGTGAGCTCAACTAGCCCAGTAAAGAATATTATGACTAAGATAATGTACAACAAATTATCCTTAAATCTTCAACAGGAAAAATCGATAGAATACAATAGACAACAAGTTTTAGATCAACAATCGCAAAATAAAACAACACTTCATTAGAAGAGTTAAGTAGAGAATGAAATCTACTATCATCTATGAATTTAAAAGTCCATCATCGATATTTTATCCCTGTAACATCAATCAATATACATCTTGAATCAAATAGTCATCTTTGCACTACAGGCCAAAGATATTCATCAGTTGGTCATGTTCATCTCAACACCTATTCATCTTTGCACTACGGGCCAAAGATATTCATCAAGAAATCATTCATCTTTGCACTACAGGCCAAAGATATTCAGTTATATCATCAGTTAAGACTAAGGATGATGAAAAATATTATAAAGAAAATGAATCAAGTGAAACAAAAGAACAAATATTAAGGATTCGTACTTTACACAATTCAAGTTCAAAAATACTTCATAAATAACCAGAGTGGAGTAAAATTCAAGAATGAAGACAAAAACATAGATCCAATCAAAGATTGGAATCATAACAGACAATCTTGGACACAGAAAAGAAAATTTAATTTTTCTGTGAATAGTGTCGTATTCGTGAATAGTCCCGTATACGTGAATAGTAACTCTGACACTAAAAGATAGAAATTCCACAAGAAAAATCATCATAATTCGTGAATAGTACTCGTGCATAGTAACTCGTGAATAACAACTCATGAATAGTAACTTATGAATAGTAACCCTGACATGAAATGATAAGAATTTCACAAGAAAAATCTTTCCAATATTCCGGTATAATGATATTGAAATAAATAATATCATTTTTAAAAAAATAATATCCCTTACCTCAGAAAGACAGTACTTCTTACTGGAATACTAGATATAGTTCTGAAGGGAACTTGCACCGTATAGTAATACTCAAAGTACTAAAATACTCACAAAAATACGCTCTATATTATATAGAGAAAACTTCAGTTTCTGGTGTGATTTTCAATTCTAACCTAAGCACCCTATTTATAGGAAAATGCTTAGAACACTAAAGCAGGAAATTTAATAAAATATTAATATATTTATATAAATTTTCCTTATCCCACACTTTTTGTCTAGACATCAGCCATACAAGTGACATAATCACCAAAAACGTTTTTCTAAACAAAAATGTTTAAAACTCCAAAAATAAATTTAGACCCGATATACTGGAAATTCAATAATTCACAATAAATAGCCCTTTTATCAGAAAAATTCAAACCTCATGTCCTTTCCATAGGAATTCCATTCTCTACAACTTTGCAGAAGAAAAGTTTTCCAAATTCCAAACAGAAATTGACCGAAATCCACAAACGGGCGATTTGACAGGCTATAATCAAATTTTAGTCAAGAAATGGGGTCCACCGACACACAAAACATGTGTTAATCATTTAATGCAACAAAAATATTCTTCCTCCTCGTATACTCATATATCCCACATTCATTATAAAAATATCATCAATATTATATTATAATAATATAATAAAATATTATTTTATCAAAAAAGATAAAATATCGATTTTCAACAATTGTCACTTTAAAAAATTTTCTCCATCTTTATCCACATAAATCAATATTTTCCTCATCATATAAATCAATAATTAATTATTCACAAATAATATTATAGAATCAAAATACTGACAACCAGGCAGTTCCCAGGAAAGAGGGGGCTTTCCAATAAGGATTTCTCCTTACTAGCGCGCAATTAGGTGACCAAACGTCTCCTTAGACAGAAATTTCTAGACATTGCCAATAATGTTATCTAATAATATTATTCAAATAATATGAATTATTTCTCCGATAATGGAAAATACTTGTGTAGTGACAATTATTGAAACAACAAAGAATATAAAATATCAACGCAGCAGAATTATTGAACCAATAAAATAAAATATCGAATAAGAATTATCGTAAATAATTATTGAGTAGTGCCTTCACGTAAGAATCAATAATTGGTGCAATACTGCAAAGCTATCTTGTGCAATAACGCGTTCATCGTATTTTAACCACCGGTATTACAACAAGATAATTCAGAATAACTACGCCGCTATATTTATAAACAACTCATACTTGTCATTTTTTCATTCAATCGCTTTTTCGTTATGGGGCCCACAAAGGTCATTGGCATCAATTTAATATTCCCCAATGAAGAAGAATATTCCACGACCAAACGAATATTCCCCGACAACAATGAATATTTTATAACCACTTGCTTATTTAAAAATATTTGCGCATTTTACCCATAACTAACCACATTAATCAAATCAAACCCTTACTATTTCAAAATAATAATTAGAGAAATTAAATCTTTATTTATAAAAAGTTGGGGTCTTACAACCTCCCCTCTTTATGAAATTTCGTCCTCGAAATTGACATGCGTAGGACATGCTCCTTCCTATCCAAGATCTTGACTGATACCTCCACGTACGTTAAATCTTTTATTATCTCGTCTGCTTCTAACTCAATAATGTGGTTCGGGTTGTCCACATATTTACGTAACATCGATACGCGAAAAACATTATGAACACGCGTCATACTTGGCGATAAAATGTGTTTATAGGCCACAGTTCCTACTTGATCGAGAATCTCAAACGGACTAATAAATTGAAGGGTTGAGATTTCCTCACATCGCCATTTCTCGCTTTGGAATAACGACTTCTTGCATCTTCTTCTTTATATTCATCAACTCCAAGTTTGTAGCTTGAGCAGCTTTAAATTTATCGATTAAAGTTGATTCTAATCATATATTCGTTATCTTCACGCAGGTTCTTTGAATCTTTAACTCTATCTCCATCTTTTGTAAGTCGTACGAAATGGGTCTTTGTGTTAACAATATCACGCTCGTAATCACATACGATTTTCTACACAACATGTCAGCTACCACGTTTGTTTTTCATACGATGGTATTTAATGGTATATTTGTAATCTTCAACAGCTCGAGCCAGCGCCTTTGGCGCATGATACTATCGTTTTATGTGATGAAATATTTAAGTGTTGAAGAAATGGGTTTTGTACTGGGGTCAATACAAAATTCAATTTCACATTCTAGGGGTAGGCTAAGAAGTCTTCAAGAATATGTCAGGAAATTTATTAACAATAAAAATATCATTCAAAATTGTGACTCTCATCCAAGACTTTGATAGCACATGTAATGAAGGTATCTCCTAACAGAGTTTCAACCGATAAGTGAAAGTCTAATATCTCCGGAGTCAAATTTAAACGTTGAGCGCAAACAAGAGAGATAAAAGAATTGGTTGAACCGATATCGAGTAAGGTATAAACTTTGCAAAAATTTATAATTAACTAACCCGTGATAACTTCGTTCGATTCCTCGTCAGGGTAATTCAAAACTCGATGCTGGATTCTCCCGATTGCTGTCGAAAAAGAGAAATACATATCATCTATTTTAGCTTTCTTAGACCGGACTTCTCTTTCCACAATATCAACGCGTCATGCGGCTTTTATCCATGCATCTTTCATTCTCACCCGTTCAGTTGTTTCTTCTTTCAGTTGCTCCTTGACATTTAAATTCTCAGATTCCAGCTTTAATATCTTATACTCTGCCAAAGAGTGCTTCTGTTTAACCATCTCACATCGGGTAATACAATTTTGAATTGTTGCATCCCTTTGTTCCACGACCGCCTGCCGTTCTTTAGCCTGCTCTTCTAACTCATGAATACGATTTTGTCATTCTATATTTTGATCAATAAGTTCTTCTAATAAATTATCATCAAGTTCCTCTTCTTCCTCACTCTCAGTTGCTACCTTTGCGACTAGCTTGAGTGCAACTTTTAATTCCTCAATCACCACGTGGATATCTCTAATCACATTAACCTGTTGATGATTAGAGGTGTCTCCACGGTCTCATTCACTCCACTGTTAACATTCTCAGTTGACATTCTCAAATACTTCCATAAAATAAGGGTTAATTGTGTTAGTTCTTAGTAGGCACAAGTTATCTTGAAGGGCGGTTGAATAGATATTTGAAAATCTTTTCTATTTTAAACTTGTTCTTAGATAGTGATTAAAACTTAGCGGAATTAGTATTTGTTTTAATCTTCTTAACCAAGCAATGGAGTTATGAGCAAGTAAGGCAGTTATAGCAGATATAGATGACACATTTATTTTTAAGTGGTTCAGAGCACTCAAAGCTCCTAGTCCACTCTTCTACTCAACGAGTAGGATATCCACTAAGGATGCCTTTTATAATCTTCTGAATCACACAGATTCCTTCTAGACCAGCAGTCTAGGAACTTCTCTAGTTCACTCTTGAACTCTTCAAGTCCAGCAGACTTGGCTTTCTTACAGTTCACTACGAACTCTTCAAGTCCAGCAGACTAGGATCTTCTCTTGCTCGTGTTGTTGACTCTATGTTCCCGAGACCACACTACGATCGTTGACTTATAAACTTCACGTTTCCTTCAGCACACTATGATCGTGGAGTTAGCTTGGTGAACGTTGGGACCACTCTACGATTTCCGAAGAGTCCCCTTTCAAGGCAGGCACACTACGATCTTCAGGCTCTACGTTTTCTGCCTTAACTTCTGCAATGTTGATCAGATTGATGCACTACAATTTCTTCAAGACTAATCTATTACATCTCAAGATCAACCTAACAGTTTTGATCTTTCTATCTATACATTTAAGAATAGAATGATACACGTTGAAAGCTTAGATCAACCTAACAATTTTGATCTATCACTAAGTCCTTGTACATATATTCTTTAAAGGACCTTACAAATAATCATGAACACATGCATTAAAACATCAAATCATAATATGCATTCTCCCATCAATCTCCCCCTATTTGATGTTGACATAACCAATGAGATTTGTTGTCATGATTATTAGTGACTAGATGCATTTGCAGGAATTTAAACATGACTTAGTATTTCAGTGAGCAGCTAAAATTTCTAGAGAATAAGTATGAATTTATTGATGATCAGAAGATATTACAATATAGCATTTCATCAATAAAACATTAAACTCTTAACTTATCTCTGTTCTCTTGGTCTCTTGTGTGGAGGTGGATTTGCATACTCCTCAGCCCTTCTCTTCCTTTGAGCTTCTTCATTTCTTGCTAACTCTTCCAGCTCACTTAAACTTAGAACTGGATTCTCTTCATGTTTGCGCATGAATGCAGGATCTCCAGTTGGCATTTGGATGCGTACAGTAGTCACAGCTTGCGAGCTAAGTGTTGGCTCCTAATGACTCAGAGGAATAGCTGATACAAATGCCTGCTGACCAGATCATTGAGTCTGATGATGTGATGGTCTTGCAGGAGGGCTTCCCCTTTCTTGAATTGCATGACCTCCTCTGCCTCTGCCTTGGCTTCCTTGATCTCCTTTCCCTTTCTTATTCTCCCCCTTTATGTCAGCATCAAGGGTTTGAATATCGGCAGACAGCCTATTTAGTCCTTGGACAAGCTCGTTGAGTTGGCTTTGAGTTTGAGCAATGTCCTCCCTATTCTCATTGATCTGTTTTTCAGCTCTAGCTTCTTTGTTTTGGAGGACTGTAAGAATCGTATCATTATGCTTCTCCTGATTGGCATAAGATTTCTGGAAGTCATAAACAGAAGCTTTCAGGTTAAGAATATTGTCCAGCATAATTTGATGTTGACGATCTTGGTTTTTCTGTATCTCAAGCATAGACTCTCTTTGTTTGGCAGCAACCTGGAAATGGATCTCATCTCTGTCTGATATACTCTACAGAATTTCTTTGATAATTTCCCTTAGCTTCGTAGTGAGCTCAGTATTCATTGTACTAGGGAATTTGTTTGCAGCTTGTATCATTTGATTCAGTCGGATGTTCAGATGGTTAGAGTGAGATTCCAGGCTTGCTTCGATGGACTTGATCATTTGCTCAGAAGTTTCTTTCAGATCATCCTTGGTGGGCAGGCTGGGGAAAGTATCAGTTGATTGAGGATTGTCCATTTGAGGGGTTCTTGGTGGAGATTGAGCTTGCAAGTTGTACAAAGCAAGATCAAGACCGAAAATAGTCGTATGCGATGAGGAGGATGGTATATCAGTTGGAGGAGCTTGGGTTTGGACATTTGGGATTGGTGACTCTACGATTTCAATGTTTGACTCTACGATTTGGCTTGAGTCTGGAATCGTAGAGTTTGTTATTTGAGGGAGCAGGGTAAGGTTGATTTCTTCTGGTTCTTCAGTTATAGAATTTTGGGATTCTGCAACTGGAAACTAATTTAATGGGTTAAGAATCACTTCCAGCCATTTAGGAAATTCATAGAATTGGCTAAACGAAGATGATGGCAGGTGATTAACTCTAAAGCTTGTAGGGATAGTCAATACCTCGGGTTTGGCATTTGATGAGGAATGGTCTATAATCAGCTTTTTGGCAAAGATGACTTCCCCTGGAAATCCGTGAGCCAGAACTATGATTGCTGGATATTCCTTGAAGCTCCAGAACATGTGGTCCCATGATTTCAGAATTTGAGCTCGATGGTATGCCATCATGGGTAGGTAAGAGAATATCTGATTGTAAAGATAGCTTTTATATCCATCCTTGCCCTCATAAATGATTTGTAGGTCATCATCATCTTCTTCCTCCTCACTATCTCCATTTGAGGATTCCATTATCTCAATGGCCTCTGGAATGTTTGGCATTGGTTCATATTCATCTTGAACAAGGACCTCTTCTTCAGCAATTGGGATATTGTGAGGCTCCCCCTCAATATGATCATCTTCTTGGAGGTTTAGAAACTCCCCCTCAGCTGGTACATTGATACCAGCTAGAACCTCTTCTTCATCAGTAGGCTTCTCCCCCTCAGCTGGTGTATACTCAATCTTGAGGATTTCAGAGTTCTCCCCCTCAGCTGGAGCATTTTCCTCTTCGGTTGCTTGGAGCAGTTCTACTTTTGCAGCCATGCTCTTGGCTTCCTTCTTCAGTAATTTCTCATTCTCAAGAATATACTTCTTGATCAGCCTTCTCTTTGTTTTGCTGATTTTAGTCACCACTTTTGGACTCTCTTGAGTCTTTGTTTTGCCTCGTTGAACAGCCACTTTCCTTGAAGCAGCTTCCTCCATTTCTGCCACACTTGGCCTGTTTTTAGAGAACAGCAGAGTCTCTACAATCGAAGACACTGTTGGTCTTTTGGACTTATAACCAGTAGTGTTCTTCTTTACGATTTGTGAAATGGTGGCTTGATCATCTTCAGCTTCTTCTTGTTGTTGCATCTTCCTTAGCCTCCTAAGAGTCTCTATGTCAGATGACTCTGCAGGATTGTTAGTTGTTGATCCTTAAGGCTCTTCAACTTTTCTTGCTCTCAGCTTCCTTTTGCCCTTGCTTTTTCTAGCAAGGGTAGAGGGTTCTCCCTTGTCTGTTTCTCCTTCTTCTTCAACTTCTCTGACAACAGACATTCCTCCTTGAAAGCCTGCTTTCTTTTGTTCCTCAGATCTCCCACATGACTCTGTCATCATTCGAACGAACTCAGCAGGGTTCCTTTCCCAGTTTTTGAACAACTGCTGTGTCATTCTTCGGTTTGGATTGATGGATTCTCCTTCATTATCCCCAATTTTATCACCCAATGCAGATTGTAGAATGATGCTAATGAACCTCCCATACAACATCTTTGGGGTGATCTTTGATTTCTTCGAGCTTACGACCCACTTGCTGATCCATTCGAGCAATACATCCCCATAGTTGAGTTGAGTTCCATATACTATAGCTGTCATGAGCTTAAGTTGAGCCTCATTTACTGAGTCATGACCTCAGCTCTTGCAGCAGATGCATTTCCCAATAATGTCAGCCAAAAATTCATACCTCTGAGGAAACTCCTTCTTTTTGTAGCCTTTCATAGAGGGGTTCTTCTTGTGATGCATCTTCTTCAGACCCTCTTGAAATCTTATGCTATCTAGAAATGGATGCCCCACATTCTTGAAACCTAGGGCCAGATTGACGTCTTCTTCCCCTAGCTTTATTTTAACTCCTCTAACTCGTGTGGTGATGGTGTTGTTTTCGTACACTCCATTTTTTGTAGAACTCCTTCACTAATTTAGGATAGATGAGTGTATCAGTGTTGACCGCCTCTTCGAGACCTGCCTTCTTTAGTAAGGCTAAGATCTTGTGAAACTTTGGTGGAGCGGTTTTGAATTCGTCAAAACAGAGTCTGTAGCCCGAAATCACATTAGAAGCAGCCATTGATTCTTTAGTTGAGAAGAGAGATACTGTCGAGCTTTTGTCTGAGTTAGGGTTTTCCTTTGAGAGAGAGAGAGAGAGAATGAGAAATAATCTTTTGAACTTCAGATTTCAAAATCACGGTTCCAATTTGTACTTGTAGCTTCCCTCTCTCTTTTTGACTTAGTGGGACAGGTGTTGCATTTTGCTTGGCTCTACGATTTTGACTGTTTAGGAATGTACATATTTGCCCTTTGAGTCTTCAGTGCTGAGATGTTCTCAGGATGACTACGATCGTAGAGATAGTCTTCTGATTGTTGAGTCGGTTCTCCATTTGTAGAGTCTATCCTACGATCGTTGAGTCTGTCCGGCAGTTGTTGAGTCTGATCAGCTTTCATAGAGTTTGTCTGTAGAGTTTGTCCGGCAGTCATTGAGTCTGATCAGCATTTGTAGAGTCTGTCCTGCGATCGTCAAGTCTGTCCTACGATCGTCGAGTCTGTCTGGATCCTAGTGATGAGTTTTTTTTTTGACTAAGCATTCTTTTTAAGGTAACTCGTGAAGGCCAACCTCTTGGTGTGTTTTGAGGGTTAGGTTTGTCCCCGAGGCACCTCTTGAGAGACTGCTTTGTTATAAAGCTTGTCATCACAGGATTCACTTTGCTTGTTGAAAGGGCTTTTGGTCATCGTCGAGTCTGCACTTATGAAAGTTGAGTCTTTGCTGCGATCGTTGAGGTAGTTGACTGTTCAGCTCTACGATCGTGATCTTTCCTTTATCATGTCTACGATTTTGAGTGCAGCCTTTATATCTGTCATGGTTAGCATAATCTAGAGCATAGATTCATAGTTGAAGATTTAGCATGCCTAGCTCACTTATTAACTTGTTAAATCTGGATTCATCTAATGGTTTAGTAAAAACATCAGCTAGTTGATTTTCAGTAGGGATATATTGTAAAGAAATAGTTCTATTTTGTACATGATCCCTAATGAAGTGATGCCTTATCTCTATATGCTTGGTTCTAGAATGCATAACAGGATTATGAGTTATTGCTATGGCACTTGTATTATCACAGTGTATAGGTATAGACTTGAAATCAAACCCATAGTCAGCTAGCTGATTTTTCATCCAAAGGATCTGAGCACAGCAGCTTCCAGCAGTAATGTATTCAGCTTCTGCAGTTGAAGTGGACACTGAGTTTTTTTTTTGCTGAACCAAGACACAAGTCTGTTCCCTAGTAATTGACAAGTGCCACTGGTACTCTTTCTATCTATTTTGCATCCTCTGTATTGAGTTATATCAACACGTTTACCATTCTCATCCTTGTTAAGCTTGGTTGCAGGAGCAATTGGAGTTTTCATGGGAGAGGCTGATTCCATGCCATACTTCTTTAATAGGTCTTTGATGTATTTGGCTTGGTTGATGAATATTCCTTCATCAATCTGGTTCACTTGCAGTCCAAGGAAGAAATTTAGCTCACCCATCATGCTCATTTCAAACTTGCTCTGCATTAACTTTGAGAATCTCTTACATAACTTTTCGTCAGTAGAACCAAAAATGATATCATCAACATATATTTGAACTAATAAGACTTTGTCCTTATGCTTTCTAAGAAACAATGTGGTATCTACTCTACCTCTAGTGAACCCATTTTCTATTAAGAAGTAAGTCAGTGTTTCATACAACGCTCTAGGTGCTTGTTTAAGACCATATAAATCTTTATCTAATATATAGACATAATTGGAAAGAGATGGATTGATGAAACCTAGAGGTTGTTCTACGTAGACTTCTTCTTGAAGCTCTCCATTTAGGAATGAACTCTTGGCATCCATCTGAAAGACTTTGAACTTCATGTGAGCGGCAAAGGCAAGAAAGATTTTGATAGCTTCTAGTCTAGCAACAGGTGCAAATGTCTCATCATAGTTAATGCCTTCTTCTTGAGAATAGCCCTTGGCCACTAATCTTGCCTTGTTTCTTGTAATGACCCCATCTTCATCCATTTTGTTCCTGAAGTCCCACTTGGTTCCTATGACAGGATGACTCTTTGGTCTTGGTACCAATCTCCACACTTCGCTTCGTTCAAATTGGTTGAGTTCTTCCTACATGGCTTCTATCTAACTGGAGTCTTCCATAGCATCTTCTATCTTCTTTGGCTCTATCTGTGACAGGAAGCTTAGGTAGAAGCATTCATTCTGAGTAGCAGCTCTTGTTTTGACTCTTGCACTCGGATCTCCAATGATTAGATCCTGAGTGTGATCTCTTGCCCATCTGTTCCCGGTTGGGACATCTATTCTGATGCCTTCCTGCCTTAAGTCTTCAAGGTCTATCTCTTCTTCTTGGAGTGGATGCTCGCTGTCTTGAATGGATCTCTCTACGATCTCATTATCACACTCTACGATTTCACTATCTGTCACTACGATCGTAGTGTTTAGCCCGACGACTTCATTTGTAGTAGGTCGCCTTATCTATCGTAGTGTGTCTTGAGGCAATCGCTTTTGTCTAAGTCGGTTTCATCAAAGATGATATGTATTGAGACTTCGACACTCAAAGGTGTCTCTCTTGTTGAACACTCTAAGCTTTCTTTGTCTGCATGGTATATCCAAGAAAGATCCCTTCATCCGACTTGGGCCGAATTTTGTCGACATCGCTTTCCGTTGTTGAGAATATAGCGTGCACAGCCAAAGACATGGAAATAGATGACACTTGGCTTTCTTCCTTTCCACAGTTCGTAGGGTGTCTTCTTGATCGTAGAGTGAATTAATGATCTGTTCTGTGTGTAGCATGCAGTGTTGGCGGCTTTCGCGCCTGTAAGTATTCAGCGAGATGGGTCAACGCTAGTAGAGTCCTTCCAACCTCTATCAGGGTTCTGTTCTTTCTTTCAGCAACTCCATTTTGTTGAGGAGTTCGTGGAGCTAAGAAGTTATGAATGATGCCATTGTCTGTGCAGAACTGATCCATTTCTGAGAAATCGAATTTTCTGCCATGATCACTCCTTACGGCCTTGATTTTTTCTCCTTTTTCGTTCATCACCAGTCTGAACATCTTGATTAATTCGGAGTTTGTCTCATCCTTTGAAGTTAGGAAGAATACCCATGTGAATCTGGTGTAGTCGTCGACTATGACTAGAGAGTATCTTTTTCCTCCAAGACTGGTTATTGGGATTGGCCCAAAGAGATCCATGTGGAGCAACTGCAGGGGTTTGTCAATGGAGTTGGTAGTCTTGCTCTTGAATGAGCTTCTGGTTTGCTTTCTAAGCTGGCAGGCATTGCATGGCCTTTCCTTCACAAAGTTTAACTTGGGTAGACCAGCTACGAGATCCTTTGATGCCAGTTTGGACATGCTTTTGAAGTTTAAGTGGGACAATCTTCTATGCCATAGCCAGCTCATTTCCTCGGATGCTTTTGCCAAAAAACATATTGTTTCATCAAAGCTTAGTTGACCAAGGTCTATAGTATACACATTTCCTTCTCTTGTTCCGGTTATCTTTATGGCAGATGTCTTCAGATCTCTGACTTGACATTGATTGTTGAGAAATGTTACTTGATGACCCTTGTCGCAGAGTTGGCTGATGCTTAGAAGGTTGTGTTGAAGTCCTTACACATAGGCTACTTTGCTGAAAGATATTGCACCATTGCCAGCAGAGCCATATCCTCTTGTCTTGCCCGAGCCGTTATCTCCAAAGATAACTGAGGGACCCTCCTTTTCTAAATAGTTAGATAGCAGAGCTTTGTTCCCTGTCATATGCCTTGAGCATCCACTGTCTAGATAGCATGTTGAGGTCGTGGAGCTCTTTTCCTGTCAAAATATTTTAACCTTCATTTTGGTACCCATATTTGCATGGGTCCTTCTGTGTTAGTGCCTTTGGGAACCCAAACTTGTCTAGTCTTGGGTCTCACATGCATGGAGTTATAATAATTCTTTGTAGCTTTATGACCATACTTATCACATATGACACATCTATTATGATGCATGTCTGTGTGTGTGTGTGTGATTCATCCTCCACTTGGACTTGTGTGGTTCCTTAGTTAGCCTTCTGTTGAACTGATTCTCTTTCTTCCACGTGTCCTTAGGTTTCATAAATAGTGATGACTGAGCCTTACCTCTACTGTACCTTTCCAGTAGATTCGTAGAGTTAGTTTTGCTTGACTCTACGATTCTTCGAGGTTGGTAGGTAGAGGTTGGGTTACTCTTCTCCTTTATGAAACCCAGACCAGCGTGTGATCCTTTACTTCTCTGAGTATAACTAGAATCAGTAGAATAAGGTTGAGCTGGTTCTTCCAACTGTGAGGATTTAACAAAAGCAATGCCTCTACTAAAGCCTGAGACATTACCAGAGCTAGTTTCCATTCTCTTTTCCACACTTAGCTCTGAGATGGATTCCCCAAAGCCTAAGCCTGTTCTGTCGAATGTGCTTCTCTGACTAGAGAGCAGGCAGTCCATGGATGATGAGGATTTGTTCCATGCAGAGATAGTCTTCTCTAGATCCTCAATTTTAGAGGTTAGCTTAGACTCTCTTTGTGCATGATGTGTGTTTGTCTGCTTTAAAGTTTCATTCTCAGCTTCAAGCTTGGGGAGAAGATCAGTACTTAGAAGGGTTGTTTCAAGCTCTTCTTGATCTTTCTTCTTCTCCTCTTGAAGAAGTGAATGATCCTTGGACAACACTCTGAACCACTTCATGTATTGATGTAGATCATTGGTTATGCCACGCAGTCTGCGCTCTTAAGTCATTCATATCTACATCGGTGAGTTGAAATCAAATACCTCATCGAGATTTACATCAGAATGTTGAGGCTTTGTGTGTCCTTTGCATGATTGTTTTATTATTAAGCACAAATTGGCCATTTGTGGTTCTTCTTCATCTCCGTAGTCGAAGATTTGAATCATTATCTGAATCACTCCATGATCCTCCACCTACCAGGCCTTTGTCTCTTTTATGAGGCCTCTTGTTTCCTTTGTATTCCTTCTTTCCATGTTGTTTCTTCTTTAATTCTTCTCTTAGGGGTTTGTTGCAGTTGGCAATAAAATGCCCAAGCTTCTTGCAGTTGTAGCATAGATCATTTATTTGCTCCTGGTTATTGTAGTTGCTGACCTTCTTTTGTTTGCCGGCTTTGCCTTGACGCATGAACCTTCTTAGTTTTCTTACCATCATGGCAAGATCGTCATCATCATCTTCATCATTGTCAGATTCAATCTCAGTGATGACTTTTAATACACTTTCAGTTGCTTTGAGAGCAACACCCTTTTCCTTCCTTCTTCCTTCTGAAAGGGTTTCAAAGACGTTGGGTCACTCCAAAACTGATGTCGAGAGATTGCCATACAGCTTGTTGAATTGTCATCTCGTTAAGATTCTTTGACTCTCTTATTGCGGTGGTCTTGGCATCCCACTTGCTTTCGGTAGGGCTCTCATGAACTTTATGGTCGATCTTTGTTAGATAGATCTTTCCATATGCTTTCGTAGAGAGTTGAGCGGAATGTTGAATCTTTCATAAGTGGTAGTTACATTTTCGCCTTGCACATGAGCAAACATCTCGTACTGCTGTGTTAGAAGAGATTGTTTGTTCTCTCTAACTTCTTCAGTTCCTTCGTGCATGATCAACAGTGCTTCCCAGACTTCCTTGGCTATTTTGCAATTTACGACATTGTCAAACAGATCGTCCTCCAAGGATTGGAACAGGATGTTCTTAGCCTTTTTGTCATGTTGGACGGCTTTCTTCTCTGTGTCTGTCCATTCTTCTTTCACTTTGATTTGTACTTTGTTTGGCTCGTCAATGGTTGGTGCAAGCTTTTTTGGTATATAGGGCCCATTAAGAATAGTCTCAAATAGATCTTCATCTATTGAGTCCATGTAAGCTTGCATTCTAACTTTCCAGATAGCAAATTTATCCTTGTTGCACATTGGTGGCTTCTTTGCCTCCCCTATCCCGGATTCGCTTGGTGCGAGTGCCATTTGGATCTACTAAAGCGTGTAAGTCAGAAAATAGAACACCTTTGATACCAATTGTTAGCTCTTAGTAGGCACAATTTATCTAGAAGGGGGGTTGAATAGATATTTGAAAATCTTTTCTATTTTAAACTTGTTCTTAGATAGTGATTAAAACTTAGCGAAATTAGTATTTGTTTTAATCTTCTTAACCAAGCAATGGAGTTATGAGCAAGTAAGGCAGTTATAGCAGATATAGATGACACATTTGTTTTTAAGTGGTTCAGAGCACTCAAAGCTCCTAGTCCACTCTTCTACTCAACGAGTAGGATATCCACGAAGGATGTCTTTTACAATCTTCTAAATCACACAGATTCCTTCTAGACCAACAGTCTAGGAACTTCTCTAGTTCATTCTTGAACTCTTCAAGTCCAGCAGACTTGGCTATCTTACAGTTCACTACGAACTCTTCAAGTCCAGCAGACTTGGTACTCTTCTTCAGTTGATTGATGGTTGTTGTTGTTGCGTTCTGAAGGTTGTTACTCAGTTTGTTGTGCAAGCATTGGTTCGTTAAGAACTGAGTAGCTAAGCAAGCTTTTCAATATCTCAGTTCGTAGAGTTGAGCCTTAGAGAATTCTTCACGTTGAATGTTTGATTGCTTGCTTGTTTTTCTCTCTCATTTGTTTGATCTGTATATATGTGATGTTGAAAACTATCCGTTGAATCCATCTGTTGTGGCATTAAATGCTTCAAACTTTCATGTCTTTGCGATGGAGACATTTCGCACATCTCTCTCAATTTCGCATTCGCTCACCGACACCGCAGCTACTTTCTCTCACCTACCACCTGAAAAGGTGTTTTGTCCCTTTATCCATAGTACTATCCTTAGCTTCTTCAATACGCTTCTTTGTTGCATACTAAGGATATTTCATATATTCTGGGACTGATGAGCACTGCAGCATCTGGGGTCCATTCCTCGTATGTGGAATTAACAACTCATGAGGCTTGACATTTTCGGCGATAGGAGATGATGATGCTCTACGATTGGATCGTGATGTTCTACGGTTAAGATCGTAGTGGCTTTGACTTGCATACTACGATGCTATCAGTCGAGAACACTACGATTTCTCTTAAACTTTCATGCACTAGGATCTTCTCTTGCTCGTGTTGTTCACTCTACGCGCCCGAGACCACACTACGATCCTCGACTTATAAACTTCACGCTTCCTTCAAAGACACTACGATCGTGGAGTTAGCTTGGTGAACGTTGGGACCACTCTACGATTTTCGAAGAGTCCCTTTCAAGCGAGCACACTACGATCTTCGTGCTCTACATTTTCCGCCTTGACCGCAATGTTGATCGATTGACGCACTACGATTTCTTCAAGACTAATCTATTACATCTCAAGATCAACCTAACAGTTTTGATCTTTCTATCTATACATTCTAGAAAAGAATGATACACGTTGAAAGCTTAGAACAACCTAACAATTTTGATCTATCACTAAGTCCTTTTACATATATTTTTTAAAGGACCTTATAAATAATCATGAACACATGCATTAAAACATCAAATCATAATATGCATTCTTCCAACAAATTGACATGTCACATATTATCCCTATACTTTGATCGACCAATTAAATAACAAATAAGCTTAGGTAGGACACACTAGCGAAGGATTTACTCGTCTCTCCCCTCCTAGTTTTATTCCCCGATCTCCGCCAGAGACCATATCCCTAAACTCTGATACCAACTGTGACGCCCCCAAAATAGGTATACATCACCCATTCTGAGTCGCCAAATACATGGTACAGAAACAACTACAACTTTATTAATACAATTGTCATGCAAAATACGACAACACATAAACTGTGAGTTTAAATACAAATATTGTCTAATAGAGAGTATACAAACTCAACAGGAGTCCTCATTAAAATTATTTATACACTATTTTACAAAATAGTGAGGACTACTAAAACAACTGTCTTGAATCATTACTCCACACCCCGACTAGTTCCTGCTATATTCTCGTCTCCTGAGAAGAAAAATGGAACAAAAAGGAAAAGGGTGAGCTCAACTAGCCCAGTAAAGAATATTATGAATAAGATAATGTACAACAAATTATCCTTCGTCTTCAATAGGGAAAAATCTGATAGAATACAATAGACAACAAGTTTTAGATCAACAACTGCAGCGGAAACAACACTTCATTAGAAGAGTTAAGTAGAGAATGAAATCTACTATCATCTATGAATTTAAAAGTCCATCATCGATATTTTATCCCTGTAACATCAATCAATATACATCCTGAATCAAATAGTCATCTTTCTGATAGAATACAATAGACAACAAGTTTTAGATCAACAACTGCAGCGGAAACAACACTTCATTAGAAGAGTTAAGTAGAGAATGAAATCTACTATCATCTATGAATTTAAAAGTCCATCATCGATATTTTATCCTCAGTAACATCAATCAATATACATCCTAATCAAATAGTCATCTTTGCACTACAAAGCCAAAGATATTCATCAAGAAATCATTCATCTTTGCACTACAGGCCAAAGATATTCAGTTATATCATCATTTAAGACTGAGGATGATGAAAAATATTATAAAGAAAATGAATCCAGTGAAACAAAAGAACAAATATTAAGGATTCGTACTTTACACGATCCAAGTTCAAAAATACTTCATAAATAACCAGAGTGAAGTAAAATTCAAGAATGAAGACCAAAACATAGATCCAATCAAAGATAGGAATCATAACACACAATCTTGGACACAGAAAAGAAAATTTATTTTTTTTGTTAATAGTGTCGTATTCGTGAATAGTGTTGTATACGTGAATAGTGCCGTATACGTGAATAGTAACTCTAACACTAAAAGAAAGAAATTCCACAAGAAAAATCATCATGGTTCGTGAATAGTATTCGTGAATAGTAACTCATGAATAGTAACCCTGACATGAAAAGATAAGAATTTCACAAGAAAAATCTTACCAATATTCCGGTATAATGATATTGAAAGAAATAATATCATTTTTAAAAAAATAATATCCCTTACCTGAGAAAGACAAGATTTCCGATCAAATATCGGATATAGTCAAGGAAGGAACTTGCCAGATAGCAATACTCAAAGTACTAAAATACTCCCAAAAATACGCTCGATATTATAGAGAGAAAGAGAGAGAAAACTTCAGTTTCTGGTGTGATTTTTAATTCTAACCTAAGCACCATATTTATAGGAAAATGCTTAGAACACCAAAGCAGGAAATTTAATAAAATATTAATATATTTATATAAATTTTCCTTAGCCCACTCTTTTGGTCTAGACATTAGCCATACAAGTGACATAATCACCAAAAATGTTTTTCTAAACAAAAATGTTTAAAACTCCAAAAATCAATTCAAACCTGATATACTGGAACTTCAATAATTCATAATAAATAGCCCTTTTATCAGAAAAATTCAAAACTCATCTCCTTTCCATAGGAAATTCCATTCTCTACAACTTTGCAGAAGAAAAGTTTTCCAAATTCCAAACAAAAATTGACCGAAATCCAAAAACGGGTGATTTTACAGGCTATAATCAAATTTCAGTCAAGAAATGGGGTCCACCGACACACAAAACATGTGTTAATCATTTAATGCAATAAAAATATTTTTCCTCCTCGTATACTCATATATCCCACATTCATTGTAAAAATATCATCAATATTATATTATAATAATATAATAAAATATTATTTTATTAGAAAAAGTTAAAATATCTTTTTTCAACAATTGTCACTTTAAAAAAATTTCTCCATCTATATCCACATAAATCAATATTTTCCTCATCATATAAATCAATAATTAATTATTCACAAATAATATTACAAAATCACAATCTTCGACATCGTGCGGGTTCCTGTGAAAGAGGGGCTTTTCAATAAGGATTTCTCTTAGTAAGCGCAATTAGGTGACCAAACCTCTCCTTAGATGAACTTTCTAGACATTGCCAATAATGTTATCTAATAATATTATTCGGATAATATGAATTATTGTCTCCGATAATGGAAAATATCACGTAGTGACAATTATTGAAACAACAAGAATATAAAATATCAACGCAAAGAATTATTGAATCAATAAAATAAAATACTTTGATAAAGAATTACCGTAACAATTATTGAGTAGTGCCTTCTTACGTAAGAATCAATAATTGGTGCAATACTGCATGCATCTTCTTGTGCAACAACGCAGACATCTTATTTTAACCACCGGGTATTCCAACAAGATAATTGAGAATAACTACGCCGTTATTTATAAACAACTCATACTTATCGTTTTTTTCATCCAATTGCTTTTTGTTATGGGGCCCACAAAAGGCTGCGCTGTCGTACGAATATTCCCCGACAGCAAGAATATTCCACGACCAAACGAATATTCCATAAGAACAATGAATATTTTATAACCACTTGCTTATTTAAAAATATATGCGCATTTTACCCATAACTAACCACATTAATCAAATAAACCCCTTACTATTTCAAAATAATAATTAGAGAAATTAAATCTTTATTTATAAAAAGTTGGGGTCTTACACCTGACATTCCTGTTGATAGAGATCCCGTGACTCAGGAGGAGTTACATCAGGTGGACAGGATTGATGATGTGGACATCGACACCATTGTCTTCTTCTGATGTATATTCTCGTTATCTCTTTTGATAGCCTCTGTTAGCTATTGGGTGGCTGTGCCCCAGTCTCGCTATATCTTTTGCTAGGCCTCTGTTAGTAGTAGGGCGTCTGTGCCCCATTTCCCTGTATATGTAGTTGTACAGAGATGATGTAATAGATGATGATATACTTAGGAATGTATACACAGTTTTTTATTCCCTATATCATATTGCCATCTATTATCTGATATGCATGTATCATGTTATGCATATTATGTATGTCTAGAGATATTCATCATTGACCCCTGGATGGTTTTATGACACGGCCCGTACAGATGTCCTCTTCGACAGTTAGCCGTATTGATCATACCCCACCATCATTTGTGGCATCGGGTATTCGATCGTGGTATGATAGCATGTCACCATCAGACAAGGTGACCGTAGATTATTTGTTACAGCATACTATAACCCTGTTGATGTTTCAGGTTCCTACAGGATTTGGGGATGGCATGCTGGAGCATTGGGTATAGGAGAGGCAGGTTTTCAGATTTGGGACCCAGGAATTGACTCCTACTCTGGAGGAGTATGCACGGTTGACGATGTTGCCACTGGACAGACCTTGCGTGCATATGGCTTTAGGGGACATGAGTTAACGGTTCATGACCCTCACTGGATTGAGGCGTTGAGTGATGCAGGATGAGCTTACATCTGGCCACGTTATATCCCAGTGTTTTCTATTTGACAGATTTGGCTCTGAGGATAGTTATACACGATATTCTAGGGATTTCACCACACCGGAGGATCATTGGCGTCTAGCTAGGGTGGATGTACTGCTATTGTGCGTATTGTCGTATGTCTACATGCCACGATACATGCATTAAATAGACATTGGAGTCATCACGGCAGTGGCAGCTCCCAGGGAGGGTCGTACCATTATACCGATGATTATAGCAGAGACTCTGAGGTCAGCCACCTACTGCTGCACTTATCCGACAGGAGTGTTCACGGGCATCTCGGTCATGCTATACGGGTGGTTTATGTCACACTTGAGACCAATTGGCGCTCTTAGACGGCATGGGTATTTGCTCACCCATTATATAGCCATGTCGTACTCCTTTCAGCCATTGGAGTGTACAAATGCTATGTCTTGGTCTATATTCTTGGCAGATATCTGAGATCCATTTGTCATATTGTCGTGTTCGGGGCTTACCTCACCATACAGCTTTATTACTCAAGCTCTGGGCATGGACTACCTCCGTATGGCTGGCTTGAGGGGCTTGACTACCTATCACCCATTGGCCGTTATGTCGCAGTTTGACCAATTTCAGGACTTTCATCGTTTCGATGGGGCGTCAGGTCAGCGTTCCTCTTCTCGCTATCTTTCAACCGAGGACTAATCCCGTGTGTATTCTTGTTGGGATCAGCATGAGATAGCTGATTTTTCTATGAGCCATCCAGGTTATTTTGCAGAGTATTCCGCATGGATGGAGACAGAGATTGCATCGGCCGCGGCAATATCCACAGTATCAGATAGTGAGACAGATGAGGGAGATCCCATGGAGGACATTGATTCTCGTATCGAGGAGGAGACAATTACCGGGTTGCCAACATCTCCTTTAGATTCTCCCAGTACCAGTACTGTTGTGATTCAGTATGCAGCATAGTACTTTGAGCAGAGTCTTCATCTGATGACCTTCGAGAGAGATCAGGCTCGATCTTTGATGTTGACTGCCCTTGATGGGAGAGATGCAGCTCTGTTGGAGAGAGACGTGGCATTAGCTCGTAGAGATGCCACCGTTGTTGAGCGGGATGAGGCTAGATCTGCCAGAGATGCAGTGATAGTTGAGCGGGATAGTGCCATATCTGCTCGGGATGTAACCGTCACAGATAGTACTGCAGTGAGGTGCCTTACCACTGATATGATTGCAGAGATGAGCACATATATTGATGATCATATGGTCACCATGCAGATGGCTGCAGATCTGTTGGGTCGTGTGGATATCCTCATACAGGAGACCACAGCTTTCCCTCCTTCTGAGAGGGATGCCATGTTGGGCTTGTTAGCTCGCATACATGTTGATTTGTAGATGGGCTTGGATTTTTCTGCACAGACTAGCTTAGCCATTTTGTCATGTACAGTTTACATTTATGTATATCAAACAGCATTATATATATAGCAGGGAAATATATTTTTGATCACTTCCCTTTTAAATATGCTTTGCCACTTGTTTAATATTTTGCCTGCTTCTTCAAGGCTGGTGATCTTGATGTATTCTGAATTCCTCCTTGAGGGATGGACATTGAGATGTCTCTAGATACTTCAGAATGGATCATTGATTTATGTGTATCCCTACCAACTTTGGTGTCTTGGGACTGGTTTCTGTATTGAAATGTGGAGAGGAGTGTGGCTTTCCTCTCTGAGATTGACCGCACCACAGTAGGTCGCCAACACTTCTATTTAGGAGAAGCCTAGTTAATTCCATCTCTTATGGATTAGTGTTGCTCTTCAAGGTATGACCGCAGCTTAGATGGTCGTCGAATCTCATATTTGGGGAGGAGTTCAGGTAATTCCATCCCTTTGGTCTGAAGCCAATGAAATGTAGTGGATTGAAGGATGATTCCAGTACCAGTTGACAAAGGGTTTGTGTTTTGGTAGGGGGTGAGACCACACCATGAATGGCTACCTATGTACTCCTATTGGAGAGGAGATCAGGTCTGCGTAGTTCGAACCTGGTGTAAGAGGTTCAACGATGTATGGTAGAAAAGGGTGTAGGAATGTTTTTGTTGTTTTTGTTTTTGTAATTGTTTTATTGCGACCGAACCATATGAAATGGTTGCCTACGTACTCCTAATGAAGAGGAGATCAGGTTGACGTAGTTCGCCCGTCAGGGCGAGGTGGAAAACGTGATCCTATGTGCAGGTCAGATTTCGGGGAAGAGAAAGTTTAATCCTAGGTTGAGGATAAACTGCGGGTGAAAAGTTTGATCCCATGTATGGGTAGCCAAACTGCAAACGCGAGAGATTCAATCCGTAGGGGGATGACCTGAGTTGTATGAGCGCAAAGAAGCCAGGCTGCTGGCTTGAAAAGTATGTTTCCCTGAGGGGCAAAGTGTGACAGAGAGTTGTATGTGGTAAAGGGGTTAGGGAACCGGAATGACTGGTGATCTGATGATACAACACCAGGATGTTTGCTTGATGGTAACTTCAGACATAGTACCGTTTCACGGTATCCGAGTTGATGAGTTGTGGAAATTCATCGCCGTCCATTTCTTGTAATCTGAGAGCACCTCCTGTTAATACTTCCTTGACAACAAATAGGCCTTCCCAGTTAGGAGCGAATTTCCCCTGAGATTGATCTTGGTTGTCAATGATCTTCTTCAAAACCAAGTCGTGTTGATTAAACTTTCATAGCTGAACTTTTCTGTTATAGGATCTGGCGATCCTTTGTTGGTATAACTGACCATGGAAGATAGTCGCGGCTCGCTTTTCGTCTATTAGAGACAATTGGTGAAACCTGTCTTGTACCCATTGATCTTCATCCAGCTGAGCGTCTATCAACACTCTGAGGAATTCCATTTCAACTTCTATGGGGAGCACTACTTCCATCCCAAAGGTTAATGCGTAGGGGGTTGCCCTAGTAGAAGTGCGCATTGAGGTTCTGTAGGCTAACAGAGTAAGAGGCAATAAGTTAGGCCATCCTTTGTGATTGGCGGACATCTTTTGCATGATCTTCTTCAGGTTTTCGTTAGCCGCTTCAACAGCACCATTCATCTTTAGACGGTAGATGATAGAGTTAAGGTGTTTGATGTGAAATTTACTGCATAACTCCTCCATCATCTTGTTATTGAGGTTCTTAGCATTGTCTGATACAATCACCTCTGGTTGTCCATATCGACACACGACATTGGTTCTGATGAAAGCAATGATTACTTCTTTGGTAACCCTGGGGAAAGAGGCTGCTTCTACCCACTTGGTGAAGTAGTCGATCATGGTGAAGATAAATCGATGACCATTACTAGCTTAAGGCTCAATGGACCCAATCACGCCCATTCCCCACATTGCGAAGGGCCAAGGCGAACTCATATTGTGGAGTTCCCGTGGAGGGGCATGGATAGCATTCCCATAAATTTGGCATTGATAACATCTCCTGACGTGGTCATGGCAGTCAGCTTTGAGAGATAGCCAATAATGTCCTGTTCTGAGGATTTTCTTGACAAAGAGGGGGCCACTCATGTGTGGGCCACAGACTCCACCATGGATTTCATCCATGAGTCTCTGAGCTTGGTTTTTGTCTAAACATCTGAGGAGACCTTGTCTTGCATCTCTTTTGTAGAGAGCATCTCCTCTCAGGTAGAATTTCATAGCAAATCGATGGATCCGCCTTTTCTCAGTAGGGCTCGCCTCAGCGGGGGTAGATCCATCTCGTAGGTATTCCTTGATATGCTGATACTAAGGATGCTGGATGGGAGGTAGCTCATCCGATACTTCTCCAATGTAGTTCCCATAGGCTGGTGCTTAGTGCAGGGCAATTATGACGCTTGGCAAGTGTCCCTTGTCAGATATGTGTATCAAGGAGGCCAAAGTTGCTAACGCATCCGCAAAATCATTCCTATTATGAGGAATATGTAGAAAGGAGATTTCTTCGAACTCCAAAGCCATCTTCAAAACCTGTCGATGGTAAGGCAGCAAATGTAGCTCTTTGGTTTGATAGATTCCTGTGGATTATTTGACTACTAACTCTGAATCTCCAAAGACAGTTAACCACCTGATGCCCATTGAACGGACAAGTTTAAGCCCCATGAGACAGCCTTCATACTCAGCTGTGTTGTTGGTTCTGACAAACTGCAATTTGACGGTGATGGTATATTGCTCCCCCGTAGCGGATACTAGAACTGCTCCAGCTCCAAAACCTTCCATATTAACGGCTCCATCGAAAAACATCTTCCATGTTTTTCGTGTATCGTACTGATGGTGTTGTTGAACTGTCATGACCCCTTCATCGGGGAAGTATGTTTCTAAGGGTTTGTAATCCCCTGAAGGTGGAGCGGCTAGTTGATTCACAATTCCTTGACCTTTGATGGACTTTTGAGTCATGTATACGATGTCAAATTGTTGTAAGATCAACTGCCATCTGGACAGTCGGCAATTTAACATGGGTTTGTTGAACACGTACTTGAGAGGATCCACGTGGGATATGAGATGGGTTGTGTGACCATGGAGGTAATGTTGTAACCTCATGGAAGCCCATGCTAAAGCACAACACGTCTTCTCAATCAGAGTGTACTTGTGTTCACTACTGGTGAATCTTTTGCTGATGTAATAGATAGCTCGTTCTTGGCCTCTATCGTCCTTCTGTCCCAGCATACAGCCCATGGCATTGTCACTTACTGACAGGTACATGAATAGAGGAGAATCATCTCTGGGTGGTACCAAAACGGGAGCTTTGACTAGCTGATCCTTGATTGTAAGGAAGGCCTTCTGGCACTCATCATTCCATTTCATGGAGGAGTTTTTCCTTAACAGCTTGAAAATTGGCACACAGGTTGCTGTGAGTTGAGAGATGAACCTGGTAATGAAGTTGATTCTTCCCAAAAATCCCTGTATTTCCTTTCTGTATGAGGAATGGGCATTTCCGTGATGGCCTGGATTTTGGCAGGATCCAGCTCAATCCCTTTGTGGCTGACTAGAAACCCTAATAACTTGCCTGATTTAACGCCAAAGGCGCACTTGGCTAGATTCAACTTCAAGTTGTACTTACGCAACCTATTGAATAGCTTCTTGAGGTGGTCTAAGTGGTCATCCTCCTTCCGGGATTTGACAATGATGTCATCCACCTAGATCTCTATCTCTTTATGCATTAAGTCGTGGAAGAGAGCCATCATAGCTCATTGATAGGTAGCTCCGGCATTGATGAAGCTGAATGACAATTGTCTATAACAAAAGGTTCCCCAAGACGTGATGAAAGCAGTTTTCTCACGATCTTCCTCAGCAACCATGATTTGATGGTACCCCGCAAAGCAATCAGCGAAGGAGTACATGTCGTATTGAGTAGTATTGTCAATGAGAATGTGGATAAATGGCACGGGAAAGCTATCCTTTAGGCAAGATTTGTTCAAATCTCGGTAATCCACGCAAACTCGCACCTTTCCTCCAGGTTTAGGCATGGGCACAATGTTGGATATCCACTTAGGATATGTAGACACCATGATGATTCCAGCTTGAAATTGTTTCACAATTTCTTCTTTTACCTTTAAACTCCACTCAGGTTTCAATCGCCTGAGCTTTTGCTTGACTGGCTTAAATCCCTCTTTAATGGGAAGGCGATGAAGGAAAATGTCAGTGGATAAACCCACCATGTCTTCATGAGACCATGCAAACACATCCTGGAATTGGGTTAATAGCGTAACCATGTCATTCCTTTGGTTTGGGATAAGGTCTGAACCAATCTAGATTAATTTAGGGCTTTCTAAGGTTCCGAGATTGAAGGAAGTGGTTTGATCAAGGTTGGGTTTAGGTTTGTCTTTGACCCATTCTTGAATTTCTGGAGGCACCTCAATGTCCTCATGTATATCCATCAAGGCTGAATTCATCTCTACATCAAAGGTACAATCCTTGTGGAGAAGAGGCACCGTGTCGTTAAAATGAGCACATCTAAATTCAAGGTCCGTAAACAAAATATGCTTTCACTTAAGTATATGAAACGTTTTGATCATACACACAAGGTGTTAGTACGTGTCTTGACAAAATAAACTTCTAATACTGTACAGAAAAGTAAGCAGTTATTATATCTACAGGGCAGAAAGAGTTTATGCCTGTTTTACCCTTGTCGACCAATGTGATGCTCCAATTGGCAAGGGCAAAGTCCGGGTGGACCACAATGATGGAGGGGTTTTCATCATCCTCCCTCTCCCGAATGATGGCCATTACATCTGGGCAATCATCGTCTGGGGTGTATCTGTTTGTATATCTCATACTTTTTCATAGTACACCATCTTCATAGCATTATTCGTTCCTTATTTTCACCTCTCTTCTCTAAGGTTATAGCCTAAGGTACTCTTACCTAAGGTTTCTAACCTGGCTCTGATACCAACTTTAACGACCCCACAATTCATACAATTTAATTCTCGACTTTGGTCATTAATAATACATTCAACCTCTAATTTTACATCATTAAACGATAATACAACCATTGAAATTTGCGGAATAATTAAAATTTTCTATTACAAACTGTGACGCCCCCAAAATAGGTATACACAACACCCATTCTGAGTCGCCAAATACATGGTACAGAAACAACTACAACTTTATTATTACAACAGTAAAACTGTGAGTTTGAATACAAATATTATCTTCTAGACAATATCTATACTCAAATAAATCCTCATCACATTATTGATTCATTATTTTACAAAAATGGTGAGGACTACTAAACAACTCTCTCTAGAATCTTCATTCCATACCCCGACTAGTACTCGCTACATTCTCGCCTCCTGAGAAGAAAAATGGAACAACAAGGAAAAGGGTGAGCTCAACTAGCCCAGTAAAGAATATTATGACTAAGATAATATACAACAAATTATCGTTAGTCTTCAACAGGAAAAAATCGATAGAATCACAATAAATAACAAGTTTCGGATCAATATTCGCAATGAAATAATAATTCATAGAAGAGTTACGTAGAGAATGAATTCTACTATAATCTATGAATTTAATAGTCCATCATCAATATTTTATCCTCGTAACATCAATCAATATACATCTCGAATCAAATATTCATCTTTTGCACTACTGTGCAAAGATATTCATCGATTAGTCATGTTCATTTAAACACTGCTCATCTTTGCACTACAGTGCCAAAGATATTAATCAATCGGTCCATGTTCATCTCAACACTGCTCATCTTTGCACTCTGGCCAAAGATATTCTTCAGAAATCATTCATCTTTGCACTACGTGCCAAAGATATTCAATAATATCATCATTTAAGATCGAGGATGATGAAAAATATTTTTAAAGAAACGAATCCAAAGTGAAACAAAATGACAAGGATTAAGGATTAAGGATTCAGTACTTGGTTTTATCCACGCCCAAAAATACCTCAAAAATAATCATAGTGGTGTAAAATTCAAGAATGATCAAAACATGGATACAATCGAGAGTTAGTATCCGTAATAGATGTTTTGACGAAAAGAAGAAATTTTATTTTTCTATGAATAAGATCAGATATCGTGAATAAGTCTTAGTATACGTGAATAGTAACTCACACCAAAAGATAGAAATTCCAATAAAAACATCTTCACGCTTACTTAATAGTACTCGTGAATAGTAACTCGTGAATAAGAACTCATGAATAGTAACTCGTGAATAGTAACTCATGAATAAGAACCCATGAATAGTAACCCCGACATGAAAAAGTTCCAAATTTGATAAAAACTTCAGATCAACATTTCAAAGATAATGATATTGAAGAAATAATATCATTACGAAAAAAATAATATCCCTTACCTCGAAAGATCAAGATTTCTAGCTAGAATCTACCGGTATAGTCTTTGAAGGAACTTGCACCGCCTAGCAATACTCAAAGTATACTCAAAACACTCACAAGAATACGCTCAAAATATCGAGAGAGAAATAGAGAAAAACTTCAGTTTACGGTGTGATTTTCAATTCTAACCTAAGCACCCTATTTATAGGAAAATGCTTAGAATGACCAAAGCGTAAAATTTAATATAATATTAATATAATTATAAAAATTTTCCTTAGCCCACCTTTTGGCCAAAACACCAGCCACACATGTTAATGATGTCCAAAAAATACAAAAACGTTTTTCTTAACAAAAATAATTTAAACTCCCAAAATCAATTATTTGAACTTCTAACTTCAATAATTCATAATAAATAGCCCTTTCATCAGAAAATTCGAATCTCATGAGTTTTAATAGGAAATTCAATTCTCTACAACTTTGCAGAAGAAAGTTTTTCTAAATTCCAAACAGAAATTGACCGAAATCCACAAACGGGCGATTTTACAAGCTATAATCAAATTTCGGTCAATAATTGTGTCCACCAACACACAAAATATGTGTTAAACATTTAATGCCACAAAAATACTCTTCCTCCTCATATACTCATATATCCCACATTCATTGTAAAAATATCACCAGTTAATATATTATTAAAATAATATATTTAAATGAATTATTTTATCCGAAAAGATAAAATATTAATTTTCAACAATTGTCATTTTAAAAATTTTCTCCATCTATATCCACATAAAATCAATATTTTCCTCATCATATAAATCAATAATTAATTATTCACAAATAATATTACGTAATCACAAAATTGACAACTGTGCGGCTTCCTGTGAAAGAGGGGGCTTTCCAATAAGAATTTCTTCTTCTTGGCATGCATAGATTAGATGACCAAACCTCTCCTTAGATGTAACTTTCTAGACATTGCCAATAATGTTATCTACTAATATTATTCAGATAATATGAATTATTGCTTCGATAATGAAAGATACCGTAATGACAATTATTGAAACAACAAAGAATATAAAATATCAACGCAAAGAATTATTAACTCAATAAAATATCGAATAAGAATTATCAGAACCATTATTGAGTAGTGCCTTCTTCGTAAGAATCAATAATTGGTGCAATACTGGTGCTACATTTGCTCAACAACGCCAGATTAGTGTGTTTTAAACCACCGTATTCCAACAAGATAATCTGTAAATAACTACGCCAGTTATTTAAAAACAACTTATATTTGTGCGTTTTCTTCATCCAATCGCTTTCACATGGGGCCCACATGGTCATTACTAGCAGCATCGTAATTTAATATTCCCACAAGCATTTAATATTCCACGACCAAACGAATATTTCCTTAACAACATTGAATATTTTATAACCACTTGCTTATTTTGAAATATTTGCGTATTTAACCCTTAACTATCCACATTAATCAAATCAACCCTTACTATTTCAAAATAAAGGAAATTCCTTTTTATTTATAAATTTCGGGGTCTTACACAAACTATCCTCGTTCCCAAAACCTTTAACCTTTACATCTAAATATCTCAGAATCATTTTAATACTACAATAGTTTACATTCGCAAAACAATATTACAATTCAACATTAATGTGTGTATATCACACCATTTTATTATACCACTTTGGTTTCAAAAATGCATATTCAACACATTGTTTACATGTTTAATTTTCCTTCATAAATCAAAAAGTACCCTTTTTGATTTCTTTCCATTATTATTCTTGTATTATCATCTTTTCATACTTAGATATCCAATAATAGCCATTAGTTAGACACTTTGTATACCAAAGTTTAGAAACACTATTACTCTTAGGCATTTTATCGAGCACGTTATGTGCACACATTAACTTATCTCAACTCTTGATCTTAAATGGTTAATTATGCATAGAATATGATAACACATATCTATACTCATTACATATGTCAAAACATACTTTTAATCATCAAAATATATCATCACCCAAAATCTTAATTCAAACAGAATTATAAAACTCATCTTCACAATTTCTTTAACAAAACATTGTTTTCGTTTTTAACGTAACTCGTTCGTTACATGTCCGTTTTTGTTCCTTCTTATATAGAATTAACCCTTACTCGGTGTACTACAACCTAATCTAGGCCTTAAAGTCAGACCCTTATCCATCTAAACCAGATTCTGTAATTCATTAACTAGTCTAGAAAAATTTATTTTCTGGACATCCTTACTAAACAATTTATTTCAGACATGATCCGGTCCATAAAATGGCTCAATCTCGCAAATCTAGCTAGTAAGCTTCCATATCTACAACTTTGCAGTTTTAAGTTTCTTCAGATTCAAAACACACGAATTTATAGGAATTTTTCAAAGTCAGAAACCGTAACAGTTTTGATTTTTTGGACATATTATTTTCCCTTCGGACCAGCCTTACTAAAATGGACATTGCAAGAAATCTACAAAGAGTTTTCATGTGATTCCACTTTTAGAATATAGCTTACTTCCATAACTTCGATTTGATATAAGGCTCACTTTCTAACTCATTATACCCAAAGAGGTATGAATTTCACAAGATATGTCCACAATTACTAAAAAACTACGAATTTTGTTCTTCAAATTTTCTTTCCATTTCATTTTCTTTCTTGAATCCTCTTGTTTGATTCTTGATAATCCAAGATTAAACCAATACAAACAGATTAAGCATGATCTACTACCCTAGAACATAAATCTACCCCAAAAAAATTAAGGATTAAATAAGAGTTTAGAAGTTACCTTCTTCTAGCTTTTCTTCTTCTTCTTCTTCTTCTTCTTCTTCTTCTTCTTCTTCTAGCTCATCTCAATTCCTCTATTTCTCTCTATCTCTCTCAATTTCTCAATACAACTTTTACATAACAATTATCTACATTATGAATAACATAAAAATATAATTAAAACAAGGAATTTAGATTATAACTTTATTAGTATGAATTTAAGAGAGGGATGAAGATGATGATGATGATGGGGCTTGTTTTGTCTTCTCAAAGCTTTCCCTTCTTCTTCTTTTTCTTCCTCTTCTTCTTCTACTACAACTCTCTCTAACTCTCTTCTTCTTTCTTTGGTTATTTTCTAAAACTAACATACTAACTTGTAGTATATACATATAATATACAATACTAGTAATATATAATATATGTAACTCCTAGTAATTATTAGATATACTAATTACTAGTTAATACATAGGTTACACCAATTTGAACTTGAAAAGCCTAAGACCATGTTTAGCAAATACTCATTATTTTAATTAATCAATAGCTTAACATCAATCAATCTCATCAAATTGTCACATAATTATATTTACTTGTTAATTATAATTTTGTGTAACAATCATCACATAACTCATCTAATTTAATTATCTCAAATAAATTAGAACTATAACATAAAATTATTATATTAATTAAATTAAATACTAAATATTCATTTAATTAATCTACATTACATTAATTACATTACTCTATAATCAAAACAAAATTTATTTATTTAACTCAATAAATAATTCAATTAAATATTTATATATATTAAAATTAATATATAACATTCTCTTCACATCAATTCACATATTCTATAATATATGACATACACATACTCACACCCAACATATCTCATAAATAATACTTTTATTTATAAAATTCTCATTTATAATTTCTAAAAATCTAGGATGTCACAAGATCCAAACCCATACTTCATCTCTCAAGTCCATATGGATTATCACAATAATTGATGGCCAATCAACTAAGTAAATAAGCATGAATCTTAATAGACAACCCTATAGCAATCAATAAGGCTAACAATGAAATATATCATAATAAACTAATCCATAGAATCCAATACAATCTCAGAATAGAGTTTAAATCGTAGTTGAATCAAATCTATCTTTTATGATAAGTTTACCTGTGATGACCTCATTCAAGTTCCTTGCTTTCTGGGAGGTCACAACAAACGCTCTCCCTTGCACTACCGGCTTTGACTTTTCTGGGACGGACTTTGGTGCCTCCATCCTAGCTGAATTTGTCTTCTGGTGAACGACAAAAATCGCCAAGTGACCTTCTCTTCCACAATTAGAACATGCTTTGGACGGCATCACGCAATTTGGACTGATGTGTCCCTCCCCTCCGCATTTGAAGCATATAATAGGTGGTCTTTCTCCTTCCTTAACAACGAGTGCTGGTGCTGACGTCTTTCCATCATTGTTGAATCTCCTCTTCTTGAAATGTCCATTCTTATTGTTTTGGCCCTAATTACCACCGAAGTGGTTACCATTTCTGGCATGTTGATTCCCTCCACGCTTGTTGTCACCGCTTCGATGACTGCTCTAGCTGGTATTATCATTTTGTCGGCTGCTCTCTATTAGTTGCGTTGACTCGTTATCGCGCTCCACTAACTGAGCCCTATTTACAACATCTTAATATACACACAGTTTATGAGAAATAAGATGTTGACGTATCTCCGGCTTCAAACCTCTTAAAAACATCTGTGTCATTCTCTCTTCATTATCCACCAAGTGGGACGTAAACCGGGATAACTCTGCAAATTTAACCTCGTATTGCGACACTCATTCATATTGTTTTGTTCCAACTTGATAAACTCCACCTCCTTCATGTGACGAATACTTTCGGAAAGTATTTGTCGTTGAATGCCTCTTGGAACTTCTCCCAAGACATCTTCAAGACGGCGGCAGTTGAGTACGTTATACCGATTCCCACCAAGATGTCGCCTCTCACAAGAATATAAAGGCGTAAAGGAACCTTTTCTCCTGAGCATCCCAAGACATCAAATATCTTGGTGATCTGCTTTATCCATGCTTCCGCCATAAGTGGTTTTGGCTCTCCCTTAAACTCCGGTGGTCCCAGCTCCTTGAACTATTTAGCGGTGACCGCCCGAGAGTTTCCAGTGTTTCCACCGCATTTTGGATGAGAGCCGCTCTCTTCATTGCATGCATGAATTAAATAAAGCCCCTGAACATTTGATCATTCATCATTTGGTCAGTGTTGTTGTTTACATGAGGATTGTCGCCTTCCTGATGCACATTATCCTGATTATTGATATGTGGTGAATCAACGGTCGCCTGTGCTCCATTGTTATTCTCAACATTCTCGGATGTCATTTTCAGATACTACCACAAAACAAAGGTTAATTGACATGTAACATATTATCCCTAAATTCTGACCGACCAATTAAATACCACATAAACTTAGGTAGGTCATACTAGCGAAGGAATTCCCTGTCTCTCCCCTCCTAGTACTATTCTCACATCTTAGCCAGGGATCATATCCCTAAGCTTTGATACCAACTGTGATGCCCCCAAAATTAGGTATACATCACTCATCTTGAGTCGCCAGATACATCGTACAGAATTCAAATACAACTTAATAATACAATTATCGTGTACAATACGACAAAACATAAACTATGAGTTTGAATACAAATATTGTCTACTAGAGAGTATACAAACTCAAAAGGAGTCCTCATTACAATTATTATCACACTATTCAACAGTTTAGTGAGGACTACTAATACTATCATCTGGTCCATTACTCCATTCACCGACTCATCCCAGCTATATGCTCATTTCCTGAAGAGAACAGTGAAAGAAAGGGTGAGCTCAACTAGCCCAGTAAGAAATATTATGACTAAGATAATGCAGAATAAATTATCATTAGCCTTCAACGGTGTTAAACTGATAAAATATAATAAACATCAAGTTTAACTGCAGGAGCAAGCAATCCATTAGAAGAGAGTCAAGTAGAGAATAAAATCTACTATCTTCTATGATTTAAAAGGTTTTTCATGACTTTTATCGCTAAGACTCATGCTTAATAAATAATCCACATCATCGAATCACCCCTGCACTATGGCCAAGGATATTCTTTAGTATCACGACCACAAATTATCCATGCACTACAGCCAAGGACATTCGTGTATTCATTAATGGTCATGATCATGCCAACAACTGTCCATCAATACACTACGGGCCAATGAGGACTTTTACCACATCATTTGTAACATTACGGTCATGATTACACCGAATAATCCCTGGTTATAATCATACCAAGTCCATCTATGCATTACAGGCCATAGATGACTTTCAATAAAATATAAACATGAGGATGATGACAATGATATAAGAATTCAATAAAATAAGTTCAAGAATTAATTTATCCAGAACCAATAACGCCCAAACTCACAACATGATACCGCTTTGTAGAGTAAAATTCAAGAATGCTCGTAACAATATTTTCATGAAAAGATACTTAGATGAAGCGCAAATATCAAAGATATTCCACTAATTTCATGGAGTATAGAAGTCAAAGTTTTAACCAATCGAGTATAATAAAGAATGGAATAACAAAAGAAATCACCATGCATGCGATAGATCAAGACAGTGCGAGTTATTCCAATGTAATAATAAATAACGGAACCAGTCCGACGTAAAAGCATTGAGACGGGATATTCCAATGTAATAATAAAGAATGGAACTGTGTCCGCCAGAAACGCATGCGATGATATATATTCTAACAGAATAATAAAGATCGGAACCGGATCATGCGTAAAAGCACAAACAGATGTTCCAATGATTAATAAAGATCGGAACCAGTCATGCGTAAAGCACGCATGTAATGTTCCAAATGTAATAATAAAGAATAGAATAATGTAAGAATTTCACCAAGTATAGGGTATCCGTGAGATAAAAGTTATTCTAATGTAATAATAAATAATGGAATAACATAAGTTCTCTTCATGAATACAAAATAAATAACACCCCTTACATTAGTAGGAGATTGAATACTGCAGTAGTGTAGTAACAGAATACTCTTCTTCTTTCTCTCTTATTCTCTCTATACTTTCTCTCTCTATAGCTTAAATGAATTCGTGAAAAATAATGAAGAACAAGGCCTCTATTTATAGAAGATTTCTAGCTTAGCACTTGCAATGTGAAAAGGCAAGTGGCTTGACGACTGATGATGTGAAAAGAAAAGTGGTTTGACGCCTGTAATGTGAAACACCAAGTGGTTTGACGCCTGTAATGTGAAACGACAATTGGTTCGACGCCTATAATATGAAACGGCTAGTGGTTTGACGTTTGGTAAAGGTAATTACTATTGACGAAGGTAATTACTATTGACGAAGGTAATTACTATTGATGAAGGTAATAATTATTGATGAAGGTAATTACTATTGACGAAGGTAATTACTATTGACGAAGAAACTCTTAGATGATGACATATGGGCCCCCCATAAAATAACCAAACTTACCACAAACGTCTCATAATAGACTCTTTATATACATCAAGGATTGAATAAATATTACCACAAATTATTTTATTTTTAATCAACACATATTTAATCTTTCAACAATTATTAATCATTTATAACTTGTCATCTCAAATATTGATTTAATAATATAACATATTATACAGATGATATTGTGACAATAATTGAATCAATAATATAAGAGATATGATGCAAAGAATTATCGTAGTAATAATTGAGTATAGTTGAGTGACTTCTCACGTAAGCATCAATAATCAATACCGTAGTTACTATGCAACCACCAGATTCATCGTACTTTTACTAACGGATAGTTCAACAGTTTTAATTCAGAACACCTCCGCCCGTTATTT
The DNA here is from genome assembly GCA_020205615.1 of Panax quinquefolius. Classification (NCBI taxonomy): domain Eukaryota; kingdom Viridiplantae; phylum Streptophyta; class Magnoliopsida; order Apiales; family Araliaceae; genus Panax; species Panax quinquefolius. The sequence goes on along the minus strand of CM035164.1, from coordinate 79,757,046 downwards.
TTATAGAAAGATAATTTTGTCGCTTTTTCTAACTACCACAATACTTTCGTTGTGGGGTCCATCAATGATTGTGTTGATTCGTATCGAATATTCCCCGACCAAACGAATATTTTATAACAACTTACTTATTTTGCAAAATTTATAAATATTACCCACAACTATAACATTATATCAAATTTACTCCATAATATTCAAAATAATATTTATAGAAAATTCATCTTTATTTATAAAAGTTGGGGTCTTACAATAATAATAATAATAAGATTACTAATAATAATAATAATAAAATAACAATAACAATGATAACAATAATAATAATAATAATAAGCACCACCACCACCACCACTTACTACTACTAATAATAATTATAATAATAATAATAACAACAACAACAATAATAATAATAATAATAATAATAGTACTAATAATAATAATAATAATAATAATAATAATAATAATAGTACTATTATCAAAATAATAACAGTACCATAATAATAATAATTGTACTAATAATAATAATAATAATAATAATAATAATAATAATAATAATAATAATAATAATAATAACAATAACAAAGTAGTAGTAGTAGTAGTAATTATAATAGTAATAATAATAATAATAATAATAATAATAATAATAATAATAATAATAATAATAATAATAATAATAATAATAACAATAACAATAACAATAACAATAACAATAACAGTAATAATAATAGTAGTAGTGTGACGCCCCCAAAATTAGGTATACATCACCCATCTTGGGTTGCCACTTATATGGTACAGAATTTAAATACAACTTACTAACATAACTGTCGTGTATAATACGACATAAACTGTGAGTTTAAATACAAATATCGTCTACTAGATATTATACAAACTCAAAAAGGAGTCCTCATTACAATTATTATCACACTATTTCACGTAATAGTGAGGACTACTAATGCTATCTTCGTGACCATCACTGCTTCCCACTCGTCCCAAATATATTCTCATTTCACAAGAGAACAAAGAAAGAAAGGGTGAGCTCAACTAGCCCAAGAAGAAATATTATGACTAAGATAATGCGTAATAAATTATCAATAGTTTTCAACAATGTTAAACCGATAAAATACAATAGATAACCGCTTTAATTGCATATGAATATGCAATCCATTAAAAGAGTCAAGTAGAAAATAAAGTCTACTATCTTTTAGGTTTTAAAAGGTTTTTCATCATCATTATAAATTTGAGACTCACTTTAATAAATATTTCACATCATCGAATCACCCTCGCACTACGGCCAAGGATATTCTTTAAGATCACGACCACAATTATTCATGCACTTTCACGGGCCAAGAATATTTGTGTATTCATTAATGGTCATGATCATGCCAACAATCGTCCATCAATGCACTACTACCACCCGAGGATTTTTACCACATCATTTGTAATATTACTACCATGATTACACAATAGTCTCCTCTCGTCATAATCATACCAAGTCCATCTATGCACTCTATGTGCCACGTATGACTTTTAAAAAAAAATATAAACATGAGGATGATGACAATGATATAAGAATTCAATAAAACAAGTTCAAGAATTATTTTATCCAGAATTATTAACGTCCAAATTATCAATATGATCATCGTTTTGTAGAGTAAAATTCAAGAATGATCGTAAGAATATTTTCATGAAAAGATACTTTGGATGAAACGCAAATATCAAGGATATTCCACTAATTTCATGGAGTATAGAAGTCAAAGTTTTAACTAACTGGGTATAATAAAGAATGGAATAACAAAAGAAATCACCATGCATGCGATAGATCCGCATGCATGTGTTATTCCAACAGTAATAATAAAGAACGGAACCAGTCGTGAAATTCACAATCGAGGATGTTCCAATGTAATAATAAAGATGGAACCAGATCCTGTAAAACACACGATAGGATATTCCAATGTAATAATAAAGATTTTAACCAGTGTCCTTGTAAAACACATGAGCAGTGATGTTCAAACAGAATAATAAAGATGGAACCAGTCCCTGTAAAACACGATGCATGGATGTTCCAATGTAATAATAATAAAGACAGAACCCAGTCCAAAGTAAAAACACATGCATGTGATGTTCCAACAGATAATAATAAAGATTTTAACCAGTCCTGTAAAACACACGAGCATGTGATGTTCCAATGTAATAATAGAAGAATGTCACCAAATATAGGGTAAACCACAGATATAGGTTATTCCAATGTAATAATAAGCAATGGAATAACAACAGCTTTCTTTCTTGAATAAGAAAGAATAACACCCCTTACATTTGGTAGGAGATTGAATATCTGCAGAAGAGTAGTAACAAAATACTCTTCTTCTTTCTCTCTTATTCTCTCTATACTTTCTCTCTATAGCTTGAATGAATTCGTGAAAATAATGAAGCCCTAGGCCTCTATTTATAGAAGATTTCTAGCTTAGCACCGCCGTGTGAAAAGGCAAGTGGCTCGACGAATCGGGTTCGACGCCTCGTAATGTGAAACGACAAGTGGTTCGACGCTCAGTAATGTGAAACGACAAGTGGTTCGACGTCTGTAAAGGTAATTACTATTAACGAAGGTAAATACTATCGATTTAAGGTAAATACTATTCACAAGGGTAATTACTATCGACGAAGGTAATTACTATCGACGAAGGTAAATACTATTCACAAGGGTAATTACTATCGACGAAGGTAAGTACTTATTGACGAAGGTAAATACTATCGATGAAGAGACTCTTAGATGATGACATATGAGCCCCCATAAAATAATCAAACTTACCACAAATCATTTTATTTTTCATCAACACATATTTAATCTTTCAACAATTATTAATCATTTATAACTTGTCGCCTCAATTATTGATTTAATACTATAACATATTATACGTATGATAATCTTTGTGACAATAATTGAATCAATAATATAATAGATATGATGCAAAGAATTATCAGTAGTAATAATCGAGCATAATGAGTGACTTCTCACGTAAGCATCAATAATCAATACCGTGTGCTACTATGCAACTACGCCAGATCATCGCATTTTTACCACCGGGTAGTTCAACAGCTTTTAATTCAGTAACACCTCCGTAGTTATTTTATAAAAAATATTTTGTCGTTTTCAATCCGACAATAATTCTCATTGTGGGGTCCACCAATGATTGAGCCATTATTTAATATTCCTAACAAAAAGAATATTCCCCACCAAACGAATATTTTATAACAACTTGCATACTTTTGCAAAATTTATAAATATTACCCACAACTATAACATTATATCAAATTTATTCCATAATATTCAAAAATAATATTTATAGAAAATTCATCTTTATTTATAAAAGTCGGGTCTTACAACCTCCCTTCTTATGAAATTTCGCCCTCGAAATTAGGGTACGACTGGTATGTCGAAGAGGTAAGGATACCTTGATTTCATTTCGATTCTAACTCCCAAGTCATTTCCTCAACATCGTGGTTCCTCCACAAAACTTTGACTTGAGGTATAACCTTGGAGCGTAGAATATGTTCCTTCTTATCCAAAATTTGAACAGAACCTCTTCATACGCCAAATCTTCCGCTATTTCGTCCGGTTCTAACTCAATAATATGGTTCGGGTCTTTCACATATTTACGTAACATAGATATGTGAAAAACATTATGAACACGAGACATACTTGGCGGTAAGGCGAGTCTATAGGCCACAGTTCCCACTCGCTCAAGAATTAAAAATGGGCCAATGAACCGAGGATTGAGCTTTCCTCTCTTTCCAAATCTCGTAACTCCTTTCCATGGAGCAACACGTAACAACACATGATCTCTAATATCGAATTCTACGTCCTTTCGATGAAGATCAACATAACTCTTTTGTCGATCTTGTGAAGTTTTTATACGTTGTTGGATCGTTTGAATCTTTTCTGTAGTCATACGTACCAACTCCGGTCCCAACAACGTTGCTTAACCCACCTCATCCCAACATACTGGAGAACGACACTTTCTCCCATACAACGCTTCGAATTGAGCCATGCCAATACTTGCTTGATATCTGTTGTTGTAGGAAAGCTACACCAATGGTAAAAATTTGTCCCAACTTCCCTTGAAATCAATGACACAGAGTCTTAATAGATCTTTAAGAGTTTGAATAGTCCTCTCCGACTGTCCATCCGTCTGAGGATGATATGCCGAGCTAAATCGTAAATCCGTGCCCATAGCGTTTTGCAAACTAACCCAAAATTGTGAAGTGAATCTTGGGTCTCGATCAGAAACTATAGATACTGGCATACCATGCAGTCTTACAATCTCATTTATGTACATACGAGAAAGACGTTCAAGTGTATAAGTTTCTCGTATAGGTAAGAAGTGAGCAGACTTGGTCAATCTATCAACAATGACCCAAATTGCATCTATGCCTTGAGAAACCTTGGGAAGACCAATAACGAAATCCATGGTAATGTGCTCCCACTTCTATTCTAGAATTTCAAGTGGTTGCAATGGACCTTTTGGTACTTGATGCTCCGCCTTGACTCGCTGACAAGTTAAACACCTTGAGATAAACTCCGCTATCTCTCTCTTCATATTACTCCACCAAAATGTATGTCAAGATCCCGATAAATTTTGGTACTCCCAGATGGAGTGCAAACGGTGTGTGTTGTGCACCTCCATCATGATTTTATACTTTAAATCGTGGTCGTTAGGAACACAAAGTCTGGAGTTGACTCGAAGTATTCCTTCTTCATCGATTCTTGCTTCCGACATAGTACCTTCTTGCACTTTCTTCCTCACACGCATCGTTTCCGGTCCGTAGCTTAAGCGACTTTAACTTTATCAATTAAAGTCGGTTCTACTCGTAGATATTCGCCATCATTACATGGGTCCCTCGGAGTTTTTAACTCTATCTCCATCCTTTGCAAGTCACACAAAATGGGCTCATACGACAACATCGCACTCGTGCCAGCATATGATCTTCACTCAATGCGCCACCTACCACGCTCGCTTTTCAGATGGTATTGGATGGTATGATCATAATCTTTCAACAGCAAAGCCAACGCTATTGTCGCATGTTGAGTTCCTTTTGAGTGAAGAAATATTTGAGGCTTTTATGATCCGTAAAGATCTCCACTTTCTCCCATGCAAGTAATGCCTCCAAATTTTAAGCGAAGAAGATAACAAATACTTGACTCTAGATCATGAGTAGGATAATTCCTCTCATATTCTTTGAGTTGTCATGAGGCATAAAGGCTATAACTTTTCCATGTTGCATAAGAACACATCCCAACCCTTTTGCTCGAAGCATCATCAGATGACAAATCCCTCCGAGCCGGATGGTATTGTCGTAACAAAATTTGAAATAAGTCTCCTCTTGAGTTCTTGAAAACTCTTCTCACATTCTTCGCTCCAACCGAACTTTGTATCTTTCCGAGTCACCGAAGTCAATGGGGTAGCGATTCGAGAAAATCCTTCCACGAATCTCCGATAATAACCAAATAAACCGAGAAAGATACGATTTCTTGATTAATCGATTTAGGTTGTTCCCGACTTTGAATAGCTTCAATCTTTCATTGGGTCAATGATATTCCATGACTTGATACCACGTGCCCAAGGAATGTTACTTCTTCAAGCCGAACTCACATTTCTTCAACTTGGCATAAAGCTTATATTCACGAAGCTTTTGGAGTGTCGACCTCAAGTGTTGCTTTCATGATCTTCACGGCTTTTGGAATAAATAAGGATGTCATCAATAAAGACGACCACAAAGTGATCTAAATATTCCTTGAATACTTTGGTTCATCATATCCATGAAGGCGGCGGAGGAGCATTAGTCAATCCAAAGGACATGACTAGGAATTCATAATGCCCAACCGAAGTTCTGAAAGCCGCTTTTTGAATGTCGTGGTTCTAATCTTCAATTGGTGATATCCGTAATCGAAGATCAATCTTTGAAAAGAATTTGGCTCCTTGCAACCGGTCAAACAGTCATCAATATGTGGCAATGGATACCTATTTTTGATGGTGACATGATTCAACTCCCGATAATCAATACAAAGTCGCATACTCCCATCTTTCTTCTTCACGAATAGAATGGGAGCACCCCAAGGAGAAGTACTAGGACGAATAAAGCCAATGTATAACAATTCCTGCAATTGGGTCTTTAACTCCTCGGTTCAATAGAGCCATTCGATATGGGGCTTTGGAAATAGGTTTTGTAACGGGTTCAAGGTCGATACAAAATTCAATTTCACGCTCGGGGTAGGCCGTAAGTTCTTCGAGAATACGTCAGAAATTTATTAACAATAGGAATATCGTTTAAAACCGGCGTATTTTTATTTAAATCAGTGATATGAGCTAAGAAAGCTTGACATCCGCTTTTTCAATAAACGAATAGCTTTATATTTGAGATATGACCGTGATTGATTTTAATGGTTTGGTCGTTTGAATTCGCATATAATAGGTTGATTAGGAATATGAAAGCTAACAACCTTACGAAAATAATCAATTTTTGCATGATAAGTAGTTAACCAATCAATCCCTAATCACGCCAAATGCAAGTATTTTTAATGAAATAAGATCGACAGTAATGTGAGGGTACCGATTTGAACCAAACAAGACTTATAAACAAAGGGATGTAATGAAGGTTTCTCCCAACGGAGTTTCCACAGATAAGTCAAAGTCTAATTTCTCCTGAGTCAAATTTAATCGATGAGCGCAAGTAGAGAAATAAAAGAATGGGTAGAACCGTGATCAAATAAAATATAGACTTCATTAGAGTTTATGATAAGCTTACCCGTGATGACCTCATTCGGATTCCTTGCTCTTTGGGAGGTCACAACAAACGCTCTCCCTTGCACTACCGGTTTTGAACTTTCTGGGATGGCCTTTGGTGCCTCCATCCTAGCTGAATTTGTCTTCGGTAAAGGACAAAATCGAGCTAAGTGACCTTCTCTTCCACAATTATAACATGCTTTAGACTCAACATGACGCAGCTTTGATCGATGTGTCCCTCTCCTCCGCATTTGAAGCATACGATAGGTGGTCTTTCTCCTTCCTTAACAATGGGTGTCTTTGGTCGACGCGTCTTTCCACCATTGTTGAATCTCCGCTTTCTTGAAATGTCCATTCTTATTATTTTGGCCCCGATTACCACCAAGTGGTTACCATATCCGCCTCATTGATTCCCTCCACGCTTGTTGTCACCGCTTCGATGACTACTCTCGCTGGTATTATAATTTTGTTTCACGCTTCTTTTAGTTATGTTGACTCATTATCACGCTCCACTAATCGAGCCCTATTTACAACATCCGAATACAAACACGCTTTATGAGAAATAAGATGTTGACGTATCTCCCGCTTCAAACCTCTTAAAACATTCGCGCCATTCTCTCTTCATTATCCACCAAGTGGGACGAAACCGTGATAACTCCGCAAATTTTGCCTCGTATTGCGACACTGGCCATATTGTTTTGTTCCAACTTGATAAATTCCACCTCCTTCATGTGGTGAATACTTTCGTGAAAGTATTTGTCGTTGAATGACTCCTGGAACTTCTCCCAAGATATCTTCAAGATAAAGAGTTGAGTACGCTTCTGGATTCCCACCAAGAATCCGCCTCTCACTTTAACATAAAAAGCGTAAGGGAACCTTTTTTCTCTCGGAGCATCCCAAGACATCAAATATCTTGGTAACTGCTTTTATCCATGCTTCCGCCAAGTGGTTTTGCTCTCCTTAAACTCCGGTGGTCCCAGCCCTTGAATTGTTTAGCGGTGACCGCCAGAGAGTTTTCCGTGTTTCCACCCCACGTTTTGGGATGAGGAGTCGCTCTACTTTCTTTGCTGCATAAATTGCATAAAGCCTCTGAACATTTGATCATTCATCATTTGGTCGGTGTTGTTGTTTGCATGAGGATTGTCGCCTTCGATGCACATTATCCCGATTATTGATATGTGGTGAATCAACGATCGCTCATAGCTCATTGCTATTCTCAACATTCTCGAGATGTCATTTTCAGACATCGCCACAAAACAAAAAAGGTTAATTGACATGTAACAAATTATCCCTATCTTCTGGCCAACCAATAAAATAGCACATAAACTTAGGTAGGTCATACTAGCGAAGGTATTCCCCCTCTCTCCCCTCCTAGTACTATTCTCACATCTTAGCCAGGGATCATATCCCTATGCTCGATACTAAACCGTGACGCCCCAAAATTAGGTATACATCACCCATCTTGGGTTGCCACTTACATGGTATGTAATTTAAATACAACTTACTAACATAATCGTAGTATAATATCTGACATAAATCTGTGAGTTTAAATACAAATATCGTCTACTAGATATTATACAAACTCAAAAAGGAGTCCTCATTACAATTATTATCACACTATTTCACGTAATAGTGAGGACTACTAATGCTATCTTCGGGACCATCACTCGCTTCCCAGACTCGTCCCAAATTTATATTCTCATTTCAAAGAGAACGGTGAAAGAAAGGGTGAGCTCAACTAGCCCAAGTAAGAAATATTATGACTAAGATAATGCAGAATAAATTATCAATAGTTTTCAACAATGTTAAACCGATAAAATACAATAGATAACCAGCTTAATTGCATAATGAATATCGAATCCATTAAAAGAGTCAAGTAGAAAATAAAGTCTACTATCTTTTAGGTTTTAAAAGGTTTTTCATCATCATATATAGCCGAGACTCAAACTTTAATAAATATTTCACATCATCGAATCACCCCCTGCTTTTACTACCAAGGATATTCTTTAGTATCACTACCACAATTATTCATGCACTCTTGCGGCCAAGAATATTTGTGTATTCATTAATGGTCATGATCATGCCAACAATCGTCCATCAATGCACTACTACCAATCGAGGATTTTTACCACATCATTTGTAACATTACTACTACGTGATTACACCGAATAGTCTCTCGTCATAATCATACCAAGTCCATCTATGCACTGATGTGCCAGATGACTTTTTTAAAAAAATATAAACATGAGGATGATGACAATGATATAAGAATTCAATAAAACAAGTTCAAGAATTATTTTATCCAGAATTATTAACGCCCAAATTATCAATATGATCTTCGTTTTGTAGAGTAAAATTCAAGAATGATCGTAAGAATATTTTCATGAAAGATATCGGATGAAACGCAAATATCAAGGATATTCCACTAATTTCATGGAGTATAGAAGTCAAAGTTTTAACCAACCGGGTATAATAAAGAATGGAATAACAAAAGAAATCACCACGCATGCGATAGAATCAATGATGCATGTGTTATTCCAATGTAATAATAAAGAACGGAACCAAAGTCGTGAAATTCACAATCGCAGGATGTTCCAATGTAATAATAAAGATGGAACCGGATCCTGTAAAAAACACAGATAGGATATTCCAATGTAATAATAAAGATTTTAACCGTGTCCTGTAAAACACATGCATGTGATGTTCCAACATAATAATAAAGATTTTAACCAGTCCTGTAAAACACACCTGCATGTGGATGTTCCAACAGTAATAATAATAAAGATGTAACCAGTCCTGTGTAAAACACATGCATGTGATGTTCCAACAGATAATAATAAAGATTTTAACCAGTCCCTGTAAAACACACGCATGTGATGTTCCAATGTAATAATAGAAGAATGTCACCAAATATAGGTAAATCACAGATACAAAAGTTATTCCAATGTAATAATAAGCAATGGAATAACAACAGCTTCTTCATGAATAAGAAAGAATAACACCCTTACATTTGGTAGGAGATTGAATACCGCAAAGCGGTGTAGTAACAAAATACTCTTCTTCTTTCTCTTATTCTCTCTATACTTTCTCTCTATAAGCTTGAATGAATTCGTGAAAATAATGAAGCCCTAGGCCTCTATTTATAGAAGATTTCTAGCTTAGCACCGCCGCAAAAAAAAGCAAGTGGCTCGACGAATCGGTTTGACGCTCAGAATGTGAAACGACAAGTGGTTCGGCGCTTTGAATGTGAAACGACAAGTGGTTTGACGTCTGGTAAAGGTAATTACTATTAACGAAGGTAAATACTATCGACGAAGGTAAATACTATTCACAAGGGTAATTACTATCGACGAAGGTAATTACTATCGACGAAGGTAAATACTATTCACAAGGGTAATTACTATCGATTTAAGGTAATTACTATCGACGAAGGTAAATACTATATCGACGAAGAGACTCTTAGATGATGATATATGAGCCCCCATAAAATAATCAAACTTACCACAAATCATTTTATTTTTCATCAACACATATTTAATCTTTCAACAATTATTAATCATTTATAACTCGTCGTCTCAATTATTGATTTAATACTATAACATATTATACGATGATAATCGTGACAATAATTGAATCAATAATATAATAGATATGATGCAAAGAATTATCGTAGAGATAATAATCGAGCATAAATTTGGTGACTTCTCACGTAAGCATCAATAATCAATACCGTGTCTACTATGCAACTATGCGATCAACGTATTTTTTTACCAACGGTAGTTCAATGCTTTTAACGGTAACACCTCCGCCGTTATTTTATAAAATATTTTTGTCGCTTTCTCAATCCGACAATAATTACATTGTAGGGTCCACCAATGATTGAGCCATTGTGCGAATATTCCCTAACAAAAAGAATATTCCCACCAAACGAATATTTTATAACAACTTGCATACTTTGCAAAATTTATAAATATTACCCACAACTATAACATTATATCAAATTTATTCCATAATATTCAAAAATAATATTTATAGAAAAATTCATCTTTATTTATAAAAGTTGGGTCTTACAAGTAGTACTAATAATAATAATAATAATAATAATAATAATAATAATAATAATAGTAATAATAACAATCATAATAATAAATAAAATGGCTCAATTTACAGTTGACCAAAAGAAAAGGTCTCAATATTTATAAATTTTAGATGAAATATTTATAAATTTATAAATAAATATTTGCTTATAAATTTTAAAGATAAATTTATATGAATATTTAGAGATAAATTTATAAATATTTATATGAATATTTGTTTATAAATATTTATATTTTTACACATGGCAGATCTGATGTGGCTTCTTTCTATTTTTTTTCTAAAAATTTGTCTGTCCAATGGTTTGAACTCGCAACCTCAAGTTTGAAACTTTAGTAATATGACCACTAGAGCACAACAAGTCAACTATTAACATCTTGCAAGGATTAATATTTATATCAAAACATTTCATTTCCCCCCAAAAAATTAAAATACTACACAGAATATCATCTTGCCTAACATTAGGAAACTGTTTGTTTGACCTTTTTCCTACAAATAAATTTGAGACATGAAAATTTGAGACATGAAAGTTTTGTACCAAATTAGAAGTGCAATACAAAATAACTTACAATCACACATAACAATTATATATCATAATTCACCACACCACTACAATAATTAATTTTCCTTTAAAATAGATATCCAGAAAAATCTAAATCTGTCTACAAAACTTACAATTTATCAATAACAGTTATCATAATTCACCACACCACCACAATAACAATTATTATTGTTACTATTACTATTACTATTATTATTATTATTATTATTGTTGTTGTTGTTATTATTACTATTATCATAATTATTATTATAATTATTACTATTATTATTAATATTATTATTATAATTAATATTACTATTATAATTATAATAATAAAAAACCCAGTCCGGCCCGGCCCGCGGGGTTTTTAAAAATAAAATATAATAATGCTCTCCTTAAGTATTGAACTCTAAACCTCCCACACTCCTTAAACAAATTCTCAAACCAACTAAGCTACAAGGATTTTTTATTATAAAGTCACTTACCCCGCACTCCTACTAGCATAAACTATCCAAGCCTTCATGCAAACTGAAAGTTGATGCTAAGTTGAAGTTGAAGGAAGACCCACCAATTTAATGCGCTTATATATATATATATATATATATATATATATGTGTGTGTGTGTGTGTGTGTGTGTGTGTGTGTGTGTGTGTAAACTATTGTGGAGTATATATGTATATGTATGTTATATATTTAACATGCATCAATTTCTCATTATTAATGATTTTTAGATCATTTATATTCTTTAGTCCATTCCATGTCGCCAAAAAATGAGATGATCAGTTAAGTTTTTTTTTACAATTTATTTGTTATCTTAATTTATTTTTTTGGGGTGATATTTGCATTTTTCAGTCGAAAAATAATGTTTATTTTAAAACAAAAAGTATTAAAAAGAGATGTAGTAATGTATATAGTGACTTTAAAATAAAAATTCTTGTAGCTCAGTTGGTTTGAGAATTTGTTTAAAGAGTGGGGAAGTTTAGAGTTTGATTCTCAAAAGGAGCATTATGATATGATATATAACATAGTAATATTTTTGGCCATTATGATATGATAAATGTGAATTTTAGTATTTTTGATATGTTATACAACTATGGAAAAATTTTAGTATTTGAATTTTAGTATTTTGATTAAATGATGTAAATATGTAAATATGATAATATGTTATGTTATGATGTAAATGATGTAAATATGTTATGATTTTAGTATTTTAATGATGTAATTTAAATTTTGTTGTTTTGATTAATTAACAAAATAATTTGAATTTTAGTATTTTAGTATTTTTGAATTTTAGTATTTTTTGAATTTGATTTTTTAGTATTTTTTTAATTAGTATTTGATGTAAATATGTTATATTTTGAATTTTAGTATTTTGATTAAATGATGTAAATATGTTATACAACTTATTTTATTTAATTAGTTGTTTTGATTAGTTAACAAAATAATTTGAATTTTAGTATTTTGATTAAATGATGTAAATATGTTATGCTTTTTGTATTTTGAATTTTAGTATTTTTTGTTTTGATTAAATGATATATATTATTTTATTTAGAATATATTTTATATTTAAGTCTTAATTAATTTATATATTAATTAATTTCAGCAAATGTTCCATGTGCCAGCCACGTCATCAAGATTGTAACCCTGTTTGTCTATTTGGCATGTCTGTCAACGGCAGGGGCACGGGCGATCCAAAAAATTTAACGTTAAAAGTATTTTTGAAAAAAAAAGTATAGGGTGCTCGATAGACATCGAGATAAAAGTTAAAGGCATTTTTGAACATTTGCCCAATATGTATATCCTCCGATAGGATCCTTGGGTATATTATAAAAAGGGTATTAATTAATTATTTTTAATGAAGTCAAACTGTATAAAAAACATAACAAAAATTTTCAACTATTATGATTCTCGTACACCGAAATATGAAAAAATCTATTAACAATCAACACAAGTTATTCTAACAAAAAAAAATGTCTAGAATATAGAAATTAAGATATCATAAATTAAACTATATCACAAAGAGAATTAATCAATTATCTCATAAACAAAGTAAAATTCAATATAAAGGTGAATAAAATACTAGCAATAAAAAATTAAACACGAAAAATGAAATATTATCTCAAAAATCTTCCCACTCTAACTACAATTTAAAATATTTCATAGAAATAAGTATTTAATTTTATATATATATATATATATATAGGGGTTAATATTAGACTAAAAAATCTTCCCTCCCTAGCTCTCTCACTCAGATCTCCCTTCTTTCCCACATCGCGTCCCTGCCCTAACTCTCCCTCTCATTTCAGTAGCCGCATAGTAAGAAAAAAAGGAAAAACCATGGCGGTTCAAGATCGATGGCAAGTCCCCCTAATTCTCTACCTTTCTTTATCCCCGTATTCTCTCTCCTCCGTCGCGCGCCTCTTCCCACCGCCGATCTCGACTTCTCCGTCTATCCTGTTATGTTATGGGCTTATGCCTTAAGTTGTTTCTTGGGGCCATGGGCGGATGCACTCATAGACAGGGGGCAAGTGCCCACCCTTCATTTTTATTTTTTTGAATGTATAGCGTTAATATTGTAAATTGGTGCCCACCCTAAAAAAAGCCTGGGTCAAGGTACAACTTGATAATTAGGAATTTTTAATATCCTCTTTTAACTTTAAATTTCAATTTTTTTTTACACGAGCCTATTTGATTTCTCCCAAATTTAAGAGTTAAAGTTAGATATCATTTAATTTTTCTCTAATTTTTTTTTATCAATTATCCATGAATGGTTAATTTATCTCCCAAATTCTAATTTTTGTTAATTTTGCCTCTGGATATTCTTCTGAAAGAATTACTATTCTATTAGTAGCACCTATTAACTTCCTAGCCTTCAATCCTGAAAGTATTACTCCCTCACAAAAGTACTATATGTTTTTAATAGGAAGTTAAAGATGAATCCTTGGAATGGAGTAGGTATTTTGTTATATATAATTTTCTGGTGTTTATCCTTGGATTATATATTTATTTATTTATTTTTTCTTGTTTCTTTCTTGTCTATCTATTTTTATGCTAACACAACAACATTCGGAATAAAAGGCATTATTTAGTTGAGTAGGAACTTGAAAGTGGAGTTCCAATAGGACATTTATAAAGGTACATTGTTGATCTGATTTCGGAATGCTTGTTTTGCTAAGTGGCACTCTTCATTATTTGCTATCTGGAACTTGTGTATTTGTTGTCCAAGGGTACATAGCTCCTGTCATCAATCCTTTATATGTGTTGAAAGGTTGAAATAAACATTTTGCCTTTTGATTTTGTGGTATTATCATGTCTATTGCTAGTTCATTCTCTTTTTTGCATCTTTACCAACTACATTAACATTATTTTAAAAAACAAAGAACAATTTTCTCCCTGAGATGTACTTATATTGAACTATCTGGCTTTCGTAAAAATTTTCACAAGTGTACACAAACGCGCGAGCTAATACAACAGAAAGTGCAACTTATATTGTGGGTATGAAGAACGAATGTATGAACATTGACATGCTTAGGGAAATTTTTAGCCATTGTCTTTCTTTAGGACTCAAAATGAAAGTATGAACTATGAACACCTACACTAGGTTTGGAGCATCTTTAAGGTGGCAAGACTCTAATAGAACTAAAGTACCATTTGTCTACTGTTGGTTGATTGTATATAATCTTAAATGACTAAGAATTATGAAACTGACAATTCGTTAGAGTGCTAAAATCAGAATTGTGGTGATGTGCAACATCTTACAACATTGATTTCGCCCCCTTCTTAATCTTGGTTACTAAGTAGAAGTTTATGGGACATTATTTCCTGGGTAGTTTGATGGGACAGCATGAATATTGTCCTAATAGTATATTCTGTTATATGTGTAATGCATTCATGATATATATACCAATATAGAAGACTGAAGAAAAGTCTGTAAATTATGAATGCACATACCTAAATGACTAATATTTTCCTAGTCCTCCTTCCCTCCCTCGCTCTCTCTATGTTTTCCGTGTGTTGCAATTCATTCAACTTCTGTATAACAGATTGGATACACATTTTTGCCATGTGTGCTTGCTGGGCTAAGTAATGCACCACAATATATGGTCAATAAGTCTGAGTCACTAGAAAGGGGTTGCATATTGGCAACTGATGTTGATAGCGTCATTCTTCCTCTAGATGTTTGTGGAGGAGATGGTGCTCTTGCATTTGCAAGTCTTAAAAGAAACAAGGTACAGAAAAACCGTTATCCTCAGTTTCTTTTTTATGATTTATATATGCCTGGTTGAGTGTGGAAACAAAAGATTGGATTGATAGAAAAATGGCTTATGTTGCTCGTCTAGTCTTTATTCTCTAGTTTGTAAGTTTACTATCAGCAAAAGGTGTTTAGGTGCTAGTATCTTTTTAACTATCTAAATTGAATTCGCTGCAGCCACTCATAATTACAGTGGAAGAGAATGAAACAGTTCTCAATGATTCAGCGGATAAACTTGGGATTGAAGCGGTATGTTTGAAACTTGTTGTACTTTTATTCTGTTTCCTTTCACTTTCCTACATTTCAGCATTTTATGAATCATTTACCTGAGAGTATTTATAATTTAAATGGCTAGACGTTACAAAGGGAACATGGTTTGGAGTTTATTTGATGACAAATGTTAACAGTAATTATAATGAGGGGAGGCTTCTTGTGCTAGTCACAATTAAGTTTTGTTCTTGCCAATACCAGTACTGCTTATTACAATGATAGCTTGCAGTAATACCTCAACTAGCATTCTTCATTTGATTTCTCAAGATCTTAATTGTTCCGTTTTCATAAATTGCAAATGAAGGATCCTTTCAGTTTTTAATGTGAATATCATAACACCTGATTGGCAATTTATAACTATCTTATTATAAGCTGATGGATAATTTGAACCTGTACCATAAGATGAAATGCTATGTGAACCCGAGCTTCAATTATAGAGATCCTAAGAGCGATGTGAGCTTCACGTATCTAGATATGGATGATGACAACAATGATATCTTCCCTCTTATATAGAAAGGTGAAATGTCAATTTGCACATTGTTTATATTCCATTGCTTATACCTGGAGATTTACTTCTAATCTTGTAAATAGATTTGCAAAATGTGTGTTTAATGAATAATGTTAATGTTGGGATGTGTATAATTGTAAGTTACTTTATACTATAGGTACCTTGTTAGTTTCTTTATATGTTATGGTTGGCATGTCGTTATTATGCTAAAAAATTATTTTTGTAGAAGATTTTACACAAGCTTTATCGATGGGATGTTGAATTAATAACTGAATACAGGGTTATTGTTCGTGTTGATCTGTATTTTTTTACTTTGCTACTGCCATTCTGATGAAGAATATCAATTAGTGCCTTTGGCTATTAATTTATTGCCTATACAAGTTCCACTAGTTATTGTTTGTCATTTATAGGCCTCTAAGAACCTGATTTTGGGATAATGATTTTTTGATTTATTCTTCTCAATTACATTGGCTTATATACACAAGTATCCTAATTTATAGTCTACATTAGTACCACGTAGCAACTCTATTGTCTTTTTTTGCTTATGAGCAATACGGTGTACATTAGTACTACATAGCAACTCTATTATCTTTGTGTATTGATTTTGGCACTACGTGCCTCTGGTGACCTATTTGGTTCATTTTCCTGACTTTGCTATTATTTTTAAATATGTGCAGGAAGACTGCTTCTACGACATGTCTTACAATACTGGGTATTAAATTTTCGTGCTACGTTTACGGAAGACAAGGGACAAAATTATGAAGTGTACTATCTCTATGTATGTAGATATATACTTTGATTGAAGAAGTGTGGTAGCTTTAGATGGTTAATTGTAAAGATAATGAATGATTATGTAGTGGATGATTTTATTAAGTTAATAATATTTTAGTTTTTTGTATTTTTGTCATTATTTGCTATGGGGACATTGAGCCAGTCAGGTACATAAAAAGAATGTCAAATTTTGATTTGGCAACAATATAATTCGTTAACAAAGCATTGAACAAGTTTTAATATAGCAACAATTTTTTATACATTTAGCAACAAATTTTCGTTGCTAATGGCATTAAAAATATAATATTTGGCAACGAAAAATTAACTTAATAACAACGGAGAGGATATTGTTGCTAATACTAACATAAAAGGCAACATTTTTTATCGTTGCAAATCATATCAATTTTCGTTGCACATATAAAGAAACGGCAACATATAATGTCGTTGCTAATCAACGGCTTTCGTTGCTATTGAAAAATAACCAAAGAACAAACATTTTCGCTTCGATTCAAAGATAATGTCGCTGCCAAAATAATATAATCAAGAACGAAAATCGTTGCTAAAAAGTTTACATTCCGCAACGAAAGCAAGCTTAGGCAACAATTTTCATAATTTACTACAACGAAAAATGTCGTTGCAAAATGGTGTCAATTGCAACGAAAATGCATGGTCGTTGCAAAAAAAAAAAGAGTTCATTTCGTTGCCAATTAACAGGCTTTTGCAACGAAATGGGGTTTTTAGCAACGAAATTTTAATTATTCTGCAACAATACATTTTGTTGCTAAATGATCGGTGTCTTTGTACGAAAGCCAAATTTCATTGCAAAATGTAATACATTTGGCAACGAAAAAAAACGTTCATTGCAGAACAATTAGCAATGCTCATTGCGCAACGAAAGACGCAACGACAGTAAAGTCGTTGTCAAAACCCTTTTGCAACAAAATTTGGAACCTTTAGCAACGAAAATTGGTTGTTGCTGAAGCCCCATTTTTTTGTAGTGATGGTATAGAAACAACTACAACTTTATTAATACAATTGTCTTGCAAAATACGACAACACTTAAACTGTGAGTTTAAATATAAATATTGTCATCTAGACAATATCCACACTCAAATAAGTCCTCATTACAATTATTGATACACTATTTTACAAAATTGTGAGGACTACTAAAACAACTTTTAGAACCATCATTCCACACCCCGATTAGTACTCACTACATTCTCGCCTCCTGAGAAGAAAAATAGAACAAAAAAGAAAAGGGTGAGCTCAACTAGCCCAGTAAAGAATATTATGACTAAGATAATATAGAACAAATTATCGTTAGTCTTCAACAGGAAAAAATCTAATAGAATACAATTGATAACCAGTTTTAAATCAATATTCGCAGCAGAAATAATAATTCATTAGAAGAGTTAAGTAGAGAATAAAATCTACTATCTTCTATTTATGAATTTAAAAGTCCTACGTCAATATTTTATCCCTGTAACATAAATCAATATATATCTGAAATCAAATATTTATCTTTCCACTACAGGCCAAAGATATTCACCAGTTGGTCATGTTCATCTAAACACCTGTTCATCTTTACACTAGGACCAAAGATATTCATCAGAAATCATTCATCTTTGCACTACAGGCCAAAGATATTCAGTAATATCATCATTTAGGACTGAGGATGATGAAAAATATTTTAAAGAAAACGAATCGAGTGAAGCAAAAGAACAAATATTAAGGATTCGTATTACAGTTTTATCCAAGTTCAATAATACTCCATAATAACCAATTTTGAAGCAGAATTCAAAAATAAAGATCAAAACATGGATACAATCAAAGATAGTAACCACAATAGACATCTTGGACAAAAAGAAGAAAATTTTATTTTTTTCGGTGAATAGTGTCGTATTCGTGAATAGTGCCGTATACGTGAATAGTAACCTCGACACAAAAAGTTCCAAATTTGATAAAAAGTTCAGACCAATATTTCGGCAAAATGATATTGAAGAAAATAATATCATTTAAGAAGAAAACAACATCCCTTACCTCAGAAAAGACAGTACTTGTAAGACCCCAACTTATTATTAATGAAATTTAATTTTCTATTTTGAAATAGTAAGGGTTGATTTGATTAATGTGGATAGTTATGGGTAAAATATGAAAATATTTCAAAATAAGCAAGTGGTTATAAAATATTCATTGTTGTTTGGGAATATTCGTTTGGTCGTGGAATATTCGTCTTTGTCAGGGAATATTCGTGCGACGGTAGCGGCCATGTGTGGGCCCCATAACGGAAAGCGATTGGATGAAGAAAGCGACAAATATAAGTTGTTTAAAAAATAGCAGAGTAGTTATTCACAGATTATCTTGTTAAAATACTCGGTTGGTTAAAACACGAGAGTAGCACCAGTATTGCACCAATTATTGATTCTTACGTAAGAATGCACTACTCAATAATGGTTACAGTAATTTACTTGCTCAATATTTTATTGATTTAATAATTCTTTGCGTTGATATTTTATATTCTTTGTTGTTTCAATAATTGTCATTACACGGTATTTTCATTATCGAAGCAATAATTCATATTATCCTCGATAATATTATTAGATAACATTATTGGCAATGTCTAGAAAGTTCTGTTTAAGGAGAGGTTTGGTCACCTAATTGCTTGGCCAAGAAGAGAAATTCTTATTGGAAAGCCCCTCTTTCCTAAGAACCAATCAGTTGTCGATATTGTGATTACGTAATATTATTTGTGAATAGTTAATTATTGATTCATATGATGAGGAAAATATTAATTTTATGTGGATATAGATGAAGAAAATTTTAATGTGACAATTGTTGAAAATTGAAATTTTATCTTTTTCCGATAAAATAATTCATTTAAATATATTATTATATTTTAATAATATAAAATGGTGATATTTTTACAACGAATGTGGGATATATGAGTATCTGAGAGAGGAGGAGTATTTTTGTTGCAATAAATGTTTAAAACATGTTAAACATGTCTGTGGACCCCATTTATTGATCAAATTTGATTATAAATTTTAAAATCGTCTGCTTGTGGATTTCGGTCAATTTACATTTGGAATTGAAAAAACTTTCTTCCTAAAGTTGTAGAGAATTGAATTTCCTATAAAAAGTCGCAAGATTCAAATTTTTACGATAAAAGGGCTATTTATTATGAATTATTGATGTTACAAATTCTGAATAATTGATTTTTGGAGGTTTTAATTATTTTAAATAATAAAAAAACGTTTTGATTTGTTTGGTAGACTTATTTGTTGTCAAGCTAGGTTGAATTCAGATCATAGATTGTGTGCATAGGAATTTATATATAATATATTAATATTATATTAAATTTTACGCTTTAGTGTTCTAAGCAATTTCTATAAATAGGGTGCTTAGGTTAGAATTGAAAATTACACCGGCTGACCCAAGTTTTCTCTCAATATTATCGAGCGTATTCTTGTGAGTATTTTGAGTATACTTTGAGTATTGCTATACGGTCGCAAGTTCAAGTATCCGGTGTTTCAAATTTAAAATCTTGTTTTCGAGGTAAGGGATATTATTTTTTTCGTAATGATATTATTTCTTCAATATCATTATGCTAAAATATTGATCTGAAGTTTTTATCAAATTTGGAACTTTTGGTGTTGGAGTTACTATTCACGTATACGGCACTATTCACGTATACGACACTATTTACTGAATCTGAAGACTATTCATCGAAAAATGAAAAATTTTCTTTTCGTCCAAAATATCTATTCTGGATACTAGCTTTGATTGTATCCATGTTTTGATCATTCTTGAATTTTACACCACTGTGATTATTTGTGAGGTATTTTTGGACGTGGATAAAACAAAGTACGAATCCTTAATCCTTAATCCTTGTCATTTTGTTTCACTGGATTCGTTTCTTTAAAAATATTTTTCATCATCTTCAGTCTTAAATGATGATATTATGGAATATCTTTGGCCTGTAGTGTGACGCCCCCAAAATAGGTATACATCACCCATTCTGAGTTGTCAATACATGGTACAGAAACAACCACAACTTTATTATTACAACAGTAAAACTGTGAGTTTAAATACAAATATTATCTTCTAGACAATATCTATACTCAAAGAAATCCTCATCACATTTATTGATACATTATTTTATAAAAATGGTGAGGACTACTAAACAACTCTCTCTAGAACCTTCATTCCATACCCCGACTCGTACTCGCTATATTCTCGCCTCCTGAGAAAAATGGAACAAAAAGGAAAAGGGTGAGCTCAACTAGCTCAGTAAAGAATATTATGACTAAGATAATATACAACAAATTACCGTTAGTCTTCAACAGGAAAAAATCTAATAGAATACAATGGAGCGGCGGAAATAATAATTCATTAGAAGAGTTAAGTAGAGAATGCAAACTACTATCTTCCATGTATAAATTTAAAAGTTCATCGTCTATCTTTTATCCCCGTAACATCAATCAATATAAATCTGAATCAAATATTCATCTTTGCACTTTCTGAGGCCAAAGATATTCATCACTGGTTAATCATGTTCATCTAAACACTGCTCATCTTTGCACTTTCATGGGCCAAAGATATTCTTCAAAATCATTCATCTTTGCACTACAGGCCAAAGATATTCCATAATATCATCATTTAAGATTGAGGATGATGAAAAATATTTTTAAAGAAACGAATCCAGTGAAACAAAATGACAAGGATTAAGGATTAAGGATTCGTACTTTGTTTTATCCATGTTCAAAAGATACCTCAAAAATAATCATAGTGGTGTAAAATTCAAGAATGATCAAAACATGGATACAATCAAAGCTAGTATCCGAATAGATATTTTGACAAAAGAAGAAATTTTATTTTTCTATTGAATCTTTGCTGATATCGTGAATAGTCTTGAGTATCGTGAATAGTAACTCGACACCAAAAGATAAAATTTCCACAAAAAACATCTTCACGCTTACATGAATAGTACTTTCGTGAATAGTAACTCATGAATAGTAACTCGTGAATAGTAACTCATGAATAGTAACCCCAGAGCATGAAAAAAGTTCCAAATTTGATAAAAGTTCCAACCAATATTTCAAAGACAATGATATTGAAGAAATAATATCATTTGAGAAGAAAATAACATCCCTTACCTCGAAAGATCGATCTTACAAATTTGAAACACCTGATATATAGGCTATGACTTGAACTTGCAACCTAGCAATACTCAAACTATACTCAAAATACTCACAAGAATACGCTCGATAATATAGAGAGAAAAACTTCAGATTTAAATTGTGATTTTCAATTCTAACCTAAGCACCCTATTTATAGGAAATTGCTTTGAACACCAAAGTAGAAAATTTAATAAATTAATATTATAATTTTTTTCTACATCCTCCTACGCATCAAGCATCTGAATTCAGCAACATGACATGTGTTAAAGATGCCCACCAAACACAAAAAACGTTTTTGTGAATATAAATATTTAAAACTTCCAAAAATCAATTATTTCAGAGCTTCGGAACTTCAATAATTCATAATAAATAGCCCTTTCATCAGAAAATTCGAATCTCGCGTGTTTTTATAGGAAATTCAATTCTCTACAACTTTGCGTAAGAAAGTTTTTCCAAATTCCAATCGAAATTGACCAAAATCCACAAACGGGCAATTTTACAAAGCTATAATCAAATTTCGATCAATAAATGGGGTCCAATTTACATGTTTAACATGTTTTAAATATTTATTGCAACAAAATATACTCTTCCTCCTCGTATACTCATATATCCCACATTCGTTGTAAAAATATCACCATTATTATATTATTAAAATATAATAATATATTTAAATGAATTATTTTATCAAAAAGATAAAATTTCAATTTTCAACAATTATCACATTAAAAATTTTCTCCATCTATATCCACATAAAATTAATATTTTCCTCATCATATGAATCAATAATTAATTATTCACAAATAATATTACGAGAATCACAATATTGACAACCGTGCGCTTCAGGAAAGAGGGGGCTTTCCAATAAGAATTTCTCCTTCTTGCCAGCAATTACGTGACCAAACCTCTCCTTAGATGAACTTTCTAGACATTGCCAATAATGTTATCTAATAATATTATTCGGATAATATGAATTATTGCTTCGATAATGAAAAATACTTGTGTAATGACAATTATTGAAACAACAAAGAATATAAAATATCAACGCACAATTATTAAATCAATAAAATAATTGAATAACGAGAATTCATCGTAACCATTATTGAGTAGTGCCTTCAATAGTTGGTGCAATATCGTGCTACTTCTTGTGCAACAACGCGTATTCTTTGTGTTTTAACCAATCGGTATTCCAACAAGTGTTAATTGATACGACTTCTGCCTTATTTTTTTAAACAACTTATATTTGTCGCTTTCTTCATCCAATCGCTTTTAGACATGGGGCCACACATGGTCACAGCGCTGTCGCATTTAATATTCCCGAAACGATTTAATATTCCACGACCAAACGAATATTCCCCGACAACAATGAATATTTTATAACCACTTGCTTATTTTTAAGTATTCGCGTATTTTACCCTTAAATTTCCACATTAATCAAATCAACCCTTACTATTTCAAAATAATAAATAGAGAAAATTAAATTTCATTAATAATAAGTTGGGGTCTTATATGTAGTGCAAAGATGAATGATTTCTGAAGAATATCTTTGGCCTGTAGTGCAAAGATGAACAGGTGTTTAGATGAACATGACCAACTGATGAATATCTTTGGCCTGTAGTGTAAAGATGAATATTTGATTCCAGATATATATTGATTGATGTTACAGGGATAAAAGATAGACGATGAACTTTTAAATTCATACATAGAAGATAGTAGTTTGCATTCTCTACTTAACTCTTCTAATGAATTATTTTTTCCGCTGCGAATATTGATTTAAAATTTGTTGTCTATTGTATTCTATTAGATTTTTCCCTGTTGAAGACTAACGATAATTTGTTGTATATTATCTTAGTCATAATATTCTTTACTGGGCTAGTTAGTTGAGCTCACCCTTTTCCTTTTTGTTCCATTTTTCTTCTCGGGAGGTGAGAATATAAGCGAGTGCAGTCGGGGTATGGAATGAAAGTTTTAGAGAGAGTTGTTTAGTAGTCCTCACCATTTTGTAAAATAATGTATCAATAAATGTGATGAGGATTTATTTGAGTTTAGATATTGTCTAGAAGATAATATTTGTATTCAAACTCACAGCTTTCTTCGTTGTAATAATAAAGTTGTAGTTGTTTACATACCATGTATTGACAACTCGTAATGGGTGATGTATACCTATTTTGGGGGCGCCACAATTTGGTATCGAGCTTAGGATATGATCTCTGGCGGAGATCGGGGAATAGAACTAGGAGGGAGAGACGAGTAAATCCTTCGCTAGTGTGTCCTACCTAAGCTTATTTATTAGTTAGTCGAGATATAGGGATATTATGTGATATATTGATTTCCTTAATTAACCCTTGTTTTATGACAAGATTTGAGAATGTCGAATGAGAATATTAACAATGGAAATGAGACCGTGGAGACGCATGTACTCACCAACGAGGAGAACGTGCAACAGTGGCAATGTTCCTCCCGTGAACAACACCACCGAAAGCGAGATGATGAACGAGGGGATGTTTAGAAGCTTTTGCGCGGTTCATGCAAAATCGATTTAGGAGACTCGTGTTCAAAATATAGGAGGAAATGATAGCAATTCACGGGTTGTCACAAATGCAAGCAGCGATTCAAAGAGTTGGGACCACTGCAATTTATGGGAAAGCCGGATCCGATCATGGCGGAAACATGGGTCAAGCAAATTACCAAGATATTCGATGTCTTGGGATGCGGAGGAACAGAAGGTTCCATTCGCCACCTTTATGTTTCGTGGCGAGGCGGACTCATCGGTGGGAGTCTCAGAAGCGTACCCATCCAAACGCACTCAAAGATGTCTTGGGAGACGTTTGAAATTATTTAATGACAAATACTTTCCCGAAAGTGTTCGTCATATGAAGGAAGTGGAGTTCATCGATTAGAACAAAACAACATGGCGGTGTCTCGGTCACGAGGTAAAGTTTGCGAGAGTTATCCGTGTTTGCACCTCATTTGGTGGAGAATGAGGAACGTGTGACGCGGATGTTTCTTAGAGGTTTGAAACCCGCATACGACAATATCTCATTTCTCATAAATTTTCTCTATATTCGGATGTTGTTAATGTGGCTCAATTGTTAGAAGCGAGATAACGAGTATGTTCAACCAAGGACCATAACCAGGATCGTACGGAGATAGCGGTCGAATAGAATAATGATAACCAAAGGAGAAAGAAACAGATGGACAAAAATGGTAACCACTCTGGTGGTAATCATGGCCATGAAAATAAAAAGAAGCGAGTCGGAGGAGATTTTAAAAGAGGAGATTTAACAACGACCATGTGAAGATGACAAAGGTCTTAAGCGAGAATCGGTTCTAAGGGAGGAGAAACGACCACCGGTTATATATCTACAAATGCGGAAAAGAGGGACATATCGATCAAAACCGCCCACAACAGTTCAAGGTATGCTATAATTGTGGAAAGGAAGGACATATCGCTAGAGATTATGCAGTGGCGAAACCTAGTTCAATGAGGACGGTGACTCAAAAGATCCCGCCCGAAAAGTCAAAGTCAACGATTCCGGAAGAGCGTTTGTTGTGATCGGTCATAATGCGAGGAACCCAAACGAGGTGATCACGGGTAAGCTATTTATAAATTCTTGCGAAGTTTATACCTTACTTGATACCGGTGCTACCCATTCATTTATCTCTCCTGCATGTGCTCAACGTTTAAACTTGACTCGGGAGAAATTAAACTTTGACCTATCTCGTGAAAACTCCGTTAGAGAAACTTTCATCACATCCACTTGCTTATAAATCTTGTTTGATTCAAGTTGGCACCATCACCTTACCTGCCGACCTTATCTCTTTAAAGCTACTTGCTTTTGATGTGATTTTAGGGATTGATTGGTTAACTACTCATCATGCCAAAATTGATTATTTTAAATAAGGTTGTTAGTTTTCATATTCCTAACCAACTTTGTTGTGCAATTCAAGCAACTAAACCATTAAAATCAATCACCGGTCATATCTAATCATAAAGCTATTCGCTTATTGAAAAGCGGATGTCAAGCTTTCTTAGCCCATGTTATGGATTTGAATAAAGACACGTCAAATTTGAATAATATTCCTGTTGTTATTGACTTTCCGACGTATTTCACGAAGAACTTCCCGTCTACCCCGAACGCGAAGTTGAATTCTTTATTGATCTTGAACCCGGTACAAAGCCCATTTCTAAAACCCCATATCGAATGGCTCTATTGAACTTCAGAGTTAAAGGTCCAACTACGAGAATTGTTGGACATCGGTTTCATTCGTCCTAGTACATCTCCTTGGGGTGCTCCTATTTTATTCAGTAAAGAAGAAAGAGGGGGAGTATGCGACTTTGTATTGACTATCGGAATTGAACCATGTCACCATCAAGAATAGGTATCCTTTACCTCGTATTGATGACTTGTTTGACCAGATTATAAGGGCACAATTCTTTTCAAAAATCGATCTTAGCTTACGGATATCATCACCAAGATTAGAATCGAGGATATTCAAAAGATCGCTTTTAGAACTCGATGCGGGCATTATGAATTCTTAGCCATGTCTTTCGGATTGACTAATGCTCCTGCGGCTTTCATGGATATGATGAACCGAGTATTCAAGGAATATTTGGATCAGTTTGTTGTTGTCTTTATTGATGACATCCTCATATATTCCAAAAGTCGTGAAGATCATAAGCACCATTTGAAGTTGGTACTCCAAAGGCTTCGTGAAAGCAAACTATATGCCAAATTAAAGATATGTGAGTTCTGGCTTGAGGAAGTAGCATTTCTTGGGCACGTGGTGTCAAAACATGGAGTATCTGTTGATCCGTGAAGATTGAAGCAATACAAAGTTAGAGCAACAAAGTCGATGGATCAAGTACGTAAGCTTTACGGGTCTAGTGGTTATTATCGGAGATTCGTGGAAGGGTTTTCTCGAATCGCTACTCTATTAACTCAAATAACTCGGAAGGATACAAAATTCGTTTGGAGCGAAGAATCGAGAAGAGTTTCCAAGAGCTTAAGAGGAGACTTATTTAAGACTGTTCTAACAATACCATTTGGTTCGGATGGATTTGTTATCTCACAAATGATGCTTCGACAAAAGGGTTAGGATGTGTTCTCATGCAACGGGAAAGTCATAGCCTATGCCTCATGAAAACTTAAAAGAGTATGAGAGGAATTATCCTACTCATGATCTAGAGTTAGCGTGATCGTTTTCGCTTAAAGATATGGAGGCACTATCTATATGGGGAGAAAGTGGAGATATATTCGGACCATAAAAGCCTTAAATATTTCTTCACTCAAAAAGAATTCAACATCGCGGCAAATGACGTTGGCTCGAACTATTGAAAGACTACGACCACACTATTCAATACCATCCCGGAAAAGCGAACGTGGTAGGCGACGCGTTGAGTAGAAGATCATATGCGGGGAATGAGTGCGATGATGTCAAGTATACGCACAGAGCCAACTTTAATAGAAAAGTTAAGGTTGCTCAAGTCACCGACCGGAATGCGATGCGTATGAAGAAGAAAGTACAAGAAGGAGCTATTAGGGCGAGAATTGATGAAGAAGGAATACTTGAGTCCACTCTGCACTTTGTGTCCCTAACGACTCGATTTGAAGTACAAGATTATGATGGAGGCACACAATACACCATTTGCAATCCATCCTCGAAGTACTAAAATGTATCGTGATCTTCGACATACATTTTGGTGGAACAATATGAAGAGAGAGATTGCAAAGTTTATCTCGATGTGTTTAACTTGCTAACGTGTAAAGGCGAGCATCTAGTACCTAAGGGTCCGTTGCAACCACTTGAGATTACGAAATGGAAGTGGAACACATTACCATGGATTTCGTTATGGGTCTTCCTACGGTTTCTCAAGGCATCAATGCTATTTGGGTTATTGTTGATAGATTAACCAAGTCTGCTCATTTCTTGCCGATACGGAGACTTATTCCTTGAACGTCTTGCTAGTATGTGCGTGAATGAGATTGTGAGGTTGCATGGCATGCCAAGATCCATAGTTTCGGATCGTGACCCAAGATTCTCTTCAAGATTTTGGGTTAGCTTGCAAAAAGCTATGGGCACAGTTTTGCGATTTAGTTCGCATACCATCCCCAAACGGACGACAACAATCGAGAGGACTATTCAAACTCTTGAAGATCTATTAAGACTCGTGTCCTAGACTTCAAGGGCGCTTGGGATAAGTATTTACCATTGGTGGAATTCTCCTACAACAACAGATTATCGAGCAAGTATAGGTGTGGCTCCATTTGAAGCATTATATGGGCGAAAAGTGTCGCTCTCCAATATGTTGGGATGAAGTGGGTGAAGCAACATTGTTGGGACCCGAAGTTAAATACGTATTATGACCTCCGAAAAGATCCAAATGATTCGATAACGATATACAAACGACACAAGATCGACAAAAAGAGTTATGCGGATCTTCATCGAAAGGACGTGGAATTTAGTATAGGGGATCATGTATTGTTGCGAGTTGCTCCATGGAAGGGAGTTACAAGATTTGGGAAGAGAGGAAAGCTCAATCCACGATTTATTGGTCCATTTCAAATTCTTGACCGAGTAGGAAATGTAGCCTATAGACTGCGTTACCTCCGAGTATGTCTCGTGTTCATAATGTGTTTCACATATCGTACTTAAGAAATATGTGAAAGACCCGAATCACGTTATAGAGTTAGAACCCAGGACGAGATAGTAGAAGACTTAACGTGATGAGGAGGTACTGTCAAGATCTTGGATAGGAAGGAGCATGTCCCACGCAAGCAAAAAGGTAATACCACAAGTTAAAGTTCGTGGAGGAATCATGCTATAGAGGAAATGACACAGGAATTGGAAACGGAAATGAAAGCGAGGTATCCTCACCTTTTGAAACACCAGTGCGTGACGTCCAATTTCGAGGACGAAATTTCATAAGGAGGAAGGTTGTAAGACCCCAACTTATTATTAATGAAATTTAATTTTCTATTTTGAAATAGTAAGGGTTGATTTGATTAATGTGGATAGTTATGGGTAAAATACGCAAATATTTCAAAATAAGCAAGTGGTTATAAAATATTCATTGTTGTCGTGGAATATTCGTTTGGTCGTGGAATATTAAATCTTTTCGGGGAATATTCGTATGCGACCAGCCGCGACCATGTGTGGGCCCCATAACTGAAAGCGATTGGATGAAGAAAACGACAAATATAAGTTGTTTAAAAATAATCTACGTAGTTATTACTGTTAATCTTTCGTTAAAATACTCGGTGGTTAAAACACAAGAAGCACTGCAGTATTGCACCAATTATTGATTCTTACGTAAGAATGCACTACTCAATAATGGTTACGATAATTCTTTATTCAATTATTTTATTGATTTAATAATTGCTTTGCGTTGATATTTTATATTCATTGTTGTTTCAATAATTGTCATTACACAAGATTTTCATTATCGAAGCAATAATTCATATTATCTGAATAATATTATTAGATAACATTATTGGCAATGTCTAGAAAGTTACATCTAAGGAGAGGTTTGGTCACGTAATTGCGGCGCCAATGAGAGAAATTCTTATTGAAAGCCCCCTTTTCACGGAACCTGCACGGTTGTCGATATTGTGATTACGTAATATTATTTGTGAATAGTTAATTATTGATTCATATGATGAGGAAAATATTAATTTTATGTGGATATAGATGAAGAAAATTTTTAATGTGACAATTGTTGAAAATTGAAATTTTATCTTTTTCTAATAAAATAATTCATTTAAATATATTATTATATTTTAATAATATAATAATGGTGATATTTTTACAACGAATGTGGGATATATGAGTATACGAGGAGGAGTATTTTTGTTGCAATAAATGTTTAAAACATGTTAAACATGCCGGTGGGACCCCATTTATTGATGAAATTTGATTATAGATCGTAAAATCGCCTTGGTTTGTGGATTTCTTGGTCAATTTTTGTTTGGAATTCAAAAAACTTTCTTACAGAAAGTTGTAGAGAATTGAATTTCCTATAAAAAAATCGCAAGATTCAAATTTTCTCGATAAAAGGGCTATTTATTATGAATTATTGATGTTACTGAAATTCTGAATAATTGATTTTTGGAGGTTTTAATTATTTTAAATAATAAAAACGTTTTTGATTTGTTTGGTAGACTTATTTGTTGTCAAGCTAGGTGAATTCAGATCATAGATTGTGTGCATAGGAATTTATATATATATATTAATATTATATTAAATTTTCTACGCTTTAGTGTTCTAAGCAATTTCCTATAAATAGGGTGCTTAGGTTAGAATTAAAATTACACCGTAAACCAAGTTTTCTCTATATTATCGAGCGTTATTCTTGTGAGTATTTTGAGTATACTTTGAGTATTGCTATACTACGGTGCAAGTTCAAGTATCCGGTGTTTCAACTAAAGTCTTGTCTTTTCGAGGTAAGGGATATTATTTTTTCGTAATGATATTATTTCTTCAATATCATTATGCTAAAATATTGATCTAAAGTTTTTATCAAATTTGGAACTTTCGATTGTTGGAGTTACTATTCACGTATATCGGACTATTCACGATACGACTATTCACGCATATATCGACACTATTTACTTAATCAAAGACTATTCATCGAAAAATGAAAAATTTTCTTTTCGTCTAAAATATCTATTCGGATACTAGCTTTGATTGTATCCATGTTTTGATCATTCTTGAATTTTACACCACCGTGATTATTTGTGAGGTATTTTTGGATCGTGGATAAAACAAAGTACGAATCCTTAATCCTTAATCCTTGTCATTTTGTTTCAATTTGGATTCGTTTCTTTAAAAATATTTTCATCATCTTCATCTTAAATGATGATATTATGGAATATCTTTGGCCTGTAGTGCAAAGATGAATGATTTCTGAAGAATATCTTTGGCTTTTAGTGCAAAGATGAACAGTGTTTAGATGAACATGACCAAACGATGAATATCTTTGGCTCTGTAGTGCAAAGATGAATATTTGATTCCAGATATATATTGATTGATGTTACAGGGATAAAAGATAGACGATGAACTTTTAAATTCATACATAGAAGATAGTAGTTTGCATTCTCTACTTAACTCTTCTAATGAATTATTTTTTCATTACTGCGAATATTGATTTAAAATTTGTTGTCTATTGTATTCTATTAGATTTTTCCTGTTGAAGACTAACGATAATTTGTTGTATATTATCTTAGTCATAATATTCTTTACTCGGGGCTAGTTGAGCTCACCCTTTTCCTTTTTGTTCCATTTTTTCTTCTCGGGAGGCGAGAATATAAGCGAGTGCGAAGCCTGGGGTATGGAATGAAAGTTTTAGAGAGAGTTGTTTAGTAGTCCTCACCATTTTGTAAAATAATGTATCAATAAATGTGATGAGGATTTATTTGAGTTTAGATATTGTCTAGAAGATAATATTTGTATTCAAACTCACAGTTTCTTGTTGTAATAATAAAGTTGTAGTTGTTTACGTATCCATGTATTGACAACTCGTAATGGGTGATGTATACCTATTTTGGGGTTTCACAAGATTTCTAATGGGAATACTTGATATAGTCTTTGAGGAACTTGCAGACCGTATATAGCAACGCTCAAAGTATCAAAATACTCACAAGAATACGCTCGATTATATAGAGAGAGAAAGAGAGAGAAAACTTTAGTTTCTTGTGTGATTTTCAATTCTAACCTAAGCACCCTATTTATAGGAAAATGCTTAGAACACCAAAGCAAAAAATTTAATAAAATATTAATATATAAATTAAATTTTCTAC
This sequence comes from Panax quinquefolius, assembly GCA_020205615.1. Classification (NCBI taxonomy): domain Eukaryota; kingdom Viridiplantae; phylum Streptophyta; class Magnoliopsida; order Apiales; family Araliaceae; genus Panax; species Panax quinquefolius. Next base: position 79,724,859 of record CM035164.1, on the reverse strand, counting down.
GCCATCCTTTGAATAACTGAATTCAGCCATTTCAACAACCAGTGGGCCCCCCCAAACATAACAAAAACATTTTTATTAAAAAAAATAATTAAAACTTCAAAAACTAATTATTTCAGAACTTCAATAATTCATAATAAATAGCCATTTTATCAAAAAAAAATTGGATCTAATGTTCTTCTATAGGAAATTCAATTCTCTTCAACCTTGCAGAAGAAATCCAAATTTCAAACAGAAGTTGACCGAAATCCACAAACGGGTGATTTTACAGGCTATAATCAAATTTCAGTTAAGAAACGGGCCCACAAACATGTTTAACATGTTTTAAATATTTTTAGTAACAAAAATACTTTTCCTCCTTATTTACTCATATATCCAACATTCATTGTAAAAATATCACCATTATTATATTATTATAATATAATAATAAATTTAAATAACTTTTTTTATTAGAAAAGATAAAATATCAATTTTCAACCATTGTCACTTTAAAAAAATTTCTCCATCTATATCCACATAAAATGATTATTTTTCTTATCATATAAATCAATAATTAATTATGCACAAATAATATTACAGAATCACAATATCGTAACTGTGTCGTTCCTGGAAAGAGGGGCTTTCAATAAGGATTTCTTCTTCTTGCGCCGAATTAGGTGACCAAACCTCTCCTTGTATGCGAAATTTTCTAGACATTGACAATAATGCTATCTAATAATATTATTCAAATAATATTAATTATTGATTTGATAATGGAAAATACTTGTAGTAGTGACAATTATTAAAATATTGAGCAAGAATTATCGTAACAATTATTGAGTAGTGCCTTCTTACGTAAGAATCAATAATTGGTGCAATCTGCAGTAAAGCTTTAGTCAACAACGCGTATTACTATGTTTTAACCACCGGTATTCCAACAAATGTTAATTCAGTAATAACTACGCCGTTATTTATAAAAACTCATACTTGTCGTCGTCTTCGTCCAATCGCTTTCCGTTATGGGGCCCACAAAAGGTCAAGCTACCGTCATTTAATATATCTCCAAACAAGAAGAATATTCCACGACCAAACGAATATTCCCAGACAATAATGAATATTTTATAACCACTTGCTTATTTGAAATATTTGCGCATTTTACCCATAACTAACCACATTAATCAATTCAACCCTTACTATTTCAAAATAATAAATAGAGAAATTCAATTTTATTTATAATAAGTTGGGGGTCTTACAACCTCCCCTCCTTATGAAATTTCGTCCTCGAAATTGACGTACATACCTGGTGTTTCGAAAAGGTGAGGATACCTCGTTTTCATTTCTGTTTCCAACTCCCAGGTCATCTCTTCAATAGCATGGTTCTTCCACAAAACCTTAACTTGTGGTATAACCTTGGTGCGTAGGACATGTTATTTCCTATCCAAGATCTTAATAGGTACCTCCTCGTACGTTAAATCTTCGGCTATCTCATCTGGTTCTAACTCAATAATGTGGTTCGGGTCCTTCACATATTTACGGCTAATGAGATATGTGAAAACGTTATGAACACGAGGACATGCTTGGAGGTAACGCGAGTCTATAGGCCACATTTCCTACTCGGTCAAGAATCTGAAATGGACCAATAAATCGTGGATTAAGCTTTCCTCTCTTCCTGAATCTTGTAACTCCTTTCCATAGAGCAATACGTAACAATACATGATCCCCAATGTCAAATTCCACGTCCTTTCGATGAAGATCCGCATAACTCTTTTGTCGATCCTGTGCCATTTGTATACGTTGTCGAATCATTTGGATCTTCTCTGTAGTCATTCGTACCAACTTTGGTCCCAACAACGTTGCTTCTCCCACCTCATCCCAGCATACTGGAGAGCGACACTTTCGTCCATATAATGCCTCGAATGGAGCCACACCTATACTTGCCTGATAACTTGTAAGACCCCAGCTTTTATAAATAAAGATGAATTTTCTATAAATATTATTTTTGAATATTATGGAATAAATTTGATATAATGTTATAGTTGTGGGTAATATTTATAAATTTTACAAAGTAAGCAAGTTGTTATAAAATATTCGCTTTAATCGTGGAATAATCTTTTGTTTGGGAATATTCAGATGACGACGGCTCAATCAATGGTGGACCCCACAACGGAGTATTATCATAGTTAGAAAGCGATAAAATTATCTTTCTATAAAATTAACGGCGGAGGTGTTACTGTTAAAAGCTGTTGAACTACCCGTAGTAGTAAAAATACAATGTCTGGCGCGTGTTCGCATAGTAGCACACGGTATTGATTATTGATGCTTCGTGAGAAGTCGCTTAGCTATACTCAATTATTGCTACGATAATTGCTTTGCATCATATCTCTTTATATTATTGATTCAATTATTGTCACAAGATCATCTCAGATAATATGTTATATTATTAATTGAGACGACAAGTTATAAATGATTAATAATTGTTGAAAGATTAAATATGTGTTGATTAAAAATAAAATGATTTGTGGTAATATTTATTCAATCCTTGATATATATAAAGAGTCTCATTATGAGACGTTTGTGGTAAGTTTGATTATTTTATGGGGGGGCCATATGTCATCATCTAAGAGTCTCTTCACAATAGTAAATAGTATTTACCTTTGTGAATAGTAATTACCTTTGTGAATAGTAATTACCCTTCGTCGATAGTATTTACCTTTGTGAATAGTAATTACCTTTGTGAATAGTAATTACCTTCGTCGATAGTATTTACCTTTATGAATAGTAATTACCTTTGTGAATAGTAATTACCTTCGTCAATAGTATTTACCTTCCGTCGATAGTAATTACCCTTCGCAAATAGTAGTTGTCCCTTCAATATTACCAAGAGTTAACTGCCTCTTCGGTGTTCCAAGGTTAATTACCCCTTCCGCAAATAGTAGTTGTCTCTTCAATATTACCAAGAGTCATTTTGACCCTTCGTTAAGACCAAGAGCCACCCTCGGTTTTCTATAAATAGAAAGCTCATTCCTTCATTATTTCTAACTAATTCAATTTGAAACTCTAGAGAGAAACTATAGAGAAAAGAAGAAAAGTATTCTGCTACTTCACTTTTCCAATATTCAGTTCTTCTAAGGTAAGGGATATTATTTGTTGTACCCGTAAGGGGTGTTATTCTTTCTTATTCATGAAGAGAACTTCAGTTATTCCATTCTTTATTATTACATTGGAATAACTTTGTATACGCTGATATACCCTATACTTGGTGAAATCCTCTCATTATTCCATTCTTTATTATTACATTAAAATAACTCAGATATCTGTGCATACCCTATACATAATCAGAGTATCGTGGTTTACCCTATACTTGCTTTGACATTCTTCTACTATTCTATTAGAGCGTCCCATGCATGTGTTTTTACACGGCACAGGTTCCGCTCTTTTTATTATTATTCGTTGGAACATCCATGCATGTGTGTTTTACACCTGACCGGTTCCGCCTTTATTATTATTCATTTGGAACATCACATGCATGCGCTTTTACTGGGACCGGTTCCGTTATTTATTATTTTGTTGGAATAACTTTTGCACCGTAAGTCTATCGCATGCATGGTGATTTCTTTTGTTATTCCATTCTTTATTATACCCAGTTGGTTAAAACTTTGACTTCTATACTCCATGAAATTAGAGGAATATCCTTGATATTTACGCTTCATCCAGTATCCTTTCATAGAAATATTCTTCTCAGTATTCTTGAATTTTACTCTACAAAGTAGTATCATGTTGACAGTTTGGATGTTATTGGTTCCTAGATAAATTAATTCTTAAACTTGTTTTATTGAATGTCATTGTCATCATCCTCATGTTATATTAGGTTATCTTTGGCTTACGTGCATAGATGAACTTAGTATGATTATGACCAGGGATCATTCGGTATAATCATGGCTTGATATAAATGATGTGACAAAAGTCCTCGGTGGCACTGTAATGCGTGATGGATAGTTTTTGGTATGATTATGACCGGAGTGATTCTAGTATAGTCATGACCATTGATAATTTGATGAAAATCCTTGGCCCGTGATACAGGGGATGATTAGATATTGTGGTTTATTCATTAAAGTTTGAGTCTCGGCTATAACAATGATGAAAACCTTTTAAATCATAAAAGATAGTAGATTTTATTTTCTACTTGACTCTTTTTTTAATGGATTGATTATTCCGCTAGCTGATTACACTTGTTGTCTATTGTATTTTTTATCGGTTTAACATTTGTTGAAGGCTAACGATAATTTATTACGCATTATCTTAGTCATAATATTTCTTATTGGGCTAGTTGAGCTCACCCTTTCTTTCACTGTTCTCTTGAAAATGAGAATATAGCTGGGACGAGTCGGGGAAAGGAGTAATGGTCCAGAGGATAGCATTAGTAGTCCTCACTATTCTGAGAAACAGTGTGATAATAATTGTAATGAGGACTCCTTTTGAGTTTGTATAATATCTAGTAGACAATATTTGTATTCAAACTCACAGTTTATGTCGTATTGTACACGATAGTTATATTAGTAAGTTTGTATTTGAATTTATGTATAAGTGGCGACCCAAGATGGGTGACGTATACCTAATTTTGGGGGCGTCACATAACTGTTATTGGAGGAGAATTCCACCAATGGTAGGTACTTATCCCAACTCCCTTTGAAATCTAGGACACAAAGTCTTAATAGATCTTCAAGAGTTTGAATAGTCCTCTCTGATTGTCCTTCCGTTTGAGGATGTTATGCCAAACTGAATCGTAAATCCATGCCATAGCTTTCTGCAAGCTAACCCAAAATCTTGAAGTGAATCTTGGGGCACGATCCAAAACTATGGATACTGGCATGCCATGCAATCTCACAATCTCATTTACGTACATACTAGTAAGACGTTCAAGGGAATAAGTCTCCCGTATAGGCAAGAAATGAGCAGACTTGGTTAATCTATCAACAATAACCCAAATCGCATCTATGCCTTGAGAAACCTTGGGAAGACCTATAACGAAATCCATAGTAATGTGTTCCCACTTCCATTTCAGAATCTCAAGTGGTTGCAATGAACCCTTTGGCACTTGATGCTCCGCCTTTACACGTTGACAAGTTAAACACCTCAAGATAAACTTCGCGATCTCTCTCTTCATATTGTTCCACCAAAATGTATGTCGAAGATCATGATACATTTTGGTACTCCCAGGATGGATTGCAAACAGTGTGTTGTGTGCCTCCATCATGATTTTATGCTTCAAGTTAGAATCGTTAGGAACATAAAGTCTGGAGTTGACTCGAAGTATTCCTTCTTCATCGATTCTTGCTTCCGAAATACCTTCTTGTACTTTCTTCTTCATACGCATCAGCTCCATGTCTGTAGCTTGAGTAGCTTTAACTTTATCGATTAAAGTCAGTTCTACTCGTATTCTTAACATCATTGCACTCGTTCCCGCATATGATCTTCTACTCAATGCCTCAGCTACCACGTTCGCTTTTCCAGGATGGTATTCAATGGTATGGTCGTAGTCTTTCAATAGCTCAAGCCAACGTCGTTGCCGTATGTTGAGTTCCTTTTGGGTAAAGAAATATTTGAGGCTTTTATGATCTGTATAGATCTCCACTTTCTCTCCATACAAGTAGTGTCTCCAGATCTTCAACGCGAAAACGACTGCTGCTAACTCTAGATCATGAGTAGGATAATTCCTCTCATATTCTTTGAGTTGTTGCGAGGCATAGGCTATGACCTTCCCATGTTGCATGAGAACACATCCTAACCCTTTTCCCGAAGCATCGCTGTAGATAACAAATCCATCAGAACCAGACGGTATTGTCGAGCAGTGCTTAAATGAGTCTCCTCTTGAGTTCTTGGAAACTCTTCTCGCATTCCTCGCTCCATACAAATTTTGTATCTTTACTGGTCACCGAGAGTTAGAGATAGCGATTCGAGAAAATCCTTCCACGTATCTTCGATAATAACCATCTAAGCCCGAAAAGCTACGTGCTTGGTCCATCGACTTTTGGTTGCTCTAACTTTGTATTGCTTGAATCTTCACGGGTCAACAGATACTCCATGTTTTGACACCATGTGCCCAAGGAATGCTACTTCCTCGCCGCGAAATCGCATTTCTTCAACTTGGCATATAGCTTGTTATCACGAAGCCTTTGCGCATACCCGACTTCAAATGGCGCTCATGATCTTCACGGCTTTTGGAATAGATGAGGATGTCATCAATAAAGACAACAACGAACTGATCCAAATATTCTTTGAATACTCGGTTCATCATATCCATGAAAGCAGCAGGAGCATTAGTCAATCCAAAAGACAAGACTAAGAATTCATAATGCCCATACCGAGTTCTGAAGGCAGTCTTTGGAATATCCTCAGTTTTAACCTTCAGCTGATGATATCCAGAATGAAGATCGATTTTTGAAAAGAATTGTGCTTCTTGCAACTGGTCAAATAGGTCATCAATGCGAGGTAGCGGATAACTATTCTTGATGGTGACATGGTTCAATTCTCGATAGTCAATACAAAGTCGCATACTCCCGTCTTTCTTCTTTACAAATAAAACAGGAGCACCCCAAAGAGATGTACTAGGACGAATGAAACCGATGTCTAACAACTCCTGTAGTTGGACTTTTAACTCCTGAAGTTCAATAGGAGCCATTCGATATGGGGTTTTAGAAATGGGATTTGTACCAGGTTCAAGGTTAATAAAGAATTTAACTTCACATTCTGGGGGTAGACCGGGAAGTTCTTCAGGAAATACGTCAGGAAATTCACTAACAATAGAAATATTATTCACATCTGACGTGTTTTTGTTTAAGTCCGTGACATGGGCTAAGAAAGCTTGACATCCCTTTTTTAATAAACGAATAACTTTATCGCTTGATATGACAGTGATTGACTTTAGAGGTTTGGTTGCTTGAATTCGCATAATAGGTTGGTTAGGAATATGAAAACTAACAACCTTACGAAAACAATCAATTTTAGCATGATGAGTGGTTAACCAATCAATCCCTAAAATCATATCAAATGCAAGTATTTTCAAAGAAATAAGATCAACAGGTAATGTGATGGTACCAACTTGGATCAAACAAGATTTATAAATAGTGGATGTAATGAAAGTTTCTCCTAATAGAGTCTCCACAGATAAGTCAAAGTCTAATTTCTCCGGAGTCAAGTTTAAACGTTGAGCACAAGCAGGAGAGATAAATGAATGGGTAACACCGGTATCTAGTAAGGTATAAACTTCGCAAGAATTTATGATTAGCTTACCCGTGATCACCTCGTTTGGGTTCCTCGCATTTTGACCAAATCACGACAAATGCTCTTCCGAGAACCGCTTGACTTTGACTTTTCTGGGACAACCTTTTGAGTCACCATCCCCACTGGACTTGGTTTCGCTACCGTACAATCTCGAGCGATATGTCCTTCCTTTCCACAATTATAACATACCTTTAACTGTTGTGGACAGTTTGGGCTGATGTGTCCCTCTTTTCCACATTTATAGCATACGATCGATGGTCGTTCTCCTCCCTTAAAACCCGTTGCTACTGGTGCTGACGTCTTCACAGTGTCATTGTTGAATCTCCTCTTTTTAAAATCTCCCCCCGACTCGCTTCTTCTATTTTCATGGCCACGATTACCACCAGAGTGGTTACCGCTTTTAATCCGAATGTTTTCCTCCCATTTGGTTTCATTGCTCACGATCGCCGCCACCGTAGGATGACCACAGTTGTGGTCCCTCGATTGAACATACTCAATATCTCACTCTAATAATTGAGCCATGTTTACAACATCTGAATATAAAGAAAATTTATGAGAGATAAGATATTGTCGAATCTCGGGTTTTAAACCTCTCAGAAACATCCTCGTCATTCGTTCCTCATTCTCTACCACTTCGCCTCGTATTGGGACACCGTTATATTGTTTTCTTCTAGTCTAATAAACTCAACCTCCTTCATATGGCGAATACTTTCAGGAAAGTACTTGTCATTGAAATGTTTCTGAAATGTTTCCCAAGAGACATCCGAAAGTGGCGGCGGTAAGTACGTTTCACGACTCTCTCACCAGAGTCACACTCGCCACTAACATAAAGGTGGCGAATGGAACCTTCTGTTCCTCCGTGCATCCCAAGACATCGAATATCTTGGTAATTTGTTTAACCCACGTCTCTGCCTTGATCGGATCCGGCTTTCCAATAAATTCTGGTGGTCCCAACTCTTTGAACTGCTTGGCTGTGACAAGTCGCGCGTTGCTATCATTTCCACCCGTATTTTGTACATGAGACTCCCTCGTCTGGTTTTGCATGAACTGCAAAAAGCTTCTAAACATCCCATCATTCATCATTTGTTTGGTAGTGTTGTTTACAAAAGGAATATTGCCTTCCTGTTGAACGTTCCCCTGGGTGGTGATTAAAAGTGTCTCCACGGTCTCATTCACTCCACTGTTAATATTCTCAGCTGCCATTTTCAAATACTGCCATAAAACAAGGGTTAATTAAAAAAATTAACATGCCACATAATATCCTTATATTATGACCGACCAAACAAATAAGCTTAGGTATGACACACTAGCGAAGGATTACTCGTCTCTCCCTCCTAGTTCTATTCCCCGATCTCTTGCCAGAGACCATATCCCTAAGCTCGATATAAATCAGGCGCCCCCAAAATAGGTATACAACACCCATTCTCGAAGTGCCAAATACATAGTATGTAAACAACTACAACTTTATTAATACAATTGTCTTGCAAAATACGACAACACTTAAACTGTGACTTTAAATACAAATATTGTCATCTAGACAATATCCACACTCAAATAAGTCCTCATTACAATTATTGATACACTATTTTACAAAATTGTGAGGACTACTAAAACAACTTTTAGAACCATCATTCCACACCCCGACTAGTACTCGCTACATTCTCGCCTCCTGAGAAGAAAAATGGAACAAAAAGGAAAAGGAAGAGCTCAACTAGCCCAGTAAAGAACATTATGACTAAGATAATATAGAACAAATTATCGTTAGTCTTCAACAGGGAAAAATCTAATAGAATACAATAGACAACCAATTTTAAATCAATATTCGCAGCAGAAATAATAATTCATTAGAAGAGTTAAGTAGAGAATAAAATCTACTATCTTCTATTTATGAATTTAAAAGTCCATCGTCAATATTTTATCCCTGTAACATAAATCAATATATATCTGGAATCAAATATTCATCTTTGCACTACAGGCCAAAGATATTCACCAGTTGGTCATGTTCATCTAAACACCTGTTCATCTTTACACTAGGGCCAAAGATATTCATCAGAAATCATTCATCTTTTCACTACAAGCCAAAGATATTCAATAATATCATCATTTAGGACTGAGGATGATGAAAAATATTTTAAAGAAAACGAATCCAGTGAAGCAAAAGAACAAATATTAGGGATTCGTATTACAGTTTTATCCAAGTTCAATAATACTCCATAATAACCAATTTTGAAGCAAAATTCAAAAATAAAGATCAAAACATGGATACAATCAAAGATAGTAACCATAATAGACATCTTGGACAAAAAGAAGAAAATTTCATTTTTCTTGATGAATAGTGTCCGTATTAAGTGAATAGTCTTTGTATCGTGAATAGTGTTGTATATGTGAATAGTAACCACGACACAAAAAGTTCCAAATTTGATAAAAAGTTCAGACCAATATTTCGGCATAATGATATTGAAGAAAATAATATCATTTAAGAAGAAAACAACATCCCTTACCTCAGAAAAGACAATACTTCTAGCTGGAATACTGGATATAGTGCTGAAGGGAACTTGCGCCGTATAGCAACACTCAAAGTATCAAAATACTCACAAGAATACGCTTGATAATATAGAGAGAGAAAGAGAGAAAATTTATAGGAAAATGATAGATAACCAAAGCAGAAAATTTAGTAAAATATTAATATATAAATTAAATTTTCTACGCCAACCTTTGAATAACTGAATTCAGCCATTTCAACAACAAGTGCCCCCCCAACATAACAAAAACGTTTTTATTAAAAAAATATTTAAAACTTCAAAAACCAATTATTCCAGAAATTCAATAATTCATAATAAATAGCCATTTTATCAGAAAAATTCGGTTCTTATGTCCTTCTATAGGAAATTCAATTCTCTACAACTTTATAGAAGAAAGTTTTTCCAAATTCCAAACAGAAGTTGACCGAAATCCACAAACGGGTGATTTTACATGCTATAATCAAATTTCAGTCAAGAAACAGGTCCACAAACATGTTTAACATGTTTTAAATATTTTTAGTAACAAAAATACTCTTCCTCCTCATTTACTCATATATCCCACATTTATTGTAAAAATATCACTATTATTATATTATTATAATATAATAATAAATTTAAATAAATTATTTTATCAGAAAAGATAAAATATCAATTTTCAACAATTGTCACTTTAAAGTATTTTCTCCATCTATATCCACATAAATGAATATTTTTCTTATCATATAAATCAATAATTAATTATTCACAAATAATATTACAGAATCACAATATCGGCAACCGTGCCGCTCCTCAGGAAGAGGGGCTTTCAATAAGGATTTCTCCTTCTCAAGCGCATGAATTAGGTGACCAAACCTCTCCTTAGACGTAACTTTCTAGACATTGTTAATAATGCTATCTAATAATATTATTCAAATAATATAAATTATTGATTTAATAATGGAAAATACTGTGTAGTGACAATTATTAAAATATTGAACAGTAATTACTGTAACAATTATTGAGTAGTGCCTTCTTACGTAAGAATCAATAATTGGTGCAATACCGCATCTTAGTGCAACAATGCGACATCGTGTTTTTTTAACCACAAGGTATTCAACAGTGTTAATGGTAACAACTACGCCGTTATTTATAAAAACTCATACTTGTCGTTTTCTTCATCCAATCGTTTTCCGTTATTGGGCCCATAAAAGGCTGCGCCGTCGTACGAATATTCCCCGACAGGAAGAATATTCCACGACCAAACGAATATTCCCCGACAATAATGAATATTTTATTACCACTTCCTTATTTGAAATATTTGCGCATTTTACCCATAACTAACCACATTAATCAATTCAACCCTTACTAGTTCAAAATAATAAATAGAGAAATTCAATTTCATTTATAATAAGTTGGGGTCTTACAGATTGTCTCATCAAAACGAATGTTCCATATTTGAGAAGCTTGCTTTAATCCATTTTTCTGAGTGTCTACAACTCTTACCTTATCGTATGTAACTGGATCATCATCTTCTATGATGTTTACCTCATCATCATCATCATCATCATCATCATCATCATCATCTATAATAAATCCATACCTCCTAGGTATCTTCGGTATTATTCCCGATTTACGATTCGGTTGTGGTACAATAGGTCTATCTACAGGTTCCTCTTATTTGACTTATAGTGTTTTGTGGTTCTTGAACTCTTTAAGATCTATTATCCTTCCACTAGCCCCTTCAATGATAAACACATTTATCTTAAAAGGCAGCGTGTTTCGCAACAAACACCTTTTTCTAAGTAGGATTATAGAACATATACACTAAACTTACTTTAGGATGTCCCACAAATTTGTACTTGTCAAATCTTGTCCCAAGCTTATCCCTTGAAACCTTTTCAAATAAGCTGGACAACCCCTTATCTTAACTTACTTAAAATTAGGAATCCTTCATGTCCATAACTTTTATGGAGTCTTGGGGCCGGATTTTGAGGTTACCTTTTCGTAGATATGCAGCCATTTCTAGGGCATGACCCCAGAGGGATACTGGAATGTCGGTAAAATTATTATGGACCGCACCATGTCCAGCAAGGTACAATTTTCCCTTTAAGATACACCAATCAATTATTGCATATCAGGAGGCGTCCATTATGAGAAAACCATTTGAGATGATCTAGAAACTTGTTACATAAGTATTTATTCCTTGATCTAATCAAAGAATCTTAATACTTTGCCAATTTGTTTCACTTCTGAATTCTTTGAACCTTTCAAATAATTTACACATGTATTTCAGCAAATACATACATTCAACTCTTTGAATGATCATCTCCTTTTTCTATACTAGTTTGTTCAATTTGTAAAATTATTTTCACGTAAGTCAAGTATACAAAATCCATTAAGTAATATTCCAATTTTATACAAAACATTATTATTATAAATAGAACAACAATTGTTCTTAATTATAATACCAAAGATTTCATTGTCCAACAATAAAATAGAAATAATATTTCCAATAAGAATTGGAATACAATAACAACTTATTGGCTTAATAGAATTGCCCGTATGCATTGCTAAATTATAAGTTTATATGGCTAATGTAGCAACCTTTGCTTCATTTCCCACACATAGGATTACTTATATTTGTTTAGCTTTCTACTTCTGCTTGGTCCCTTCATAAATCTATATTTATGATAACCAAAGTCGGTATCCAATATCCAAGTAGAACCTTGACTTAAAGAAAAATTTATTTTAAATCATGAAAAAATTTGTATTTGTAACCTAAACTTCACTAAGCTTCTTTGGTTAGCCTCTGCAAGATGCTTCTCGCAGTTTCTTTCCAGTGTCCAGGCTTATTATAGTGGAAGCAAACTCCCTTGCTCTCTGTATTAGTTTTGTTCTTATTATCCTTTGTTTTTGCCTTTCAATTTACCTTCTTTGAATCGTTATTCTTTTCAGAAGATCCTTTGGCCCTACCAATAAGACTTGGTCTTTCTTGGTTTGAAATTTACTCTCAACATTTTTCAACATGTTAAGCAAATCAGCGAAGCTGATATCTAGCTTGTTCATATGAAAAATTCACAATAATTGTGAAAGGAGTCCGGAAGTGAGTGCAAGATCAAATCTTACCACAACTCCCCATCAATGACAAAACCTGTTGTCCTAATTGATCAATCAAATTGATTATGTTAAGAACTTTTATCTGTACTGTAGTGTCATCGGTCATAATAGATCGGAAGAGCTCCTTAGATATCTGATATCTATCAGTCCTACTTTTCTCACCATCAACTACTTGATGTGCATGAATATAGTAGGAGCATCCATAGTTTCATGCTGACGCTGAAGCTCGTTACTTATGGATGCGAGCATGATGCATTGAGCCAACTGTGCATCATCTTGCCAATTTCTAAAAATAGCAATCTCTTCCTTAGAGGCATTGTCTGCAACCATTGCAGGGATAGGCGTATTAAGGACATAAGATAGATTTTCAGCCATGAGAACTATTCTCAAATCCCTTAACCAATCCAAGTAATTCGGTCCGATTAATTTAACATCTAATATGCTACGCAGTGATAGTAATTTAGACATTGTAAAATTCTATAAATGAATTTGTAATTACCAACATTTTAGTATACATTCTTTTATTAATTACCAAAATAAATTAGGTCTTATTTTAAATTGGTATCTCCCACAATTTTCATCAAACTATATTACCCTCACTTATATAGTTCGGCAAAATCTAATTAAAGATTTGCTAGTGAGAATAAAGATCCCATTTCAAATGTATATAGCCTTGTGGTGACACAACAACCTATATATAAATAAATAGGTAGACAACTCTTGTCAATTACATCAACTATGCAACTCCTTGTATTTTGCCTCTTAGATTATTTTGATCAAGTGGTGGCACATCCGAATCAAAATTATCCAAGTTAAGTCCAACCTAGCACTCCATATATTCAAAAAAGAAAAACATTATCCTTGTGGTGACACAATAAAATAATATTGTTCAATTTTCTTTATAAGCATCAAATGTTATAAAATTAACATCTCAAAGAATTAAGATAAGCCTTGTGGTGACACAACAAACTTATAATAATTAATTGATACTCTATTATTTTTTATCATGCTAGAACGCGACGTTCGATAGTCCAAATATCTTTGAACGCTTAGGACTTAATATAAAATATTTGAGGGGTTTGTTATTAATTTGTCTCAACTTGTTTAGTGCGCATTCAAATATATATATAAAATACGCGTCATATTAATTAACATGCGAAGCATGTTTGCATAATATATATATATATATATATATATATAGTATTAGCATGAACGTATAGAATAGTATATTCTACTTGGATTGATTCTGGACTTTTATTCTAGTTTGGTTCACTAGAGCCACCAAGTGAACCAAAAGGTCAAACCTTAGGTGTGCAAGAATTAATTTAAATATAACTATTACATTTAAATCACGGGCTCCATTACAAACGAGTCTTCAAGCGCACCTTGTTCCTCGATCTCCAATTCTTTAAAATTAATTCTAAATATTCATATTACAAAACTATTTATAAATAAATAGAAACCTTGATCAGCAGTCAAGGGGAAGTACATAGGAAGAAGATAGAATTTACATTAAGAAAAAAATTAGAGAAGACGAGGTACGCAGACCCCATTTAATAAAACCCATACATTCATGCATCCAACTAAAATAAAATTCAATCACATTGGTCAATAGTCCATAATCAATCTCATTTATTATCATACACATCACCATATGCATCAATAAATAACATTCATCTCATGAATAATAAACATTCAGTATATATATTGATATCATTTAATGGGCAAATTTAGTTAGTATAAAATTTAATTTTGAATCAAAATAAACTCCTTTATTTTAATCCAAATTTAAATCAAAATAAACCTCTTTTATTTTAATTTATCCAATTTTGAATAAAATTAACTATCTTATTTTAATCAAATACTTTAATCAAAATAAACTCATTTATTTTAATTAATTATGTAATCCAATTCCAAGTAAAAAATTCTTCATTAAAGGAAACACGGATTTTCTTTCGTATTCACAAATAAACTCCTTTATTTTGAATAATATGAAATCTTATTTCATATCTAAAGAAACTCCTTTATTTAAAGAAATATGGAATCCAATTTTAACTCCAATTAGTTATCATGGAATCCAATTCCAACTCTAATTTGTTAGCATAAAATTCTAAATTTAAAATTAAAATAAACTTTTTTATTTTAAGATTAAAATAAACTTTTTTTATTTTAATTATAAAATTATATATATATATACAGGGAAGTTCAGGAGCATAATTTTTATCTAGCATAATTCCTTAACTAGCATAACTATTTAAAAGCCCGATTCTCAGCCTTCCTTCCTTCCGCGTCTTTTGAAAAAAACCCAAATACGAAGCCCTAGCTTTCCTTCGCTTGTTTCTGTCTTCTCTCCAAACCCAAATCGGAAGTCTCAGCCTTCCTTCCTACGCTTCTATCTTCGCTCCGTGTTTTTCTTGTCTTCACTTTCTCTCTCCTCGCTCGGTGATGATAGCGACTGAGCTCTCAAACTAGTTCCCCTCCAGAAAAACAATTGCTGCAAAATTGAAGATGCTAAAATCGAAGCCCTTTAAATCCATTGCTACAAAATCGAAGCCCTTGATCCCCTCCAGATAATCGATTGCTGCAAAATCGAAGTCCTTGAAATCTCAGTTAGATCCCCCTCAAGCCCTAGAATCCTATTCTTCCCTTCTCAACGCCACCGCCTTCACCTGTCTACTCCCCCACCGTCCAAATTGACCCATGTTCCATATCTCTTTCTATTTAACAAGAGGGAAATTGTTTACTTCCTCCATTTCAGAAATTGTTTACTAATGATATGTTGGAGAAAGATGATGAGGTTTCCAAATCATCGTTCTCGATTACACTCCTCCACGTTTCTTTCATTATTCTGAACAACACAACATTAATCTATCCCTCTTTAATCCCAATATTCAATTTATTATTTTCTTATATATATATATATATATATATATATATAATTAATCAATTTATTACAAATGAATGATTAACCCACCAAGGTTGTTTTGTTAATTTAAACTAGATTTTGGGTACTATAATTGTCTAGTTCAAGGAAATAATATAGTATTCTTTAGTTTATAGTTACTGACCCCAGCGAAAGAGCATATACTCTACTTCTCTTTCTACTATACAAAGGGTTGAGTGCCTTATTTGCGGGTAAGGCAGAAACTACAGTTTAATGGATGTCTACCATGAAAAGCTAGAAATGGGTTGTGAAGATATTGGGGTTTACATTAAGAAAAAGAAAATTGTTTGAGGCATGCTCTTCAAATTAGATTCATCATTCGCAATAAACAAGTTTGAGCATCTGGGCATCTTTTGAGCTTATGAATCATAAGTTTGAAGTATAGAGATGAAAAGAGAGGTAGAGAACGTGTTCTGCTTTCTAATATTTCTGTGGTTTTCGAGTATTGCAAATGGTTCTTTCTCCCAAAGGTGTAAACTTCGAAGGTAAAAATATGAACTTTTCTAGGGTAATTTGATGTAAAAATGTAATCTCCAACAATGGAGGGTTTCTTTTTTATTGATTGAGGGTGTTCATGTTATAGTGCAAGCTTTAATGGGAATAAAATATTCTTTGGAGGATCCTCATAGTGTTCTTGATAATTGGGATGGTGATGCTGTTGATCCTTGTAGCTGGACAATGGTCACTTATTTTGCTTTGTAATTTGCATTCTTCTTCTGTGTTGAAAAAAAACATTTGCAATAACTTTTATTCGTTAGCTTTTTTTTTATAGTGACAATATCCATGTTTGGTTTGTTGCAGTACACCAACTGAAGTAATAATAGCTAATCCTTTTCTGATGTTGAAGATGCTTGAAATTGGCACCTGCATAGAGTTGAAAGCCAAAACTGGCAAGCTGGAGGACAACGTGGACACTGTCTTTGCTGATATTTCTTTTGAAGAGTTGTTAGCACAGGAAAAGAAATATTATTCTTTTTGGTTACTTGCTAATTGAACTTGGTCACTTTAACTAATAGAAGGCTTGTTTATCAAAATGCTCAAATCACCTTGGCTCTTGGTTTGGTTTTAAATATGTAAACTGGTGCAAAACTATTTACTTCCACATGGATGTTTTTGTTTTAGTTACACAGGTTTGTTTTGGTTTTAGTTGAACAAGGTGCTTTTGGTCTTGTAAAATAATTGTACAAATCTGATGTTGCTGCTATAAAATCTATATGGGCAAAGTTTTCTCATGCGTGTTGTATATCTTCAGTCCAGTCTAACATAGCCACATTTCTTTCTTTTTCTTCCGTCTTTGTGGAGTTTTAAGGTTGTGCGTATGTGGATGAACAAGAAAAGAAAAAATTAATAATCAGAAACTTGTATTGAGCTGAAAGCATCCAGTTTGGATTGATTTTGACTAATTGCACTTAAGACACCACCTTGGCTCCCCTGCCTCTTGCCATGTTATCTAATTAATGTTTTCAAGCCAAAGAATTCAGTAATTCAGAAATTTAGAAAACTTCCATAGAGGAACATCTAGTAATTCCTTGTAAATCCAAATAACATACAGACTCAGTCTAAACTAAGTTTTAAAAACAGAGTATAACAAAGCTTCATCTCTCAAATTTTAATTACAAATTTTTCCTGTTTAGGCATTTTCTTGTACAAAGATGGTTCCAAAGAAATTCCAAAGTAGCAAAATCAAAGAAACCCATATGATTATCAAGTAAATCCTCTGTTTGCGTCGAAAATTTTGAGCTTCATTTTCCATAGCCTTCAACCTCCTCAACAGATCAGGTATCGCTTAAATGGCTCTTGGCTACATTGGAGGATCATACCACATGAAGTACCCACAACCATGGGGCAGTCAAAAAAGAAGCTACCCGTGTATGCTCAACAATCAATTATACATACAAGAGTCAACTAATTTATATAAAATACTAGTTTTTTCATGCTCACTGGTCATTCTAGGAAACCTGACTCGAGGGGGGAGTATTGTGCTTAGTTTTAGGGGGGAGTATTGTGCTCTTTTTTTATTCCATATCATTCGTACAAATAAGGAAGAATATAGAACGAGAAGTCACGGTTTTTGAAGAAAGGGCTTACCGATTTGTGAAGACGTCGACTTCCGATTTCTTCCGTGTTCAAATTCTAGGGCACAATTTCTTCTCCAATTCGAGATATGGACAAATAAAACTCGGTTGTGTGAAGATATTCGAAATCTGGACAAATACCGCTCAATTTTGTGAAGACTTGATTTCTTTCTAGGGTTTCGTTCGATTTCAATTTTGAGGAGAAGGTTTTGTGAAGTCTGAAGCTCGTCTTACAAAATCGAGTGACGAGAGAGAAGCCTTTTTGGTTTTTTTCAAAAGACGCGGAAGGAAGGAAGGCTAAGAATTGGGCTTTTAAATAGTTATGCTAGTTAAGTAATTGTGCTAGTTAAAAATTATGCTCCTGAACTTCCTTGTATATATATATATATATATATATATATATATATATATATATATATATCTGAGAGAGTCTCTAAAGCGAACCTTAAAGAGCGAACCAAAGATGAACCATCATTTTTGTGTCTACATGGCGACAGTTGCCTCACCTGTCGCTAAAGACTATACGTGGCTATAAATGACGGATCGAATCGTCGCCATAGACACTTAAAGACGATTTAATCTTTGGTTCGCTCTTTAAGGTTCGCTTTAGAGACGGACTGTATATATATATATATATATATATATATATATACATATCATGTTTCCCTTGAAGTAACAAACTTCTTTTAACATATAACGTGGGGAACAAATTATGTTAAAAATGAAATCACGTCTGTTGTTAACTGATTGCCCCTTGTCCACCTTTTTCAAAAAACAAATTCAAACCATGTTAACAATTACTTATATATATAATCATGGTGACCACGTGAATTACGATATCAACCACGCCAAACAGGAATCACGGAACACAGAATTTGCGATTTTTTTTATTTTTTATTTTTTTAGATAAATTTTATACAACAAAATTATGCTCAATTAAATTGTTCTAAACACATATCAATATACATATCAAATTAAAATAATTAATAATTCGCATAAAGGTTTGGCTCTGATGCCACTGTTAGGTTTGTAATATTCTTGAACGTAATCAAATTGCAAAAATAAGCGAAAACGTGAAAAAATCAGAGTTTTAAAATTTTACAAACCATATACCGGGATCACCCTTTATGCACACTTATTAATTAAACAAAAATATGAAGAACAAGAATCATACCCTTGATGATTCGAGCTTCCTCAGGTACAAGTTCACCTCCAATCTTTTTCGCGTTCAACTTGAATCCGCCGGGTTTGGTTTTTTCCTTTGATCAACGTTAGCCACCCAAGTGTTTGGCCTCTAAAGGTGATCCACCAAGGAAGAAGAAAGATTCAAGAAGATGGGTGTTTGTCAAAATACTAATTTTTCTATCTCTCATAGAAAAGGAACGTACTCTCCAACAATTAGAATCACGTCTGTTGTGAAAAAGTCAACAACAACTCTACATCCATAATAAGACTCCTCTTATTTATAGATGTATGCAACCCTCCTTAACAATTAAGGATTTAGTTTTATTTTAATTAATTAAACTCCTTTAACTAATTAGGCTCCTAATCTTATTAGGAATAATTGAGAGTACTTTTATTAATTAATTCTCAAACTCCTTTAGGAATTAAATAATAATAATAGTAATAATAATAATAAGAGTCTTCTTATTAATTTATATTTAATATTTCTAAAATATTAAATAATAAATATTAAGCTATTTAATTTATTCTATCACCATAGATTAAATTAAATATACTTAATTTATTATTACGATTATGCCATTAACTTCTTAAATAATTAATTTTCCTTTTATGATGTGACCCTTTAGGTTCTCAATATTAAAATGGTTGTGAATAAATCAATTAGAACAATTCTAATCTTATTTAAATAAATAAATTAAACTATTAATTTATTTAAATAAATAATATTTATTCTACAATAGGGATAAGCCTCTCTAGTGATCAACGATTTTCCAGATAATATAAATTTCAACATTAATCATAAAAGAACATTTTAGTAAATAGTTACCGTACAATTCAATCCTTCCACCATACAATGTCCCAATTAAATATAAGACATGGAATTACTGTCAAGTCTTATTTTATTTAATTATATGTATTTTGACTCTTAAATGAACAACTCCAAATAATGCAAATTAGAAACTCTTTTCTAATTTCAGTCTGCCTTAGCCGAGGACTAATGGGTTGTCATTGATCGAATCACATAGGACATTTCTCTTCTTTTACTAGAAGCGATAGATTCTTTATTGATCATACATTATCTCCATGTACAACTTTATATACCCAAGCATACCCTTTGATATACCCTAAGGGTCTTAAAGAATAAGTCAAAGTATAAGTCATCATACACAACATACTATGATGATCTCAAGTCCAAGGATCACTTGTACTACTATCACTACAGGAATTCCTATTGACAGGCAAGTAAAACTCCATTAGGTATTCCTTAGCGAGCCACATTCAGTGAACTTATTCTCCAATAAGCACCTACATACTTGCTTTAGTGTCTCCACACAAATGATCATGAGATCAATCATCCTCATCCAATAAGCAAGCAACGTATGTACCAATCTATCCGGATTCACTAATCCAACGATTGGGAACTATTTTAGTTTTAAGCTTTCTAAGAATTTAGATCTCAATAGAATGATCATCATCATTATTCTAAAAGCATTGCTTAAAACTATGAGTTTATCACATATTATAAAACAACATCATGTAGATAATTAAAAGCCTTTAATAAATTAATACTTTTTATTAATAAATGAATAAGATTGTTACAAAGTATATGCTTTATCATCAAACATGATTGGCTTGTGTGTATACTACTTTCAATCTCCCACTTGCACTAAAGCCAATCGCCATGGTATCTCATACCCTTCTTCTCTAAGTGATGATTATCTTGTTGTAGGATAAGCTTTAGCTAATGGATATGTAATGTTGTTCTTGAGAGTCCACTATCTCTATAGTGATTTCCCATCTTTCAATGATTTCTATATTCAAATAAAAGTGGCACAACACATGTTTAGATCCAAGATGAGACCTAGGAACTATTCCTAGTTCTGTAATAAACTTTTCATCCAAACAATCAACTTACAGCTTCATTTACAGCTATATACCCTATCTTTATCACTAAACCAGCAACTCTTTGCTGTTTGGAATATTTCCAATTCACTGCACCACTGTTCAAGGTAACGCTTTACCTTAAATTGGATTTTCTGTTGTCTTGGTCTATTTGAAAAACTTGAGTCTGTTAAACTCTCTAGTTTTAATTTAGACCCACCACAAATTTTAATCACATCCTTAGTGTCGGTTAAATACTATAAGATGTTTTTCACTGACTCACAATGAACTTCTCCAGAATATGACTTATCATCATCAGGTCTCGTATATTTCATTGTATACATGATTGTCACTCATGCGATCTCTCTTTTATGAGTCTAGGGGAACTATTAAGAGAGAGACACTCCATGGCTCATCAACATGAGACATCCCATGGAGTTTGCCATGTTAAACGACTTTAGCATCAAATGAATATACGTTCCTTGGGTTAAGTCGAGCATCCTCTTGAATCTATCTATATAGATTTTATCCCCAATTAAGATACTCTTCCCAAATCATTCATGGAGGAATGTTTAGACAACTTTATCTTTATTGATTGTAGCATTGGTATGTTATTCCTTATCCGTAGTATATCAACATATAATACTAGGAATATCACAACGCTCCCACTGACCCTTTTGTACACACTAGGTTCATTCTTGTTTTTGATAAAATCAAACCTTTTTGATTGTCTCATCAAAACGAATGTTTCATATTTGAGAAGTTTGCTTTAATCCATTTCTCTGAGTGTCTACAACTCTTACCTTATCGTATATAACTAGATCATCATCTTCTATGATGTGTACCTCATCATCATCATCTATGATGAATCCATACTTCCTAGGTATCTTCTGTGACTATTCCGTATTTACAATTCAATTTGTGGTACAATAGAGTTACATCTACGTGTTCCTCTTATTTGACTTATAGTGTTTTTTGTGGTTCTTGAACTCTTCAAGATCTATTATCCTCCCACTAGCCCTTCAATGATAAACACCTTTATCTTAGAAGGCAGCGTATTTCGCAACAAACACCTTTTGCTAAGTAGGATTATAGAACATATACCCTAAACTTACTTTAGGATGTCCCACAAATCTGTACTTGTCAAATCTTGTCCCAAGCTTATCCTTTGAAACCTTTTCACATAAGCTGGACAAACCCTTATCTTAACTTATTTAAAATTAGGAATCCTTCCTGTCCATAAATTTTATGGAGTCTTGGGGCCGTATTTTGAGGTTACCTTTTTCGTAGATATACAACCATTTCTAGGGCATGACCCCAGAGGGATACTGGAATATCGGTAAAATCATTATGGACCGCACCATGTCCAACAAGGTACGATTTTTCCTTTCAGATACACCAATCAATTATTGCGTATCAGGAGGCGTCCATTATGAGAAAACCATTTGAGATGATCTAGAAACTTGTTGCACAAGTATTTATTCCTGGATCTAGTCAAAGAATCTTAATACTTTGCCAATTTGTTTCACTTCTGAATTCTTTGAACCTTTCAAATAATTCACACTTGTATTTCAGCAAATACATACATTCAACTCTTTGAATGATCATCTCCTTTTTCTATACTAGTTTGTTCAATTTGCAAAATTATTTTCACGTAAGTCAAGTATACAAAATCTATTAAGTAATATTCCAATTTTATACAAAACATTATTATTATAAATAGAACAATAATTGTTCTTAATTATAATACCAGAGATTTCATTGTTCAACAATAAAATAGAAATAATGTTTCCAATAAGAACTAGAATACAATAACAACTTATTGGCTTAATAGAATTGCCCGTATGCATTGCTAAACTATAAGTTTATATGGCTAATGTAGCAACCTTTGCTTCATTTCCCACACATAGGATTACTTATATTTGTTTAGCTTTCTACTTCTGCTTGGTCCCTTCATAAATCTATATTTATGATAACCAAAGTCGGTATCCAATATCCAAGTAGAACCTTGACTTAAAGAAAAATTTATTTTAAATCATGAACAAATTTGTATTTGTAACCTAAACTTCACTAAGCTTCTTTGGTTTGCCTCTGCAAGATGCTTCTCGCAGTTTCTTTCCAGTGTCCAGGCTTATTGCAATGGAAGCGAACTCCCTTGCTATCCGTATCAGTTTTGTTCTTATTATCCTTTATTTTTGCCTTTCAATTTACCTTCTTTGAATCGTTCTTCTTTTCAGAAGATCCTTTGGCCCTACTAATAAGACTTGGTCTTTCTTAGTTGGAAATTGACTCTCAACATTTTTCAACATGTTAAGCAAATCAGCGAAGCTGATATCTAGCTTGTTCATATGAAAAATTCACAACAATTGTGAAAGGAGTCCGAAAGTGAGTGCAAGATCAAATCTTGCCACAACTCCCCATCCATGACAAAACCTGTTGTCCTAATTGATCAATCAAATTGATTATGTAAAGAACTTTTATCTGTACTATAGTGTCATTGGTCATTCTAGATCGAAAGAGCTCCTTAGATATCTGATATCTATCAATCCTACTTTCATCACCATCAACTACTTGATGTGCATGAATATAGTAGGTCATTCTAGTGGAACGATGATTATGTAGTCCTTAATTTCAGTTTAATAATCTATCATTCAGTTTATCTATTGTGATTTGTGCTTTAATTTATGAATTGCTTGATCACCAATTCTGTGTGGAATTGTATGGACTCGAGAGATGAAATATGAATCTAGACCTTGTCACTATAGCATGTGTTCTTGAATTCTGTGATTAAATGGAATCTTGATGAATGTTAGGGTAGAGATATGCTTAACATCGCATGTAATCGGATAGAGGAGTACTTGAACTTAAACCTTGTTTGATTGTAATTCACATAGAGATATAGTGAATTAGTTGATTAAGGTATTTAGCTTAATTCTATCTAATTTGTGGATTTAAGTTAGTATGGTATTAGTGCGTCGAGAGATGGCTAATTCTACTTGAGTGTTCTTGATTAATAAACTGGGGTAGTGAATTGAACTGAAATAGGGTGTAGTAATCAGAGTGATACTTAAAGTGAAGTTGTAAGCCTAATTCTCCATTATTTGCTTGAAATTACAGTTTTTAAGTTTGTTGATTACCTGGTATTTTTATATTTTTAGTTTTTAATAGTTATAATCATTTAATTGGACAGTTTAATAGAATTTGGATTAATATAAAGCTAGTAATTGTTAGGATTAATGTCATACTAGTCTCTGTGGGAACGATACTTGACTTATCATTATATTACTTGTTGACCACGTGCACTTGCGTGTGAGCGTAATTAGATTTCGACCAACAAATCCTAGTTAGCAACTCATTGAATTAATTAAGTGGGAATAAGATAAGGCGATTATTATTAAGCAAATAGGGAAATTATATTCTTATGTCTTAATCATCTAGTGATCAATATTTGCTAGTTAATTTAGTTTTTACTTTTATTTAATAAATTTCACAAAATTAATTGAGGTGACTGTTTAAGTAGATTTAAATTGATAAAAACTTGTTAATTAGAGTAATTGTTAGTAATTATTCTTTGTGGGTACGACAACCTTTCTTATCTCTATATTACTTGATTGACTGTGTATACTTGCGCGTATTTGTCATTAAATAAGACAGACAACATCAATCTCTTCTATTTTTATAACTTAACTATAATTTTGATATTCATTCCCTTTAACTTAGTAATTTCACAATTAACGTGAACAAGTATAGACTATGAAAATTTACGAATTAACTAAAACTCATTTAAACTTTAACTAAAACTCATCAAAACTTCTTCGAGCAAACATGGATTATAAAAAACTCATATCTTAACAATAATTTATCAAAACCTCTTAATTAATTTAAAATCACAGAAGAACTATAAAACGAAATTATTTTAAGGGTTAAGTTCAGATGACCACCTGGGGTTTGACCGGTTTCCCACTTAACCACCTGTAGTACGTAAACCTACATTTAAACTCTCGACCTTTTGAGGTGAAGTGAAAAAGTGCTTTCCGCCTTAACTCATTATTTTATTTGGCTAAAGACTTAATTACCCTTCATATATATAATTGAAAACGATGATGCTGAAGGGGTTTTCTCTTTTTCATTTCAGATCGATTTCTAGGGCTAGAGAACGATCGATCGTGGTGATATCTAGGGCTAGAGAGGCGAGAGAAATAGGGTGTGGGTTTAGTGTGTTCGTGGTGGATCTTCGTGATTGACTGGGTTCCCACCTTCGTTTGGTCTGTGATACTTAATTTGGTGCCGATTTAGGTAAATTTCTTCTTGTCTGATAGATATGATATGTTCTTTGTTTTTAATTGTGAGTTGTTTGTTGTATATGCATGCATGTTCTTTGGTGCTGGATAAAGTATGCTCACTACTATGGTCCCCCTTTCTTTAATTTTTTTTGTCCCCCTGTGTCTGCCCTTTGTCTGCCACTGACATTGGTCCCCTTTTTGTGATACTTGTTATAAAGTATTGTATGTTATTCAAACATTTCTCCTTCATTTCTTTAATGCAGAATGTCTGTCAGAATTGTTTTTCATTATGGTGGGAAGTTTATTAAAGATCCAGTACATAAGTATGTTGGGGGTAGTGAAGAAATAGTAGAGACTGTTGGGTTGGATTACCTTTCTTTGCTTAGTATACATGAATACTACTCTACTTTATGCCCAGTTTCAAATATGAATATTTATTATCTTGTACCTGGATATGAAATTTGGGAGGGTGGGGCATTATTGATGCAAAATGACAAAGATGTCATTGATATGATTGATTTCTTAGTTAATCCGAGAGAGTGAGGAGGTGCATATTTATGGACAAGAAATGGAGGGTCCCTTAAAAGTTGTTAGGCCGTAAGAAGTTGAAGATGAACCCATTAGGTATATTTGTGGTTTGACAACCGATAACACGAACCAAAGTGAAAATGAAAATGACTTTGGACTTCAAAGTGAACCAACCGATAACATTAACCAAAGTGGGAGTACTTGATAAAGGGAAACAAAAGAAGAAGATAAAGGGCAACATAAAGAAATGTATAAGGAAAAGGTAAACAAACTAGAAAGGCTAAAAACAAACAAAACATACAAAGGAAAACAAAAAAAAAAGTCGATAATGATAATGAGGAAGAAGCGGAGCATCCACCATGGATGGATGAGGATCTAGAGGGGCCTGGGGATGATGATATATTCGAAGAAGGCCCAACAAAAACAGATGAACCAAAGGTGAACATGAATGATGTATTTGTAGAGGATTGGTGGAGTGATGATGATGATGGAGAAGGGAAAGATGCATTAAGGAGGAAGTTTGTTCTGTCAGATGATGAGAACAATTTAGAAGGGGATGGATGTATGGAGTTTAATGAGGCAACTGATATGGGTAAGATAGAATTTGAGATTGGAATGGAATTTGCAAATCATGAAATTTTTAGAGAAGCATTAGTTGAATTTTCTGTTAAAGGGGGGTTTGATATAAAGTATATTCAAAATGACAGAAAAAGAATAACTGCCAAGTGTAAAGCTGAAAACTGTAAATGGAGGATTCATGCATCAGTCAAACAGGGTGAACAAACTTTGAAGATAAAATCTTTGGGGGGACCATACATGTGCTGGACAGAGATAAGAATCATCTTGTTGACAGTAGATACTTGGCCAAAAAATATATGCATGACTTGAGAGATAATCCTAAGTGGGATTTGCAGGCATGGAAAAAGAAGGCACAAAAAGAATGTAACTCTACTCTAAGTAAATCATCCCTATATAGAGCAAAAAGAAAGGTTTTAATACATATGCAAGGTGATGTAGGAGAGCAGTATAACAGGCTGATGGATTATGTGGAGACAATCAAACAATTTAACCCCGAATGCAGCTCTTCAAATTTTGCAAAGAGGGTCTAGTTGACAAGCCCGGTTCACTACCCCGCTTTTTCGTGGGCTATATATGAGGCTTCACGCTTCTAAACATGGGTTTCTAGTTGGGTGTAGACCTATTATAGGCCTAGATGGGTGTTTTTTTTAAGGGGGTTTTGGAGGCGCCTCTTCGAAAAGTGCTATAGAAGAGATGCTAATGACAACATATTTCCCATTGCGCTTCTTCTTGTTGAATGTGAATGTAAAGATAGTTGGCAGTGGTTTCTTACTCAGCTTCTAGATGACATAGGTGAAAATGAAACAAGATGCTATGTTTTCATTTCTGATAGGCAGAAGGGGCTAGTAGAGGTGTTCAATACAATGTTACCCAACAATGAACACAGATTTTGTTTAAAGCATTTGTACAACAACTTTAAAATTAAGTTTAGGGGGAAGCTACTTAGGGATTTGTTCTGGAATGCAGCTAGTTGTGGTGACATGTTCTCATTTGAAGCAGCCATGAAGGAGGTGCACAAAGTTGATGCGTATGTGCTAAGTGGTTAATGGATGTTGGCCCAAAATTTTGGGCCAGGTCTCATTTTCCCACCACTGTAAGTGTGATGTAGTAGTGAACAACATGAATGAGTCATGGAATAATTACATCCTGGAGGCAAGGGATAAAGGTATAATAAACATGCTAGAGTGGATAAGAAAGAAATTAATGGTTAGGTTTCAAGTAAAAAGGGAAGGCATGAACAAGTATGTGGGGTCACTTGGGCCCAGAATTCAAAAAAAATGGAAATGATTAAGAAAGTTTGTAGGGGATGCACTTCTTTGAAGTCTGGGCCTGGGGAATTTGAAGTAGAAGTTGATAATGTAACATGGGTCAGTGAATTTGAATGATTGGACTTGTGGTTGTAAAATGTGGCGACTTAGTGGGATTCCATGTGTACATGTCAGGTATCCGCAATATGGGCAAATAGGGAGCAGCCAGAGGCTTATTGCCATCAGTGCTATAGCAAGGGGATGATGTATACTTGAAAACATACAACTTTATCATAAAGCCTGTGCCAAGTCACCATGAATGGGTTCACTCCAATTTTGCTAAGATTCAGCCTCCACTCTATCATAAAGCCCCGTGGCGACCAAGGAAACTCGTAAGAAAGGTGCGCAGATGAACCAAAAAACCAACATAAACAAACAAGAAAAGGTGGCACTGTGACATGTGCAAGGTGTTTAACACTAGGGCATAACAGCAGGTCATGTACATTGCCTTTTCATCCTAAATCAAGAATGAACAAGGTATATTCTTTATGTTTTTTATACATTCCAACTGTATTTTCAACTCTTATTTATAACAGTTTAACATGTTTTGATTTTCAGACAAGTAACAAGGAGTCAATCGCATACCAAACACAATGACATTCCTACAAGACATCCTGCTAAGGTACATTTTAATGGTTGTCAACTGTAAATTGTTTTTGATTATTTATTTGTATTGGACTACTAAACTTGTGCATTCCTTTTCAGCCAAATCCCATGCCACAAAATTTCCAGACTAAAGGACAGTCAAGTCAAGGGACTGCTACTACTACAACTACTTCAGAAATACCACACCAACCCAAATCAAGCTCTAGAAAGAACATAAAGATGGGAGCCATAAAGAGCAAGAAATACAAATCACCAAAAAAAGGGGGATTGGGGGGATTAAGGCTTTAATGTTTGAATGTATAATTTTTGTCAGTTAACTATTTTTGACAAGTGTGATTGTGTATACTTTGTCAAACAGATAGTTTTTGGACAATGTTTCAATGACAAGTTTTTGGACTATGTTTTATAGTTGGATATTATGTAACAGACTTGGAATGTAACTCTTTAATGTTTGAATGGGTAGTTTTTGGGCATAATTTTTTGTCAGTTAACTGTTTGAATCAACTTTGCAATATTTCACACCTTGTCCAACAGCTTTATACATCGACAGCTTTATACATTCCATTAAACATTGAGCATCGAACATTGAACATTAAACATTAAACATTGAAATTAAACATTGCACATTACCATTAAACATCGAACATTAAACATTACATCATAGTTGGTAGGTCTCCTAAACTACCATTAGTTTATACATTCATTTGTTACTAATAAAATACATCATAACTGACATGCAATACAACACAAGTCCAACAACAATTATCATCTTCACATTACTTTCAACAACTATCATCCTACTTGGTATGTTATTCACTCACACGAACACTTGTATTTTGTTCCACTCACCAATGTCCCCATTCTCATCATTGTCTTCATTGGGGCCACCGACTATTCCACTTGAGTTTGTAGTAGAAGGCAAACACCATGCCCAAAACTCACACTCATCGCATACAAAATATAATCTCCCCTTCGATGGTTTGTTCGAGTCAACAATTCTTACACTTGCTTTTTTCCCACATTTACATCGCTTAGGTATGTAGCGCAACTCACCATTCATCCTTCCTACATCATTGCTTGATGAAGACATGACTCCTGATTAACATAAACAACACGAAGAGTAATATCAAATATCCGACCATAAATGTATATATATTACTTCCATGGTTAATTTGCTTTTTTGCTATAATCTAATATATAGTTTTCAGTCAAAATAGTTCTTTTAGAACTTTTATCAAACAGTTGATAAGCATAGTTTTAGGTTACTAATTTCATAGCCATTGTTTACAATAACAACCAATAACAGCATCCTTATTACTCCACAGCCATACCTATCTCCTTGAACCTAATTTTCATACATAACAAGAAGCATTCTAGTTATAGCGACAAGAAGAATAAAGAGTAACTAAAAAGGATCTGTTGTTTTAGGTTACTAATTTCATAACCATTGTTTACAATAACAACCAATAACAAACATCCTTATTACTCCACGCCCATACCTATCTCCTTGAACCTAATTTTCATACATAACAAGAGCATTCGGTTATGACAAGAATAACAATAGAAGAACTAAAAGGACAAACAAATCCTTCAAGTTCGAATCGAGCCATTCTACTATGAAAGTCCTTTTCTTAACAAGGATGGAATGAAAAAGGAATGGAAGGAATTGGAAAACTTAGCTTGAGAAATTGCAAATAATGGTTGGAGCTTAAGAAGTAGCTTTCAATTTCAGATGCGATGGAGCTCAAATAAATTGAAAATGGGAAGACCATAAATGCTTGATCTGCTCTTACAAGCCAACAAACAGAAGAAGAATGGGTATTTAAGACATTTTACCGTTGTTCTTGACCGATAAAGCCCCTACTCACGCGTTTTAGGCGTCTGACATACACGCACAGTTAATTTGGATGGAAAATGTAACTTTTTCACTTCACCTCAAAAGGTCGAGAGTTTAAATGTAGGTTTACGTACTACAGGTGGTTAAGTGGGAAACCGGTCAAACTCCAGGTGGTCATATGAACTTAACCCTTATTTTAATAATGAAACATGAAGGCAAAATCAATTAAATAGAAAATATTATCATGAATATTTATTTAATTTTATCTTCATCTTAGACTAAATAAATTAACTAGACATGAAAATAAATAAACTAATTAAATAAAGAAGAAAAAATAAAATAAGAAACCCCCTTTAATTAACGATCAGCCAACTAGCGTACAAAGAAGAAATAATTTAATCTTACTCCTACTCCTAACATATACTAATCTAATACACCCCCCCCCCCTAATCTCTCTGGGTAATCCTCTATTTATAAACATAATGCATTAATTATTTTTCAAGTAGTTTTCAACTTCCTATTGTCAATCAACTTCTTCAATATATCTTCTAGATGGATTTTACTTTCTCGTGCTGGATTTGACTTTCACACCAATATTGTTTCACCTTCTTCCTTCTTGTTGTAAGAATCTTTTTGCCTCTTTCCTTCCATGAATAAGAGTATTAAATATTTTTTAATCACCAAGATTTTACTTTATTATAATAAAATATTAAATTCTACAAAACCTAATAAAATATATTAATTAAATAAACTAATATAATTAAAGGGACAAAATTAAAGATAATAAAATTAGAGTGAACAATAGCTAACGCTAACTATGGATCATTTCTCAACTAACTCATATCCTCAGTTGTTCATTGTAATGTCGGACGATACAAATTAGAATTGTTTGATTAGTATCTGCAAGAAGTTCTTGCAGATAGATTGTCTCCTCCATATAAATACATGCATGAACATGAACACTTTCATTTCAATTTTGAAAGACCCCGACTTTTAATAAATAGAACTTAATTTTTCTTCTCATTATTATTTTAAACAGTAAGGTGTTAAATTGATAAAATGATAAATTTAAAGGTAATGTGTGCAAATTATAAGATAAAAAGTATTTTAGTGAATATGCGTTCTATCGGGGAATATTCATTCTATCAAAAAACATTAGGTAAAGTACAGCGACTCCGAAATAATCAATCATTAGTGGGCTCCACAACAACAGAATTTTCGGATACCGAAAATGACAGAAATAATCCTTTTAATAAAAATTGTCAACCATACTATCACTTTTAACTGTTTAAATATCGAGTGATTACAGTAGCACGCGATATTCTACAGTGGCACACGACATTCCACAGTATCACACAGTATTACATAATATTTCATATTATTGATTCAATAATTCCATTGTAACAACTACATAGTATTTTATATTATTGACTCAATAATTGCCACAGTAGAAATTGCATAATATTTTAACTCAATAATTGTTACAACTGCACAATATTTCATATTATTAAAACAATAATTTTCACGACAAAATAACTTATAATAATTGGAATAAATAATTAGACTAGTAAGCATTATTGGCAAATTCTAGAAGCTCTGTTAATGAAAGTTGTTATTTGATTGTGCGTCGTTTCTACGAAAGGCCCCCTCTTTCTTGGGAACGATTTGGTTGTCAATATTGTGAATATATAATATTAATTGTGAATAATTGTTGAAAGATTGAAAAAATGTGAATGATTGATAAATAAAAGGTGTTGATTAAGATAAGTATGGCAAGTGATGTGTGGCAGATTTTTTAAAAAATTTTATTATAAATAAAGGGGTTTAACATGAGACGTTTGTGTAGACACTCGAAATTTTTTGCATTCCTGTTACTAACCTTGCACGAGGGCAAAATTGTCTTCCAGAGATAACCCTGGAAGTCAAAGCAGTCCAATCCCAGAGATAACCCCGGGATACTTAGTTTGCCATCTCGGAGATAACCCCGAGATATTCAGTTCCAGTCCCGAAGACAACCCCGGGAGATTAAATTTCAACCTCGGAGACAACCCCGGAATCCTCAGTTCCATCTCAGAGGCAACCCCGAGACCCTTAGTTTCGAACCCAGAGACAACCCCGAGAGAAGCAGTTCAAACCTCGGAGACAACCCCGAGGCATGTAGTTGAAGTTCCAGAGATAACCCCAGAGATGCTTGTTTCAAACCCCTGCGATCAGCTTCAACACTCAGTGATAGCCCCAAGGCACTCAGTTTCGAACCCGGAGATAACCCCGGGAGGACATGCACACCTCAAAGACAACCCTGAGGACATTCAAAGACTTTCGGTGATTTCAATCTCGAGATAACCCTAAGCGAACGATCGCTAATCACTTAAACCGGAGATAACCCCGGTGAGGGGCAAATTCATCATTTTGCCACCTTAATCCCACAACGCGTCATCTCAACAACATCTCAACATACATTACACACAGAAATGTCCAACAAGAACCAAATAGCTCCAATCTCGAGTGACTACTACACACGACAGTACACCGGATAGAATTTGAAGCTTGAAGACTCAGAGCATGGTCTCATCTTCCTAACTTCGTACAACCTCTAATCCCATGTTATTGGGTAGCTCTTGACAATAGCATGCCAAAAAAAGGTCTTATACACCTCAATAAGATGACCGGATTGAAGTTCTGAAAGTTTGAGAGGACATCACGTTGCATGCATGCACATACTTCGAGACAGCGGGACTCGTGGAGCTCGGAGCACCCTGAGCAGCCGCAGGTTCATCTGCGGCTGCCGCAGGTACACTTGTGGCTCCCCCCTCTATAAATAGAGGGATTGGGGTGGCCATTTGGCATAAGAAAACGGCGAGGAAGCCCTGTCCAATTTGCTTTGTACACACTATAAATTGAGTGCTTTCTCATTTCAAACACTTGTGAGCTTATATTTGGCTACTTTTTACCGGTGGGAACCAAGTGTTCATCCATTTAAAACTATTGAAGTCTTCTTTGGCAGTCCACTGTAAGCCTTATTGTTTTATTTAAAGCCTTTTCTTCACATCTTGCACACACTATTATTCACGTTGAGAGTCGCATTTGTGTGTATGCCCGGGCCTTCGGTCCGTGGTTTATTTCTTTTATATATATATATATATATATATATATATATATACACATACACACACACATTCCAGTCTGGCCTAGAGTTTATTTCGTGGCCTTTTACTGCTTTATTTATATTTCGTCCCGCCTGGAGTTTACTTCGTGGCGGTTAATCGCTTTTATTGCTTTATTTACATTTTTTGTCCTGCCTGGAGTTTACTTCGAGGCGGTTGATCGTTCATATATATATATATATACAACTTTTATATATATAACTGTTTACAGCTTTCATACGATTGCTACATCATATGAGCCTAGGAATCATGTGATCACAGATTCGGTCTACTGAATCTAAATTCGGTTCCCGTGATGGACATTTTCAGCTGTACATGGCTTATAAATTATTCACGGTGTCTGAATGTCCTTAGATGGTTCTCATGCCCACAAGGAATTTGACACTACTTTTTATCTTGTTTTCTCAAAGATGCTTCGCATCTCGAAAATAAAAACAACTAAGCCGAACACATAATAAAATGGAAGTATCAAAGGCCTTAATTACTATTGAGCACAAGGGTTTGAAAAACCTCTTTTACAAAAAAATCACTGCTATATCTTGTTAAAACTGAACTTTTACACAAAATTCAAACCTTTTGTATATAGGTGCAAACGAGGCATAGCACTACTTTCAGATAATTGCACATTAACCCACACACACACACACATTTAGATAACAGTTAAATTGAAAAGTGGCGGTCACCTTAGAAACACGGATGTCAGGGGGTGCCTAACACCTTCCCTCCGCATAATCAAGCCCCTGGACCCTAATGAATCTCGGTTTCACAGACTAGTCAAGTAGTGTCAAATCACTAGGTCAATGTGCAAACCTTTTCTCATTTAAGTTGGTGCAATCATTTAAAAATACCAACTGGCGACTCTTACAGTCCAATCATCGACATATACATGTCGGACCTTTTCACAACTTATTTTTTCAAACAAATCTCACCTAACATGAGAACACCAAAAGACAAGAACAGAAAAGGGACAAATAAAAATCCCGACGTCGACAGGTGGCAACTCTGTTGGGGACCTGCAGTAAGAGGGCTTAAGCCACTACTACAAACTTTTCAAAATGGTTATCTGCTTATGTGTGGATGTTGCATTTACATTTAAATAAATGTGTACGAATGCATTTACTTATTGCAGTTGGTGCCTCGCACCATATTTACTTGTGATATTAGTGCTTCGCACATGTCATCATTTCCATACGGTGAGACGTGTTGTATGTGAATGTATGTTATGTGCTTCCTCCACCAAGAGGCTATCATGTCGGTGTTTGATTACTGGACTCGTAGGAAGACTAATTCCAATGAGGCTGAGGAAAGGCACCACCCAAATTCGCTACAGTTGAAAGACCAGATTAACTTCCCGACGAGTAAATTGCGATGATTTGGGAACCTCCGTGCCAAAAATCTACGAGAGTAGCCTAAGATAGGTCAGCCTCTGATAAACCAAACGCGGATGAAAGTCTCTTCATGCTTTCACATTCTAATTACTTGTAAATTCAATTACTTGTTATTTCATTTCCATGTCAATCTCAATGTAATGGAAAATATGAGGAAAATGTGTACATGCATTCCCTTTATGTAAGACCCCAACTTTTTATAAATAAAATTGAGTTTTCTCTAATTATTATTTTGAATAATAAGGTATTAATTTGATATAATGCTTTGGTTATGGGTGAAATGTGCAAATTTTGCAAAATAAACAATTGGTTATAAGATATTCATTGTTGTCGGGGAATATTCGTTTGGTCGTGGAATATTCTTACTATCGGGAATATTAAATGCGACGCACGCAGCCCATTGTAGGGCCTCATAACGTAAAAAACTACGGATGAAGAAAAACGACAAGTTTGAGTTTTTACAAATAACGGCGTAGTTGTTACCGTTAACACTCTTGGAATACCCGGTGGTTAAAATACAAGATGTCTGGCGTGGTTGCATTAACAAAGACGCCAGATTGCATAAAGATTTATAAATTATCGATTCTTATGTAAGAAGGCACTACTCAATCATTGTTACAAAGAATTCTCGCTCAATATTTTATTTTATTGATTCAATAATTGCTACGTTGATATTTTATATTATTATTGTTTCAATAATTGTCATCGCACAATATTTCCCATTATCGATCAATAATTCATATTATTTGAATAATATTGTTAGATAAAGATTATTGGCAATGTCTAAAAGTTCTGTTAAGGAAAGGGGTTTGGTCACCTAATTGCGCGCCAATAAGGAGAAATCCTTATCAGAAAGCCCCCTTCTTTCCTAGGAACGACCTGGTTGTCATAATTGTGATTCTGTAATATTATTTGTGAATAATTAATTATTGATTTATATGATAAGGAAATATTTATTTTATGTGGATGGATAGGAAAATATTTATTTTGTGTGGTTATAAATGATGGAATTAATGTTGAGGTATTTTATCAGTATTTTGTCTGAATGAAGGTATTAAAAATCGTTCGTATATGGATTTCAGGCATTTTCTATTTAGAATTTGGAAAAACTTTCTTCTACAAAGTTGTAGAGAATTTAATTTCCTATGGAATGGACATAAAATTCGTATTTTTCTTATAAAAGAGCTATTTATTATGAATTATTGAAGTTTCAGAAATAAATGTTTTTATTTAAAATATGGGTAGGCCCCACTTTTGGTTGGTGAAAAAATGTGCTAAAATTTTATTTCAAAAATGGTGGGCGTGAATAGTAGCAGGTAAAGCCATCGGTGTAGCAGTTTTATTCTGCTATATATGCGTTAAGCAGCATTTTCCTATAAATAGGGTGCTTAGTTAGAATTGAAAATCACACCAGAATCATAAGCTTTCTCTCTCTATATTATCGAGCGTATTTTGTGAGTGTTTAGATTCTTTGTGAGTTGTTATTCAATGCAAGTTTCCTTCAGCCTTATACCTTATATTTCAGCCAAAAGTACTGTTCTTTTGAGGTAAGGGATGCTATTTTCTTCATAATGATGTTATTCTTTCAATATCATTGTACCAAAATATTGGTATGGATTTTATTGTGGAATTTCTACCTTTTTCATGGTGGGGTTACTATTCACGTATACGGCATTATTCACGTATACGACACTATTCACAGAAAAAATGAAATTTTCTTTTCATTGTCCAAGTTGTCTATTATGATTACTATCTTTGATTGTATCCATGTTTTGATCTTTATTCTTGAATTTTGCTCCACAATTGATTATTATAAGGTATTTTTGAACTTGGATAAACTAAAGTACGAATCCATAATCTTTGATCTTTTATCTCACTGGATTCGTTTTCTTTAAAATATTTTTCATCATCCTCAGTCCTAAATGATGATATTATTGAATATCTTTGGCCTGTGGTGCAAAAATGAATGATTAACTGATGAATATCTTTGACCCGTAGTGCAAAGATGAACAGCTGTTGAGATTAACATGACCACTGGTGATATAAATGAATATCTTTGGCCTGCAGTGCAAAGATGAATATTTGATTCAAGATGTATATTGATTGATGTTACAGGGATAAAATATTGATGATGAACTTTTAAATCTTAGAAGATAGTAGAATTCATTCTCTACTTGACTCTTCTAATGGATTGCTATTTTCGCTGCAGTTGTTGATCTAAAACTTGTTGTCTATTATATTCTATCAGATTTTTCCCTGTTGAAGACTAGTGATAATTTGTTGTATATTATCTTAGTCATAATATTCTTTACTGGGCTAGTTGAGCTCACCCTTTTCCTTTTGTTCCATTTTTCTTCTCGTGGAGGTAAGAACATAAGCGAGAACTAAATGTAAATGGAGTGATGGTTCAGGATAGTTTGTTTAGTAGTCCTCACTATTTTGTAAAATAGTGTATCAATAATTGTAATGAGGACTCCTTTTGAGTTTGTATACTGTCTATTAGACAATATTTGTATTTAAACTCACATTATATGTGTTATCATATTTTGCACGATAATTGTATTACTGAAGTTATATTTGTTTCTGTACCATATATTTGGCAACTCAGAATGGGTGATGTATACCTATTTTGGGAGTCGTCACACTTCATATCAAAACTTGACATACTATCTTGTCAACTGGCATCCGTTTCGCAGGACAATACTCCTAAACGGACACATTACGTAATATTTCTATATTCATTAAGACTAAACTACATAAGTCTTTTTGTAGGGATATAATTTGTACAGTAACCCGTTCAAAATCCAAAAAGGCAACGAGCCTGCAGCCAAGCATGGCTTCATCTGGCCAGTCTAGTCCTACTCCTGTTTCTCGTGAGGAGTTCGAAGGACTAAGCAACCAAATTACAGAGTTGGTTGTTCTGCTTAAAGAACTACACAAGTCTACTCAGGGTCCACGAATGCCCGTACATACAGAATCCTCTGCACAAGGAGGAAATCAGGGACCAGACAATCAAAACCCTGTACCTAAATCTCAGTTGGATACAACCAACAAAATTCCTGAAAACACCCATCTCAAAGAAGATCCAGACACCGGTGATATCAAGAAAAAGGTCCTACAAATGGAAGAGACCATTCGGTCTATCAAAGGAATTGGAACACACGAGAGTGTTTTATATGCATACCTTTGCATATTCCCTGGAGTGCATTATCCAGAGAAATTCAAAACTCCTGACTTTGAAAAGTATGACAGGTTGGGAGATCCTTACACACATTTGAAAGTCTTCATTGGGGAACTCAGATCTTATGCCGAGGATGAAAATCTTAGAATGCAGCTGTTTCAGAAGAGTCTAACTTGTGAAGCTAGATCATGGTATACCAGATTAGACAACTCAAAAATTCATAGCTGGGAGGAGCTAGCTCATTCGTTCCTCAGTCAGTACAGTTTCCAAACTCAAATGGCTTCTGACAGGTAGCAAATTACCAAGGTCAAGAAAAAAGCTAGCAAGTCTTTCAGAGAGTATACTCAAAGGTGGAGGCGCCTGGTTGCTCAAGTTATTCCCTCTATGACTAAGTCTGAGATGGTGATGACCTTCATAGACATTCAAGAGGCTGCCTTCTACGAGAGAGTTTTAGCTGGCATTGGCAAACCATTCTCTAAAATGATGAAACATGGAGAAATGGCTGAGATGGGATTGAAGTCTGGAAAGATTCAAGACATTGCCGCTCTCAAAGCTGTAGTTGAGCACATCCAGTTTGGAAGTTATGAAAACAACCCCCGGAGGGTCCATAAGAAGAAAGAGGAAGATGTGTGACGCCCCCAAAATAAGTATACATCACCCATTCTGAGTCGCCAAATACATGGTACATAACTTAAATACAAACTTAATTAATACAACTGTCATGTAAAATACGACAAAACATAGCTGAGAGTTTTAGCTCGAATATTGTCTTCTAGACAATATCCACACTCAAATTCAATCTTATTACAATTATTATCACACTATTTCACAAAATAGTGAGGACTACTAATGCAACCATTTGGACCGTCAATCCATTCCCCGATTAGTCCCAGCTATATTCTCATTTCCTGAAGAGAACAGTGAAATAAAGGGTGAGCTCAACTAGCCCAGTTAGAAATATTATGACTAAGATAATGCAGAATAAATTATCCTTAGTCTTCAACAGTATAGCAAATGATAGAATATAATAGACAACAAGTTTTAGATCAACAACTGTAGCGGAATAAGCAATCCATTAGAAGAGTCAAGTAGAGCATGATATCTACTATCTTCTATGATTTAAAAAGTTTATCATCGATTTTATCGTTGAGACTCAGCTTAATAAATAATTCACATCATCGAATCATCCCTGCACTACGGGCCAATGATATTCTTTAGTATCACGACCACAAATTATCCATGCACTATGGGCCAAGGATATTCGTGTTTTCATCAACGGTCATGATCATGCCATAAAATAATTCATCTTTGCACCCTTGGCAGAAGAGAATCCATGGTCATAATCATACAAAAAGCTATCCATCAATGTACTATGGGCCAATGAGGACTTTTACCACATCATTTGTAACATTACAGTCATGATTATACCGAATAATCCCTAGTCATAATCATACCAAGTCCATCTATGCACTACGGCCAAAGATGACTTTCATAACAATATAAGCATGAAGATGATGACAATGACATAATAATTCAATAAAACAAGTTCAAGGATAAATTTTAAAGATTTATAATTTAATTTATCCAGAATTCAATAACGTTCAAATTATCAACATGATACTGCTTTATGGAGTAAAATTCAAAAATAATATTGTACCAAAAATGATTTGGACCGAAAACGAATCAATTTTTATCATGAATAGTACCCCGGGTGAATAATACTCGAGTGAATAGTACCTAGTGAATAGTATTTTGTGAATAGTAACCCGTGAATAGTACTCCTGCATGAAAAAGTTAAAACTTATTAAGAAAGCTCAGAATAATATTTCCATGAAAAGATACTGGATGAAGCGCAAATATCAAGGATATTCTACTAATTTCATGGAGTATAGAAGCCAAAACTTTAACAAAACGAGTATAGAATTCGAAATCTGAAACGAAATAATATTACTTACATACTACAGAGTATAGAAGAAAATATTATTTTATACAAATACTAAACAAAATAATATCCTTTACGAATATTAAACGAAAATAATATTCCTTTAGAATATTGAACGAATATAATATTCCTTACGAATATTAAATGAAAATAATATTTCTTTCGAATATTGAACGAAATAATATCCATACGAATACGAAAAATAATATCTCTTCAGAATATGAAATAAATAATACCCCTTACCTTGAAAAGAACAGTATTCCAACTAGTAGAGCGGGGATATTCTTGAAGAAAACTTTCACTATTTTCTAAACTCAAAGCTTTCTAAAACTCGAAAGAAATACGTTCAATATTATAGAAGAAGAATTCTATGATTCTGGTGTGATTTTCAATTCTAAATAAGCATCCTATTTATAGGAGAATGGAAATGATACTATTTGAAAATTTAATCACAGACGCATTTAAACTTAATTCACGAATAATTTGTTCTATTTGAAAAGTTTGAAAATTATAATTTACTATGCAGTACTATGCAATAAAATATTCTAATAAAATGAAAACTTTAAATATAATATAATATATATATATATATAATATCTACCATGCCTTATACGACATGGCATATATACATATATATATATATATATATATATATATATATATATATATATATACACACCACATGTTATATATATAATATATACATTTCCTCCCGTCCATTTTCTCCCCCCCATTTCATTTTTCTTCCCCCTACCCCACACGTCACTTTCACACACACATTATATATATATATATATATATACTTCTACCGATTATTTTTTTTTTTAAAAAAGGTAAGTGTGGGTCCAAATAATAAGCAAAATTTACAACAAATACTTCATAAAAAATCCCCTCAATATTTTTAACAACATTTATCATCATTATTATAATTCACAATATTTAACAACCAGATCGTTCCTAGGAAAGAGGGGGCTTTCCAATAAGGATTTCTCCCTATTGGCGAGCAATTAGGTGACCAAATCTCTCCTCAACAGAACTTTCTAGACATTGTTAATTATGCAAATAATAATATGAATAACTTGTCATCTCAATTATTGATTTAATAATATATAAAATATTGACAATAATTGAATCAAATAACGTGAGATACTATGCAATAATTACTGTAGCAAAAATTGAACAAAACTGAGTGACTTCTCACGTAAGCATCAATAATCAATATCATGTGCTACTATGAAACCACGCGTATTACTGTACTTTTATCACCGGGTGATTCAACGGTTAATGGTAAAACATTCGTCGTTATTTTCATAAAAAGATATTTATGTCGTTTTCTCATTCTGACAATAATTTCGTTGTGGGGTCCACCAATGATTGTGTCGTCGTATGAATATTCCCTGTTAAAACGAATATTCCCCGACCAATCGAATATAATATAACAACTTGCATACTTTGCAAAATTTATAAATATTACCCACAACTATAACATTATATCAAATCCACACAATAATATTCAAAAAAAATTGAGAAAATTAAATCTTTATTCGTAAAATTTGGGGTCTTACAATCTCCCCTCCTTATGAAATTTCGCCCTCGAAATTTACGTACGTACCTGGTATGCCGAACAGATGAGGATACCTCGTCAGATTCTAACTCTTGAGGTATAACCTTTGAGCGTAGAATATATTCCTTCTTATCCAAGATTTTAACATGTATCTCCTCATACGTTAAATCTTTCGCTATCTCATCCGGTTCTTAATCAATAATGTGGTTCGGGTCTTCCACATATTTACGTAACATCGATACATGAAAAACGTGATGAACACGCGACATACTTGGCGGTAAAGCGAATCTATAGGCCACAGTTCCTACTCAATCGAGGATTTCAAATGGGCTAATTAAATCGAGGATTGAGATTTCCTCTCTTCGTCGATTCTTGCTTCTAGAATAACGCCTTTTTTAACCTTCTTCTTGACATTCATCAGCTCTGGGTCTGTAGCTTGAGCGGCTTTAACATTATCGATTAAAGTCGGTTATAATCGTATATTCGTTATTTTCACATAGGTTTGTATATTCGTATTCGTAAACGCATACCATCTTCTACTCAACGCGTCAGCTACCACGTTCGCTTTTCTAGGATGGTATTGAATGGTATTATCATAATCTTTCAACAGCTCGAGCCAATGTCTTCAGCGCATAATACTTTCGTTTTAGGTGAAGAAACATTTGACGGTTTTAGAAATGGGTTTTGTACTGGGGTTAATAAAAAATTCGCTTTCACGCTCTGGGGTAGGTCAAGAAGTCTTCAGGGAATACGTCAGGAAATTTATTAACGATTGAAATATCATTCAAAATTGTGACTCTCATCCTA
The DNA here is from genome assembly GCA_020205615.1 of Panax quinquefolius. Classification (NCBI taxonomy): domain Eukaryota; kingdom Viridiplantae; phylum Streptophyta; class Magnoliopsida; order Apiales; family Araliaceae; genus Panax; species Panax quinquefolius. Next base: position 79,682,713 of record CM035164.1, on the reverse strand, counting down.
CACTTGGATAGCACGCCACATTGATACCTATCAACTTGCCACCATTATTCACGGCGTCCCCTACGGATAGTCTGGCTTCGGTGTATTCAAGTCTTAAAAGTCACCAGTGAAAGGCTCGGGGCTCTTTACTTATGGCTTGGTATGACAATGATTGACTTTAGTGGTTTGGTTTCTTGAATTCGCATAACAGGTTAGTTAGGAATATTAAAGCTAACAACCTTACGAAAACAATCAATTTTAGCATAAAGAATAGTTAACCAGTCGATTCCTAAAATCACATCAAAGGCAAGTATTTTCAAAGAGATAAGATCGACAGGTAACGTGAAAGTGTCGATTTGAATTAACAAGATTTATAAATAGTGGAGGTAACGAAGGTTTCTCCTAACAAAGTTTTAACAGATAAGTCAAAGTCTAATTTCTTAGGAGTCAAATTTAAACGTTGAGCGCAAGTAGGAGAAATAAAATAATAGGTAGAACCGATATCGAATAAGGTATAAACTTCGCAAGAGTTTATGATTAGCTTACCCGTGATAACTTCGTTCGGGTTCCTCAACAAATGCTCTCACTTAAACTACCGGATTTGACTTGTCTGAGATATCCTTTGGCATCACTATCCCATCTGGACTTGACTTCACTACACGACAAAATCGAGCTAGGTGTCCTTCTCTTTTGCAATTGAAACACGCTTTGGGTTTCTGCGTACAGTTTTGACGGATGTGTCCCTCATATCCGCATTTGAAACATACGACCGGTGGTCGTTCTTTTTCCTTGAAAACGGGTGATGTTGTCTTTCCATCATTATTGAACCTTCTCTTCTTGAAGTTGTTCTCACTTAGTTCACCTTTCCTATTATCCTGACCATGATTACCAGCGAAGTGGTTACCATTTTTGGCATATTGATTCCCTTCACGTTTGTTGTCACCGCTTCGATGACTGCTACCACTGGTATTATCATTTTGTCGGCTGCTCTCTCTTGGTTGAGTTGACTCATTATCGCGCTCCAATAACTGAGCCCTATTTACAACATCTGAATACAAACACAATTTATGAGAGATAAGGTATTGACGTATCTCAGGTTTCAAACCTCTTAGAAACATTCGCCTCATTCTCTCCTCATTATCAACTAAGTGGGACGCAAACCGGGACAACTCGGCAAACTTAGCTTCGTACTGCGACACGGTCATGTTGTTTTGCTCCAGTTTGATGAACTCTACCTCCTTCATGTGACGAATACTTTCGGGAAAGTACTTGTCGTTGAACAGTTCTTGGAACTTCTCCCAAGACATCTTCAGTGCGGCAGGCTGAGAACGTGTTATAGATTCCCACCAATGATCTGCCTCTTCTCTCAACATGAAGGTGGCAAAGGGAACCTTTTGCTCCTCTGAGCATTCCAAGACATCAAATATCTTGGTAATCTGCTTTATCCACGTCTCTGCCTTAAGTGGTTCTGGCTTTCCCAAAAACTCTGGTGGTCTCAACTCCTTGAACTGCTTAGCGGTGACCAACCGTGGGTTGCCATTGTTTCCACCTGCATTATGAACAGGAGTCTCTCTCATTTGGTGTTGCATGAACTGCACAAAGCCTCTGAACATCCCATCGTTCATCATTTGGTCGGTGTTGTTGTTCACCTAAGGATTGTTGTCTTCCTGTTGCACATTATCCTGGGTATTGATCTGTGGTAACTCAACGGTCTCCTGTGCTCCATTGCTATTCTCAACATTCTCGGATGTCATTTTCAAATACTGCCACAAAACAAGGGTTAATTGACGCACCACATATTATCCCTATATTCTGACCAACCAATTAAATAACAAATAAACTTAGGTAGGTCATACTAGCGAAGGAATTTCCCATCTCTCCCTTCCTAATTCTAGTCTCACATCTCAGCCAGGGATCATATCCCTAAGCTTTGATACCAACTGTGACGCCCCCAAAATTGGTATACATCACGCATTCTAAGTCGTCAAATACATGGTACATAACTTAAATACAAACTTAATTAATACAACTGTCGTGTAAAATACGACAAAACATAGCTGAGAGTTTTAGCTCGAATATTGTCTTCTAGACAATATCCACACTCAAATTCAATCTTATCACAATTATTATCACACTATTTCACAAAATATTGAGGACTACTAATGTAACCATCTGGACCGTCAATCCATTCCCCGATTAGTCCCAGCTATATTCTCATTTCCTGAAGAGAAAAGTGAAATAAAGGGTGAGCTCAACTAGCCCAGTAAGAAATATTATGACTAAGACAATGCAGAATAAATTATCATTAGTCTTCAACAGTATAACAACTGATAGAATATAATAGACAACAAGTTTTAGAACAACAACTGTAGCGAAATAAACAATCCATTAGAATAATCAAGTAGAGCATGATATCTACTATTTTCTATGATTTAAAAAGTTTATCATCGATTTTATCGGTGAGACTCAGCTTAATAAATAATTCACATCATCGAATCATCCCTGCACTACGGGCCAATGATATTCTTTAGTATCACGACCACAAATTATCCATGCACTACGGGCCAAGGATATTCATGTTTTCATCAATGGTCATGATCATGCCATAAAACAATTCATCTTTGCACCCTTGGCCGAAGACAATCCATGGTCATAATCATACCAAAAACTATCCATCAATGCACTACGGGCCAATGAGGACTTTTACCACATCATTTGTAACATTACGGTTATGATTATACCGAATAATCCCTAGTCATAATCATACCAAGTCCATCTATGCACTACGGCCAAAGATGACTTTCATAACAATATAAGCATGAGGATGATGACAATGACATAATAATTCAAAAATAAGTTCAAGGATAAATTTTAAAGATTTATAATTTAATTTATCCATAATTCAATAACGTTCAAATTATCAACATGATACTGCTTTGTGGAGTAAAATTCAAGAATAATATTGTACCAAAAATGATTTGGACCGAAAACGAATCAATTTTTATCATGAATAGTACTTTAATAATATAATACCCCATGAATAAGTACTTAGTACATGAATAAGAACTCCGTGAATATTACTCCAACATGAAAAAGTTAAAACTTATCAAGAATACTCAGAATAATATTTCCATGAAAAGATACTGGATGAAGCGCAAATATCAAGGATATTCTACTAATTTCATGGAGTATAGAAGCCAAAACTTTAACAAAACGAGTATAGAATTCGAAATCTGAAACGAAATAATATTACTTACATACTACAGAGTATGGAAGAAAATATTATTTTATACGAATACTAAACAAAATAATATCCCTTACGAATATTAAACGAAAATAATATTCCTTTCGAATATTGAACGAATATAATATTCCTTACAAATATTAAATGAAAATAATATTTCTTTCGAATATTGAACGAAATAATATTCATACGAATACGAAAAATAATATCTCTTCAGAATATGAAATATATAATACTCCTTACCTTGAAAAGAAGAGTATTCTAACTGGTAGATCGTGGATACTCTTGAAGAAAACTTTCACTATTTTCTAAACTCAAGCTTTCTAAAACTCGAAAGAAATACGCTCAATATTATAGAAGAAGAATTCTTTGATTCTGGTGTGATTTTCAATTTTAAATAAACATCCTATTTATAGGAGAATGGAAAAGATACTATTTAAAAATTTAATCACGGACGCACAGAACGAATTCACGGGTGAATTCATTCGGCTGAAAAGTTTGAAAATTTTGATTTACTATGCAACACTATACAATAAAATATTCTAATAAAACGAAAACTTTAAATATAATATAATATATATATATATATATAATATATATATCTACCATGCCTTATACGGCATGGCATATAACATATATATACATATATATATATATATATATATATATATATATTACACACCACATGTTATATATATATAATATATACATTTCCTCCCCCCCCCCCCCCCCCCCATTTCATTTTTCTTCCTCCCTACCCCACACGCCACTTTCACACACATCCTTATCACACATTATATATATATATATATATATATATATATACTCTACCTAAGTTATTATTTTTTTTAAAAAAGGTAAGTGGGGTCCAAATAAAAAGTAAAATTTACAACAAATACTTCATAAAAAATCCCCTCAATATTTTTAACAATATTTCTCATCATTATTATAATTCACAATATTTAACAACCAGATCGTTCCCAGGAAAGATGGGGCTTTCCAATAAGGATTTCTCCCTATTGGCGCGCAATTAGGTGACCAAACCTCTCCTCGACAGAACTTTTTAGACATTGTTAATTATGCAAATAATAATATGAATAACTTGTGATCTCAATTATTTATTTAATAATATATAAAATATTGACAATAATTGAATCAAATAACGTGAGATACTATGCAACAATTATTGTAGCAATAATTGAACAAAACCGAGTGACTTCTCACGTAAGTATCAATAATCAATACTTTAGTATTGCTACTATGCAACCACGCCAGACATCGTACTTTCTTTTATCACCGGGTGATTCAACAGTTAACGGTAAAACTTTCGCCGTTATTTTCGTAAAAAGATATTTATGTCATTTTCTCATTCTGACAATAATTTTGTTGTGGGGTCCACTAATATTTATCGTATCACGCCGCATTTAATATTCCCCTGTTAAAACGAATATTCCCCGACCAATCGAATATAATATAACAACTTGCATACTTTAAAAAATTTATAAATATTACCCACAACTATAACATTATATCAAATCCACACCATAATATTCAAAAAAATATTTCGAGAAAATTAAATCTTTATTCGTAAAATTTGGGGTCTTACAAGATGTTTCCTTGATACTACAAGGGCAAAAAGGCAGTCAAAATCTGCCTATTCAAAGGAGAAACTATTCCTATTTTCCAGCTCAGTCTTCAAACCCTCCATTGCCAAAAGGTGGAGAAGTCAGACATACTCGAGTGGTCACACCCTTAGGGGACTCGCTCGAGAACATTTTCAATCTTTTGACGACTCAGAAGAAAATTACCCATCTCCTTCCACTAGGCAACCCGAGTGGGAAGGGTTTCAATGCTAGCCGAAAATGTACATATCATGCAGGAGCTCCCGGCCATGATACTCAGGATTGTTGGGCCTTAAAACACAAGATCCAAGATTTGATTGATAATGATGAGATCTTGGTGACTAAACTCGACCAACCCCATGTACAAGACAACCCTCTTCCTCAACACAAAGAAGAGGAGGTTAACATGATTAATTGGAGTAGTGGTCAGACTTCCCACTCCAGTGGTAGATCTTCCCAAACCAGCAAGGATAGTTTTGATAAGTGGAATTGTTCATAGTTCCAGTTTATGATGGAACGGAAAATGAAGGCTCTATGTGAGCAAGTCAATCAATTGGCAGAACTGGTGGTCCATCAGCACCAAGTCACACGTTAATTATTCAGCCAGGAGCATGCTAGCCTCCTTTCTCTTGTTACAAACACTCCACCGCATACGCCAGAACATGAAACACTGGAGGATAAAATTAAAAAAAGAGCAAATGCCAAAGCCCATCGGGACTTCGCCAATAAAAGGGAATTTACATACCTAGGCCAGCTGATGGAAGAGATATTGCATATGTTGATCCATGAAGGAAGAATCACAGCTCTGCTACCTCCAATCAGACCGCGTTCAAGACGGTTTGAATTCAATGGAGTGTGCCAATATCACTCCCACTCTCACGGTCATAGAACTGAAGAATGTTGGGCACTCCGCCACCTTATTCAAAATTTAATTGACAGCGGTGTCCTGCAAATGGCAGACAATGTTGTTGTAGTACTAGAGAGTGGGGACGTGTTTCCTATAAAGTGGAAGGAAGTCATAGCAGTCATATCTTCTGAGACAGATTCAGCTACCCCCTCACATACAATTCAAACTATTTAGCTCAAGGGTATTGAAATTCCTTTGAAAGTGGTTGCACCAAAGCCAATCATCTTACCATGCAGACCGCAATATCCTGTTGTTAGCCTACAGAAAGTTCCATGGAATTATAGAGAGGTTGAAGGATCCACATCCCACACAACTGTTGCAGTGTTGAAAGAGAATCCAATGTATCTTCCCCAACGGGTGATGAAGCCCACCATCAAATCAAAAGGGAAAATTCCCATGGAGAAGATTGAACATTTCCTCCATACTATGGGACATAATGAACCCAAGGTGGTTTAAAGCTTGAAAGAAGCTCTACAACAGGTTTCCATACTGGATTTGGTATTCTCCTTAGAGGATCACCTGAAGGTATTAATGAGAGTTTTAGAAGCAGCTCATTTACCAAAATCAGTGGATGTCAAAAAGTTCCATCATCTGGTTGATCACATTCTTAACAACAATGTGATATCTTTCACTGATGACGACATACCTCCCGAAGGGACTGGTCATTGCAAGCCGTTACACATAGCGGTTATGTCCTCCGGATACGTGGTCATAGGAGTATTGATAGATGGAGGTTCCTCCTTGAACATCTGCCCTTATGCCACCTTGAAGAAGATGAATATCAATCTCAACAGAATCCGAAGAAGCCATACAATCATTAAAGCTTTCGATGAATCCTGACGAAATGCCGTCGGGGAGATTGAGTTACCTGTGGAGATTGGTCCACATACATTCTGCATATCCTTTTATTTTCTCAAAATAGATACAGGAGACAACCTGATCTTGGGAAGACTGTGGATTCATATGGCTGGAACCGTCCCATCCACCCTGCATCAGCAGCTTAAATACATCATTAATAACAGCCTAGTCACTGTTAATGCTGAGCCAGAGAAGGTGACATCCCGCTCATTAGTTTCAATTCAGAAGTTGAGCCTGTCAGCTTCCATGCCCTGGAGGTGAGCAACACTCACTACCATCCCATTGGGGCACCACCTCTGACACCCAGAGTTTCCACCGAAATAATGTCGGCCAGCCAAGAAATAATATCTTTGGGTTATCAACCTGGACAAGGGTTGGGAAAAGACCATCAATGGATCAAGCGCCCAATTCAAGTTCCCAGTCAAACAGGGACAGCTGGACTAGGCTATTCTGCTAGCTCTAGTCACAGGAATCCTCACAAACACAAATAGGTTCCTTCATCTTCAGCCATACGGCGATTGCCTGCACCTACAGGAGCTGAATCTATACAAACTTCAGTAAAGGTTCCTGCACATGTGATGACTGTTTTTTCCTAAGCTGATACCGATCAAAGGAAAAGAGGTCTTGATACAGATCCGGAGGCGGAGGAAAAGAATCGGAGGCGTAAGCAGGACATTGCAAGGCACTTATCAAACATATGCATCATAGTCCACACGGACAATACAAACAGAGTCACCCACTACTACAAAACAGTAAATAGACTACACAGAAAAAACGTTGTGGTTTCAGTCAGAAAAACGTCGTGGTAAAGGGTGTTATCTATTTGACACCGTTACACAACGTTTTTAAAACGTTGTAGTTAAGCACATTCCACAACATTTTTTAAGAAAAAAAATGTTGTAGATTTGTTTTTCATAAATTAGCAGATGCTTAAAACGTTGTAGAACGTATGATTCCACAACGTTTTCTGGATAAAAACGTTGTAGTTTAATATATCAAACAACGTTTAGGCACTTTCACACAACATTTTTAAAATGTTGTAGATTAAAAAAAAGATAAAAAAGGTTGTAGCTCACCTATATTACCAATGCATCTGCAATATGCTAATGCCATGATATATAGCTAAAATTATAAAGAATATTAATATCATACAATACGTTTATATCCCAATAATTCTTTGTAATGCCAATTACAAAGAATATTAATACCATACAATACGTTTACATCTAAATAATGCCAAACTATCCATACATCTCATACAAGTTGAAGCTGCATCAAATGAATACATCCAACAATAATACAACTAGGAAATTTGTAAAGGCACTTGCGAAATAAATGCCACCAATCAAATACAAATTTATGGCTAGTTATCAAGCATCATGCCTCTCTCATGATTATAAAAAAAAATTACAGTTAATATGGCACCAATTGGGTTAATTGGGTTGATGGAATAGACACACTGATTATTCTCATTGGAATCAACCTCTCCACCTGAAAGGCAATTGAAGCTAATTGAAAAACTGCAGTGTTTGGTACACTAATCAATTGAAATATGCCAAATAATTGCAATGAATAAAATGGCATGGCAAAACTCGATATTTATTATCATTATTATTACCAGATCAACTTATTAGAAATATTACCTGCTTCAGTGACTTGATCATGGGGACCTATGGATTTCTTCCTTGGCATGGTCTCCTCCTCAAAGCGCTCCCACCCATCAAGTAGAATGCTGAGATACTTGTACATGTTGCTCTGGATCATAAGCTTAATATCTTGCAAAGCTCTGGATTCACAAACTCTGTGACACCAAAGTTCTTTGTTGTAGATCAAAAGTTGCAAGTAAAATTAACAATAAAATCATATTTAAAAAAGAAAATATTTGGGCTTTTCTCTCTATCATTAGCTCTGCAAACAAAAGGAAATAGATGGTAAGCATATGTCTAAAACAGGAGCACCCCAACAACATTATTAGTAATTGCATATGCAGTGGATATCAGCCCACGTATGACATCCCATGAACCTACTCACAAGGTTTGGCAGAATGATGTCTCCAGGCTTGGATGCTATGACTTTATGCAGTGGATATATAAATTACTAATCTATCTTCATCAAAGAAGTCTGGCTAACATATTTACAAATTTAACTGTACTTGAAGTTTGACCAATGAAATGCAGAACATGAATCTCAATCCTTGTTACAGTGTCAAATAATCCACATGGTCAAAGAAAATTTTGCTTCATTGAGAACTCTTGAAGCACTGCCAAAAGGAAATCATGGATTTATAACATGAAATAACGAACAAACATAATTCACTATAACAGAAGGAGAAAAAGAACCACATGCAACTCCTTTCTTGTCAGAAGCTCCACAAGACTTGTATGAACAACACAAGACTTGTATGAACAACAACAAATGGCTTTTTACCACTGACAACTAGAGTATATGCGTTAGGTACAGGACTTTGACGCACATAGAGGTCAGGAGCCTCAGTTTTAAGTTTTTCCGTAGCCTCAACCATCAAGTGATGAAGTTCAGAAAGCTGATACAATACCAAATAGAGTTACACAGGCAGATATACACTTTCGTCAATGCATTTTAAATCTTTTAACTTGAATAATCACTGAAATACATATGCACTTGATTCTTGAAATGACTAAAAATAACCATATAATAATTCTTTTGGCACAAGACAAAAAATTGAGATGCATGCATAAGGATGAAAAATGTCAAGTTGAATGACGATTGCTGTAAGACCCCAACTTTTATGAATAAAGAATAATTTTCTCGAATTATATTTTTGAATATAATGGTATTGATTTGATATAATGTTATAGTTGTGGGTAATATTTATAAATTTTGCAAAGTACGCAAGTTGTTATATAATATTCGATTGGTCGGGAAATATTCGTTTTAACAGGGAATATTCGTACAACGGCACAATCATTGGTAGAACCCACAACGGAATTATTGTCGGATTGAGAAAACGACAAAAATACTTTATGAAAATAACGGCGGAGGTGTTACCGTTAAAACTGTTGAACTACCCGGTAGTAAAAGTACGATGTCTACGCGTTGTTGCACAAAAGAATAACACGGTATTGATTATTGATGCTTACGTGAGAAGTCACTCGCTTATACCCAATTATTGCTACATGATTCTTTGCGTCATATTTCTCATATTATTGATTCAATTATTGTTACAAATCATCCGCATTATATGATATATTATTAAATCAATAATTGAGACGACAAAGTTATTCATATTATTATTTGCAATATTGACAATGTCTGAAGTTACATCGATGAGAGGTTTGGTCACCTAATTGCGGCGCCATGATAAGGAGAAATCCTTATCGAAAGCCCCTCTTTCCCGGGAACAACTTTGGTTGTTAAATATTGTGAATTATAATATTAATGATGAATAAGTTCGTGTTGATTAAAGATGAATTTTATAGTTCCATTGTGTTGGACTTATTTGTGTTAGTATAATTGATGTCCGGATGATATATTGTTCAATCAGTATTCGGACACTTTTTCGTGTCGAGTACTATTCACGAGTTACTATTCACGAGTTACTATTCACCCAGTTACTATTCACTCTAGTATTGTGCATTCGAGTATTTGGGTACAATATTATTCCATGAGGAGATGTGCTAATTTTTTAGACCGTTGGTTGAAGATATAATAGTAAGTCAATATGGTTCATTGGTGGAGTTTTAATAGTAAATCAATATGGATCATTTGGTTTAAAGTTTTAATAGTAAATCAAGTATGGACCGTTGTTTTAGTTTTAATAGTAAACTAATCTGGATCGTCTGCTTAATAGTAAATCAATCTGACCGCTCATGAATTAATTACTATTCATTCCATTTTCCTATAAATAGAAGCTCATTCCTTCATTATTTCTTACTTAATTCACCAAACTCTAGAGAGAGAATTATAAGAGAACCTATAGAAAAGTATTACTCACTATATACGTGACGCCCCCAAAATTAGGTATACATCACCCATCTTGGGTCGTCGATACATGGTACAAAATTCAAATACAACTTACTAATACAATGCGTAACAATGATATGACAAAACATAGTTTGTGAGTTTGAATACAATTATTGTCTACTAGAGATTATACAAACTCAAAAGGAGTCCTCATTACAATTATTAACACACTATTTCACGAATAGTGAGGACTACTAATGCTATCCTCCGACCGCCACTCCGTTCCCGACTAGTCCTCGCTATGTTCTCATTTCACGAAGAAAGCGATGAAAAAAAAAAAAGGTGAGCTCAACTAGCCCATTAAGAAATATTATGACTAAGATAATGCGAGAATAAATTATTGTTAGCCTTGAACGGTGTTAAACCGATAAAATATAACATCAAGTTTAATCTGCAATGGATCAAGCAATCCATTAAAAAGAGTCAGTAGAGAATAGAATCTACTATCTTTTATGATTTAAAAAAATTTCATCACTTTTATCGCTAAGACTCAACAATAAATAATCCACATCATCCTCACAGACTACGACCAAGGATATTCATTAGGGTCACGACCACAAATTCCATGCACTACGGGCCAAGGATATTTGTGTATTCATCAATAATCAAATGATCATGCCAACAACTCATCCATCAATGCACTACGAATTGATGAGAACTTTTACCACATCATTTGTAACATTACGGTGATGATTACAATCGAATAATCCTCAGTCATAATTATACCAAGTCCATTTATACACTTCTGAGGCCATAGATGACTTTCAACAAAATATAAACATGAGGATGATGACAATGATATAAGAATTCAATAAAACAAGTTCAAGAATTATTTTATCCGGGAATTATTAACGTCCAAATTGTCAACACGATCTTTGTTTTGTAGAGTAAAATTCAAGAATGATCGGAAGAATATTTCCATGAAAAGATCTTTGGATGAAGCGCAAATATCAAGGATATTCTACTAATTTCATGGAGTATAGAAATTCAAAACTTTAACCAACCGAGTATAATAAAGAATGGAATAACAAAAGAAATCACCATGCATGCGGTACTTCGCGTAAGTTATTCCAATGAGATAATAATAACGGAACCAAGTCGAGCAAAATTTTGCACGAGCATGGATGTTCCAACAGAATAATAAAAAACGCGGAACTAGAGTGCGGTGTAAAACACACGCAGAAGAGATGTTCCAACAGAATAATAATAAATCTAACCGGTCCTGTAAAACACATGAGCATGATGTTCCAACAGAATAATAATAAGATGTAACCGGTCCTGTGTAAAATACATGATGGATGTTCCAATGAGAATAATAGAAGAATGTCACCAAGTATAGGGTAGGAATCACGTATACAAAGTTATTCCAACAAAATAATAATAAGAAATGGAATAACAACGATTCTCTTCATGAATAAGAAAGAATAACACCCTTACCGCTTTAAGAAGAACTGAAATATAAGAGTAGTTAAGTAGCGAAATCTTTTCTTTTTTCTCTATAATTTTCTCTCTAGAGTTCAAATTGAATTAAGTAAGAAATAATGAAGGAATGAGCTTCTATTTATAGAAGAATGGAAAGGATACTATCTGATAAAATATTCTAATAAAATAAAAACTTTTAAATAAAATATAATATATATTATAAATTATATCTTATATATATTTAAACTTCACGGGTCATTACTCCCGTGATACTCCCGTCCCCCACCTTTTAATCATCCTATATATATATAATATACCAATTATATAATATATATTATCACATGTCTAGATATATATATATATATATCCTTTATACAAAACTCCCTCCTGACACTATCAAAAGCTTACCCGTGAGATGCTGCCTCCTTTTCAAATTCATTTTCCACACGGGGGCCCCACATGTGGCCCCACTTTTATTATATAAAAAATTTTCTACCGATTATTTTGAAAAATGGATAAATAGGGTCCATAAAATAGGCAAAATTTACAACAATTACTATAGCAATAATTGAACAAAACTGAGTGAATTCTCACGTAAGCATCAATAATCAATACTTATGTACTATCATGTACTACTGCCAGACATCTTGTACTTTTAACACCGGGTGTTTCAACAGTTAACAGTAAAACTTCCGTAGCCGTTATTTTCATAAAAGTATTTTTGTCGTTTTCTCGATCCGACAATAATTCCGTTAATAGGGTCCACCAATGATTGTGCTTAGTTGTACGAATATTCCTGTTAAAATAAATATTCTCCAGACCAATCGAATATTATATAACTTATGTACTTTTGCAAAATTTATAAATATTACCCACAACTATAACATTATATCAATTTTTACTCCATAAAATTCAAAAATAATATTTATAGAAATTTCATCTTTATTTAAAAAGTTGGGGTTTTGCAACTTCCCTACTCTTATATTCAGTTTCTTTTACGGTAAGAGATGTTATTTGTTGTCTCATGAAGAGAACTTCTGTTATTCCATTATTTATTATTCTGTTGGAATAACGTGTATACGCGGGCTATCCTATACATTGTGACATTCTTCTAATATTTCGTTCTTTATTATTCTGTCGAAATATCATGTTTGTGCGTTTACGCCGGACTTGGTTCCATTATTTATTATTCTGTTGGAATATCCTCATGCATGCACGCGTTTCTGTAGGACTGATTCCATTATTAATTATTACGCTTGAATATCCTCGTCTGCGTGCGTTCTGGCCTTTACTGGTTTCATCCTTTATTATTCTGTTGGAATAACCTGCATGTGCGGTCTATCGCATACATGGTGATTTCTTTTGTTATTCCATTCTATATTATACTCAGTTGGTTAAAACTTTAACTTCTATACTTCATGAAATTAGTGAAATATCCTCGATATTTGCGCTTCATCCAAAGATATCTTTCATGGAAATATTCTTCTAAGCATTCTTGAATTTTACTCTACAAAAAGTAGTATCATGTCGACAATTTGGGCGTTATTAGTTCCTAGATAAATTAATTATTGAACTTGTTTTATTGAATTCTTATATCATTGTCATCATCCTCATGTTTATATTTTTGAAAGTCATCTGCGTGGCTCAGTAGTGCGTATGATGGACTTGGTATGATTATGACTGTGGATTATTCTGCAGTAATCATGGCCAGTAATGTTACAATTGATGTGGTAAAATTCCTCATCGGCCCGTAGAAGTGCATCGATGGACGATTGTTGGCATGATCATGACCATTAATGAATACACGAATGTCCTCGAATTCGTAGTGCATGGATAATTTGTGGTCGTGATACTAAAGAATATCCTCGCCATAGTGCGGGGTGATTCGATGATGTGGATTATTTATTAAGTTGAGTCCCAAAAGAATAAAAGTGATGAAAAACCTTTTTAAATCATAGAAGATAGTAGATTTTATTCACTACTCAACTCTTTTAATGGATTGTTTGTTCATTGTAGTTAAACTTGATGTTATATTTTATCGCTTTAACATCTGTTGAAAGCTAACGATAATTTATTCTACATTATCTTAGTCATAATATTTCTTCTTGCTAGTTGAGCTCACCTTTTTCTTTCGTTGTTCTCTTGTGAAATGAGAACGTAATAGGGACTAGTCTGGGGAACAGAGTGATGGTCCTAGATGTCAGATAGTAGTAGTCCTCACTATTCTCGTGAAATAGTGTGATAATAATTGTAATGAGAGCTCCTTTTGAGTTTGTATAATCTCCAAAGAGAAAATAATTGTATTCAAACTCACGCTTATGTTTTCATCAGATTGCATATGACAAGTTGTATTAGTAAATTGTATTTGAATTACATCTATATATCCGGCGACCCAAGATGGGTGATGTATACCTAATTTTGGGGGCGTCACAGTTGGTATCAAAGCTTAGGGATATGATCCCTTGCTAAGATGTGAGAATAGAACTAGAAGGGGAGAGACGGGGAATTCTTTCGCTAGTATGACCTACCTAAGTTTTTTTTTAGTATTTAATTGGTCGGTCAGAATATAGGGATAATATGTTACATGTCAATTAACCTTTTGTCTTGTGGCAGTATCTGAAAATGACATCCGAGAATGTTGAGAATAGCAATGGAGCACAGGCGACCATTGACTCACCACATAATCAGGATAATGTGCATCAGGAAGGCGACAATCCTCATGCAAACAACAACACTGACCAAATGATGAATGACGGAGTGTTTAGAGGCTTTATGCAATTCATGCAATAGCAGGTGAGAGCGGCTCCTGTCCACAATGTAGGTGGGAATATTGGAAACTCTCGGACCAGTCCACCGCTAAATGATTCAAGGGGGACCGACCACCGGAGTTTATTGGAGAGCCAAAACCACTAAAGGCGAAAGCATGGATAAAGCGATCACCAAGATATTTGATGTCTTGGGATGCTCACGATGAAGCAAAAGGTTCCTTTCACGCCTTTATGTTGCGAGAGAAGCGATTCTTTGGTGGGAATCGGTAAAACGTACTCAACCTACCGCACTGAAGATGTCTTGGGAGAAGTTCCAAGAACTATTCAATGACAAGTACTTTCCCGAAAGTATTCGTCACAAAAAGAGGTGGAGTTTATCAAGCTGGAGCAAAATAATATGACCGTGTCGCAGTATGAGGCTAAATTTGCAGAGTTGTCCCGGTTTGCATCCCATTTGGTGGATAATGAGCGAATGACGCAAATGTTTTTGTGAGGTTTAAAACCTGAGATACGTCAACATCTTATTTCTCATAAATTGTGTTTGTATTCAGATGTTGTAAATAGAGCTCAGTTAGTGGAGCGCGATAACGAGTCAATATGACGAAAGGAGAGTAGTCATCGAAGCGGTGGACAACAAGCGTGGAGGGAATCAATGGACTGTAGTGGTTACCACTTTGGGTGGTAATCAAGGCCAAACCAATAAGAATGGACATTTCAAGAAGAGGAGATTCAACAATGATGGAAGGACGTCGGCACCAAAGACCACGTTATTAAGGAAGGAGAACGACCACCTATCATATGCTTCAAATGCGGAGGGAGGGACACATCACCAAACCGCGCGATGCCGATCAAAAGCATGTTATAATTATGGAAGAGAAGGTCACTTAGCCCGATTTTGTTGCGTTCACCAAGACAAGTTCAAATTTAGGATGGAGGCACCAAAGGTCGTCCCGTAAAAAGTCAAAGCCAAGATGGTCTGAGGAAGAACGTTTGTTGTGACCTCCCAAAAACAAGGAACCCGAATGAGGTCATCACGGGTAAGCTTATCGTAAACTCTAATATTAATCTATACTTTATTTGATACCGCCTCTACCCATTCTTTTATTTCTCCTACTTGCGCTCAACGATTAAATTTGACTCTGAGAAATTAGACTTTGACTTATCTGTGGAAACTCCGTTTGGGAGAAACCTTCATTACATCCACTAGTTATAAGTCTTGTTTGGTTCAAATCGAGAAACATTATTACACCGTCAATCTTATTTCTTTAAAAATACTTGCGTTTGGCGTAATTCTAGGGATTGATTGGTTAACTACTCATCATGCAAAAAATTGATTGTTTTACGTGGGTTGTTAGTTTTCATATTCCTAATCAACCTATTATGCGAATTCAAGCGACCAACCCATTAAAATCAATCCCGGTCATTTCAAGCCATAAAGCTATTCGTTTATTGAAAAACGGGTGTCAAGCTTTCTTAGCTCATGTCACAGATTTAAACAAAAATACTTCAGTTTTGAACGATATTTCTATTGTTAATAAATTTCCTGAAGTATTCCCTGAAGAACTTCCTGGCCTACCCCCAGAGCGTGGAATTGAATTTTGTATCGACCTTGAACCTGGTACAAAACCCATTTCCAAAGCCCCATATCGAATAGCTCCTATTGAACTTCAAGAGTTAAAGACCCAATTGCAGGAATTGTTAGACATTGGTTTTATTCGTCCTAGTACGTCTCCTTGGGGTGCTCCTGTTCTATTCGTGAAGAAGAAAGATGGGAGTATGCGACTTTGTATTGATTATCGGGAGTTGAATCATGTCACCATCAAAAATAGGTACCCATTGCCACGTATTAGTGACTTGTTTGACCAGTTGCAAGGAACCAAATTCTTTTCAAAGATTGATCTTCGTTCCGGATATCACCAATTGAAGATTAGAACCGATGACATCCCAAAGATGGCTTTCAGAACTTCGGTACGGGCATTATGAATTCCTAGTCATGTCCTTAGAATTGACTAATTCTCCTGCTGTCTTCATGGATATGATGAACCAAGTATTCAAGGAATATTTGGATCACTTTGTGGTCGTCTTTATTGATGACATCCTTATTTATTCCAAAAGCCGTGAAGATCATGAAAGCAACATTTGAGGTCGACACTCCAAAAGCTTCGTGAATACAAGCTTTATGCGAAGTTGAAGAAATGCGAGTTCGGCTTCGAGGAAGTAGCATTCCTTGGGCACGTAATATCAAATCATGGAATATCCGCTGACCCGACAAAATTGAAGCTATTCAAAGTGGGAAGCAACCTAAATCGATGATAGAAGTAACGTAGCTTTCTCGGTTTAATGGTTATTATCGGAGATTCGTGGAAGGTTTTTCTCGAATCGCTACTCCATTAACTCAAATGACTCGGAAGATACAAAGTTTGGTTGAGCAAAAAATATGAGAAGAGTTTTCAAGAACTCAAGAGGAGACTCATTTCAAAGACTTTGCTCGACAATACCATCTGGCTCGGAGGGATTTGTCATCTACAATGATGCTTCGGCAAAGGGTTAGGATGTGTTCTCATGCAACACGGGAAAGTCATAGCTTTATGCCTCAAGACAACTCAAAGAATATGAGAGGAATTATCCTACTCACGATCTAGAAGTTAGCAAATTGTTGTCTTCGCACTTAAAATTTGGAGGCATTACTTATATGGGGAGAAAGTAGAGATCTTTACGGATCATAAAAGCCTCAAATATTTCTTCACTCAAAAGGAACTCAACATGCGACAACGACGTTGGCTTGAACTGTTGAAAGATTATGATCATACCATCCAATACCATCCTGGAAAAGCGAACGGTAGGTAGCCGCGTTGAGTAGAAGAAGATCATATGCAAGTCACGAAAAGCGATATTGTCAACGCAGCGCCCATTTTGTGTGACTTGCAAAGGATGGAGATAGAGTTAAAAACTCCAGGGACCCATGTAATGATGGCGAATATACGAGTAGAACCGACTTTAATTGATAAAGTTAAAGCTGCTTAAGCTACAGACCCGGAGCTGATGCGTATGAGGAAGAAAGTGCAAGAAGGTACTATGTCGGAAGCAAGAATCGATGAAGAAGGAATACTTCGAGTCAACTCCAGACTTTGTGTTCCTAACGACCCTGATTTAAAGTATAAAATCATAATGGAGGTGCACAACACACCGTTTGCAATCCATCCTGGGAGTACCAAAATGTATCAGGATCTTCGACATACATTTTGGTGGAGTAATATGAAGAGAGAGATAGCGGAGTTTATCGCAAGGTGTTTAACTTGTCAATGAGTCAAGTGGTAGACATCAAGTACCAAAAGGTCCATCAGAACCACTTGAAATTCTAGAATGGAAGTGGGAGCACATTACCATGGATTTCGTTATTGGTCTTCCCAAGGTTTCTCAAGGCATAGATGCAATTTGGGTCATTGTTGATAGATTGACCAAGTCTGCTCACTTCTTACCTATACGAAAAACTTATACACTTGAACGTCTTTCTCGTATGTACATAAATGAGATTGTAAGATCGCATGGTATGCCAAGATCCATAGTTTACGATCGAGACCCAAGATTCACTTCACAATTTTGGGTTAGTTTGCAAAACGCTATGGGCGCAGTTTACGATTTAGCTTTCGGCATATCATCCTCGAGACGGATGGACAATGGGAGAGGACTATTCAAACTCTTAAAGATCTATTAAGACTACGTATCATTGATTTCAAGGAAGTTGGGACAAATTTTTACCATTGGTGTAGCTTTCCTACAACAACAGAGATATCAAGCAAGTATTGGCATGGCTCAATTCGAGCGTTGTATGGGAGAAAGTGTCGTTCTCCAAAGATATCTTTGGGATGAGGTGGGTTAAGCAACGTTGTTGGGACCGGAGTTGAATACGTATGACTACGTAAAAGATTCAAACGATCCAACAACGTATAAAAACTTCACAAGATCGACAAAGAGTTATGTTGATCTTCATCGAAAGGACGAGAATTCGATATTAGAGATCATGTGTTGTTACGTGTTGCTCCATGGAAAGGAGTTACGAGATTTGGAAAGAGAGGAAAGCTCAATCCTCGGTTCATTGGCCCATTTTAATTCTTTGAGCGAGTGGGAATCGCGGCTATAGACTACGCCTTACCGCCAAGTATGTCTTCGTGTTCATAATGTTTTTCACATATCTATGTTACGTAAATATGTGAAAGACCCAAACCACATTATTGAGTTAGAACCAGACGAGATAGAGGAAGATTTAACGTATGAAGAGTTACCTGTTAAAATCTTGAATAAGAAGGATCATGTTCTACGCTCCAAGGTTATACCTCAAGTCAAAGTTTTGTGGAGAAACCACAATGTGGAGGAAATGACTTGGGAGTTAGAATCTGAGATGAAGTCAAAGTATCCTCATCTCTTCGACATACCAGGTATGTACCCTAATTTCGAGGACGAAATTTCATAAGAAAGGGAGGTTGTAAGACCCCAACTTTTATGAATAAAGAATAATTTTCTCGAATTATATTTTTGAATATAATGGTATTGATTTGATATAATGTTATAGTTGTGGGTAATATTTATAAATTTTGCAAAGTACGAAAGTTGTTATATAATATTCGATTGGTGGGGAATATTCGCTTTTAACGGGGAATATTCGCATAACTAAGACAATCATTGGTGGACCCTACAACGGAATTATTGTCGGATTGAGAAAATGACAAAAATACTTTATGAAAATAACTATGGAGGTGTTACTGTTAAAACCGCTGAACTACCCTAGTAGTAAAGTACAATAATACACGTTATTGCACATGCTTTACCAGATTGATTATTATTGATGCTTACGTGAGAAGTCACCAATTATACTCAATTATTACTACGATAATTCTTTGCATCATATTTCTCATATTATTGATTCAATTATTGTTACGAAGATCATCCGCATTATATGATATATTATTAAATCAATAATTGAGACTAAGAAAAGTTATTCATATTATTATTTGCAATATCGATGATGTCTGAAGTTACATCGATGAGAAGTTTGGTCACCTAATCAATTACCAATATAAGGAGAAATCCTTATCGGAAAGCCCCTCTTTCCTGGGAACGACCTGATTGTTAAATATTGTGAATTATAATATTAATGATGAATGAGAGGTTCTGTCAATGATAAATATTGTGAATTATATTGTGAATTATAATAGAAGTTCTGTCAATGAGAGGTTTGGTCACCTAATAGCGCGCCAATAAGGAAATCCTTATCGGAAAGCCCCTCTTTCCTGGGAACGACCTGATTGTTAAATATTGTGAATTATAATATTAATGATGAATAAGTTCGTGTTGATTAAAGATGAATTTTATAGTTCCATTGTGTTGGACTTATTTGTGTTAGTATAATTGATGTCTGGAGGATATATTGTTCAATTGGGTATTCGGGACACTTTTCGTGTCGGAGTATTATTCACGATTTACTATTCATGAGTTACTATTCACGAGTTACTATTCATGAGTTACTATTCACGAGTTACTATTCACCCAGTTACTATTCACTCTAGTATTGTGCATTCGAGTATTTGGGTACAATATTATTCCATGAGGAGATGTGCTAATTTTTCGAATAGTTGGTTGAAGATATAATAAGAAGTCAATATATGGCCCATTGGTGGAGTTTTAATAGTAAATCAATATGGATCATTTGGTTTAAAGTTTTAATAGTAAATCAAGATGGACCGTTGTTTTAGTTTTAATAGTAAACCAACTGGATCGTCTGCTTAATAGTAAATCAATCTGGACCGTTCATGAATTAGTTATTATTCATTCCATTTTTCTATAAATAAGTTCATTCCTTCATTATTTCTTACGAATTCAATCAAACTCTAGAGAGAAATATTAGAGAACCTATAGAAAAGTATTCTGCTACTTCCTACTCTTATATTCAGCTTCTTTTTCTGTGTGAGGGATGTTATTTGTTGTACTCATGAAGAGAACTTCATTATTCCATTATTTATTATTCTCATTGGAATAACTTGTATCGCTGAGCTATCCTATACATTGTGACATTCTTCTAATATTCCGCTCTTTATTATTACGCCGAATATCATGTTTCAGGCATTCTGTTGGACCTAGTTCCATTATTTATTATTCGCTTTAATATCCCGCTGCATGCGCTTACGCCTAACTCCTGGTTCCATTATTTATTATTCTATCGAATATCTTATGCAAAGGCGTTACTGTGCCGGACCGGTTCCATCCTTTATTATTCTGTTGGAATAACTCGCATGTGCGATCTATCGCATTTACGGTGATTTCTTTTGTTATTCCATTCTTTATTATACTCAATTGGTTAAAACTTTGACTTCTATACTTCATGAAATTAGTGGAATATCCTTGATATTTGCGCTTCATCCAAAGATCTTTTCATGGAAATATTCTTCTAAGTATTCTTGAATTTTACTCTACAAAGCAAAGATCATGTCGACAATTTGGACGTTATTAGTTCTAGATAAATTAATTCTTGAACTTGTTTTATCAATTCTTATTTCATTGTCATCATCCTCATGTTTATATTTTTGAAAGTCATCTCATGGCATTCAGTAGTGCGTATGATGGACTTGGTATGATTATGACCGAGGATTATTCTTGTAATCATGACCATAATGTTACAATTGATGTGGTAAAAGTCCTCATTGGCTGTAGTGCATTGATGGATGATTGTTGGCATGATCATGACCATTAATGAATACACGAATGTCTTTGGCCGTGGTCGTGGATAATTTGTGGTCGTGATACTAAAGAATATCCTTAGCCGTAGTGTAGGGGTGATTCGATGATGTGGATTATTTATTAAAATTTGAGTCCCAATGAATAAAAGTGATGAAAAACCTTTTAAATCATAGAAGATAGTAGATTTTATTCTCTACTGACTCTTTTAATGGATTGCTTGTTCACTGCAGCTTAAACTTGATGTTGTTATATTTTATCAATTTAACATCATTGAAGGCTAACGATAATTTATTCTCGCATTATCTTAGTCATAATATTTCTTACTGGGCTAGTTGAGCTCACCCTTTCTTTCGTTGTTCTCTTCAGGAAATGAGAACGTGGCAGGGACTAGTCGGGGAACAGAGTGATGGTCCTAGATGTTGCATTAGTAGTCCTCACTATTCTGTGAAATAGTGTGATAATAATTGTAATGAGGGCTCCTTTTGAGTTTGTATAATCTCTAGTAGACAATAATTGTATTCAAACTCACGATTATGTTTTGTCATTATATTGCATACCGATAAATGTATTAATAAATTGTATTTGAATTCTGTACCATGTATCTAGCGACCCAAGATGGGTAATGTATACCTAATTTTGGGGGCGTCGCAATTGCAAGCCAAATAGTATAATGAAATTCTCAATTTACCATGTTTTCAACTACCAAAGTATTTGGTTAGTGGAAAACTAAATTATTTGAGGTCATACCTCATAGGTTTGTCAAGATAGTAAAAAATATGTTTGTTTTTTATAAATCACATGTAGAATGAGTTTTAAGCCCGCTGAAGAGATCTCCTGCTGATCAATAATAGTTCATAAGCACTAAAAAATGGTCTGGACAAGGTGTTTGGTGCCTTGGTAGAAGCACATTAGAACTATCAGGGAAATTTCAAAGAGGTCCAATTTGAAACTAATTTAAGCTTTCGTGCTATGACATTAACTTACTCATCTACTCAGCAACTAACCTAATTTAAGCTTTCTCTTTAGCAATCCTAAGTCAGTCAACCCCAAATACACGAACCATGTCAAGTAGAGCATTACAAAGCTATTTGGATAATCACGTCCTTTCATCTCAATGGAATATCTCGGGGATTATCTAACATTCCTATCTCAAAGTTAATACTTCATGTTTTTGAATTTATTTTACTTGGTTGGGTAACTACCCATTTGAGAAATAAAAACACAGGGGACACCTGGTTAACTGATAAGTATTTGCAAAATTAAGTTATCATGAATACATTGTCATCAGATTACCTCTTTAGAGGAACAACATTCATTGTTTCAAGCTTCAAAGATCCATGAATATTAGCCCTGGTTTCATTGCCTTCCAGTCTGGTCAGTATAATGATAGCAAGGTCAAAAATTTTATGGAAAAAATTAGAGCACATGACAACCAAATAATTATAGAAATTTAAAAGCCTTTTTTCCCTTATAGAAGTTTGTAAAGGAAAGTGCCCACAAGACAACTTGCAATAATATAAGAGAGTGAGAGAGAGATTAGATTTAGTTTGATTCTGCAACTGCAGTCTAGCCCATCTCAGATGGGTTCATCCCCATGACAGTATTGACACACACCACAATCAAGTACATGTATTGGGTGACATCATGCAAGATTTGTAACTTATTATGCCAACTTCACTTTCTCTCTTTCTCTCTCTCTCTCACACACACACTCTTACTAGACTATAGTTTTATACTTAAAAAGACATAAATTTAATTAATTTCAGTATCAATACGGTAATATGGAGACATTTTTTATTCTTAAGACAACATTCTAAATGCTTGAATTTGCATAAAACAATTGAAAAACTGAATATAACTGTAAGTAGGGTGTACCCCTAGGATCCTCAACCGTAGTAGAGTAAATTGATCACAATCAATTGGAATAATTTCAATAATCAATGAGTAGAACTGTGCCGTCGCTAAAATATTAGTGTGTTTACGCATCTAGTAACATCCAAATAACTGTATATGCTTCAAAATGGATGAAGTTCTGATTAAAGCAAAAGAAGCATGAATTCCAATTCTTGTGTTGATAAGTAGAGGAGCATAAATACCTATGAAACTGTGGGACTAGCAGTGACTGTTTTCTCCACTTTGTTGAGTTCTTTGACAAGTAAAATTCAGCAATAATGGAAAGTATATCCTTCATCTCAGTCCGAGCACCAGCAAATGCAACTTGGTCATCCAAGTGCACCATAAATTCTGACTTATGAGCCAAATTCCCCACCAAGTCCAAAAGCGGCTTCTCAAAATAAAATTCGGTACTTGGATAAAAAATAGCAGTATGAGACTCAGCATTATGGAAACATAATTGATAATCAGATGCAAATGGATGCTGATATATTTCAGTTGGCATTTATCACCGGAGCAAATAAAAAAAATGCTATCAGTTTTCACAATCAAAAAACATGAAATATACAACAATTGAATACAAAAGAGCTGACTATACCCATAGTCGCGATCTTTCGATGGAATCGTTCGAGCACAGGAGTCACAGTAGCCCTAACACTGACCGGAGATCGCCAACCAACACCGTAAAAGCCCTAGATTTATCTGAGAAAAAGGCATCATTAGCAGCAGTTTGAGATCCAACAATTGAATACAAAAGAGCTGACTATACCCATAGTCGCGATCTTTCGATGGAAATGTTCGAGCACAGGAGTCGCAGTAGTCCTAACACTGACCGGAGATCGCCAGCCAACACCGTAAAAACCCTAGATTTATCCGAGAAAAAGGCATCATTAGCAGCAGTTTGAGATCCAACAGAGAAGCTCATAAAAGCCCTAGATTTATCAAAATTTCTCAAACCAAAACCTCGAATTCCATGCTTGAAACCCGTGAAACAAACCGAATTAAAGCTCCTCAACGATTCTGAAGCTTCAAAAATGGCGAGATTTTGAGGAGAAATGGAAGGGAAAAGGAGAGAGGAACTCATCTGCATAAAACCAACATCGCAAAGCGAGAAATTATAGAGATAGGAACCTTATTTTAATTTCAAATTTTAGCTTCTGTGTTTTTTTTTCTCCGTGTTTTTTAGATAGACAACATTTTTTAAAAAAAACTTTATCTAGTTAAAATCAAAAAAATGCCCTTTTAAAAAGATATATATCTACAACGTTTTGTTTAAAAACGTTGTTGAAAAAAATACCACAACGTTTTTATAAAAAACGTTGTCTTTTAAGCGTTGTCTATTTAGTACTTTGTACTAGTGACCCCAGATGATGATTGTCTAGATATCATGGTCATCATTCGGGAGAAAGAGGACGACAACCTCCCCTTCATCACAGCAATCTACCAGGACTTCACCTAGCAATTGGAGCAACACTCCTTGCATTTGCCGACGAGGGTAAAAAGGGCAGAAACTCCCTCTGCCCTGTAGATAATAATAACTGCTTACTTTTTGTACAGTATTAGCAGTTGTCATTGATGATGTTTCCCTGTTCATGTACCTGTCCATTAATGACAATACCATGGGCTGCATGCTGGGATAGAAAGACGATAGAGGCCAAAAGCGAGATATCTATTACCTCAGCAAAAGATTCAGCAGCAGTGAACACAAATACACTCTGATTGAGAAAACTTGTTGTGCTTTAGCATGGGATTCCATGAGGTTACAGCATTACCTCCATGGTCACACAACCCATCTCATATCCCTCGTGGATCCTCTCAAGTACATGTTCAGTAAACCCATGCTGAATTGCCGACTGTCCAAATGGCAGTTGCTACTACAATAATTTGACATCGTCTACGTGACGCAAAAGTCTATCAAAGGTCAAGGAATTGCGGATCAACTGGTCGCCGTACCTTCAGGGGATTTCAAACCCTTGGAAACATACTTCCCCGATGAAGGGGTAATGACAATTCAGCAACACCATCAGGACGATACACACCAATCATGGAAGATGTATTTTGATGGAGTTGTAAACATAGCAGGCTCTGGAGCAAGAGCATTTCTAGTATCAATCTGCACGGGAGCGACATTATTCGTCAGTCAATTCTTGTTGCTTACAACACCAACAACATAGCTGAGTATGAAGGTTGTATCATGGGGCTAAAATTTGCCCAATCAATGGGCATCAGACGGTTAACTGTCTTTGGGGATTCCGAATTGGTAATCAAACAAACCACAAGAATCTATCACACTAAAGAGCTACATTTGTTGTCTTACCATCGGCAAGTTCTACAGATGGCATCGGAGTTTGAAGAAATATCCTTCCTTCACATTCCTTGGAATATGAATAACTTTGCGGATGCGCTAGCAATCTTGGCCTCCTTGATCAACATACTTGACAAGGAAAACATGCCAACCCTGACATTTGTCCAACAAAAGGCACCAGCTTATGGGAACTACATTGGAGAAGTATCAGATGAGCTACCTCTCATCCAACACCCTTAGTATCATCATATCAAGGAGTACTTGCAAGATGGATCTACACCTGCTGAGGCGAGCCCGACTGAAAGAAGGCGGATCCATCGACTGGCTATGAAATTCTACCTGAGCGGAGACGCACTCTACAAAAGAGATGCAGGACTAGGTCTCCTCAAATGTCTGGACAAGGACCAAGCTTAGAGGCTCATGGACGAAATCCATGGTGGAGTATGTGGCCCACACATGAGCGGCCCCCTACTTGTAAAGAAGATCCTCGAGCAGGCATTATCGACTCTCTCTCTCAGGTCGATCGTGATGACCACGTCAAGAGATGTTACCAATGCCAAATTCATGGGAATGTTATACACACCCCTCCAAGGGAGCTCCATAATATGAGTTCGCCCTGGCCCTTCTCAATGTGGGGAATGGACGTGATCGGGCCCAAAGCCAGTAGTGGGCATCGGTTTATCCTCACCATGATTGACTACTTCACCAAGTGGGTGGAGGCAACCTCCTTCCCCATGGTTACAAAAGAAGTTATCATTTCTTTCATCAGAAATAATGTCATTTGTCGATATGGACAACCAGAGGTGATTGTGTGAGAAAATGCTAAGAATCTCAACAACAAAATGATAGAGGAGTTATGCAGTAAATTCCACATCAAACATCTCAATTCCGTCATCTACCGTCCAAAGATGAATGGTGTTGTTGAAGCGGCAAACAAAAACATCAAGAAGATCATGCAAAAAATGTCCGTCAATCACAAAGGATGGCCTGACTGCTTGCCTCTGACTCTGTTAGCCTACAGAACATCAATGCGCACTTCCACTAGGGCAACCCCCTACTCATTAACCTATGGGATGGAAGTAGTGCTCCCCATAGAGGTGGAAATGGAATCCCTTAGAGTGTTGATAGACGCTCAGCTGGATGAAGACCAATGGTTACAAGATAGGTATCACCAATTGTCTCTAATAGATGAAAGGTGAACCGTTGCTATCTTCCACGGTCAATTATATCAACAACGGATCGGCATATCCTACAACAGAAAAGTCCGGCTACGGTAGTTTAAACAACATGACTTGGTTTTAAAGAAGATCATTGACAACCAAGATCAATCCAAAGGAAAATTTGCCCCGAACTGGGAAGGCCCATTTGTTGTCAAGGAGGTATTGACAGAAGGTGCTCTCAGATTACAGGAAATGGATGGCGATGAATTTCCACAGCTTATCAACTCAAACACTATGAAACGGTACTATGTCTGAAGTTACCATCAAGCAAACATCCTGATTTTGGATCACCAGATCCCCAGACAATTCAGGTTTTCTAAACCTTCACTACATACAACTTCCTCTTACCCATTTACCCCATCAGGAACAATCACACTTTCCAACCAGCAACCTAGTTTCGGACCAACAGATCCTTTACTCAACTTCGTTTTCAAAATGTCTCACACCTGCAGTTTTGTCGAGTTAAATGCTTCCTAGGTCACTGTACTATAGGTCGACTTACAAATGGGTCACTGAACTTTTTTTTCTTACAGTCAACTCACTGAACTTTAATTTACTAACAAAAAGATTAATATTCCGTTAAATGTGTTGACTTTGGACGGCATTTGCCACGTAAGCTGCTGACGTGACAATTTTCTGATGTGGCACAGATCAGTCCCAAGTGTCTTTCATGATGTGAAAATTGAGGAAAATTTACAAATGTAATAATATAAATGTACATAAACACAATTTTTTTAATAAAAATTTAAAAAAATGCAGTTTTTTTAATAAAAATAAAAATTAAAAAAAATAATTATTTTTATTAAAAAAACTAAAAACCAAACAACGTTCTCTCTCTCCTTCTCCGTCACAACAACGCAGTTTGGTTTTTAAAAAATAAAACACAGTTTTTTTTAATAAAAATAACAATTTTTAATATAAAA
Source organism: Panax quinquefolius (assembly GCA_020205615.1). NCBI lineage: Eukaryota > Viridiplantae > Streptophyta > Magnoliopsida > Apiales > Araliaceae > Panax > Panax quinquefolius. Next base: position 79,654,838 of record CM035164.1, on the reverse strand, counting down.
AAAGCAGTTTTTTTAATAAAAAAAAACAAAGTTTTTTTTATTTAAAAAAAATGCAGATTTTTTTAATAAAAAAAAAGCAATTTTTTTAATAAAAAAAATGTACGCTTTTTTAATAAAAATGATAAAACGAAGTCTTTTAAAAAATTAAATTTTTTAATAAAATAATTATTTTAATAAAAAAACAAACGCAGATTTTTTAATAAAAATAAAACACAGCTTTTTTAAATAAAATTATGTTTAATAAAATAAAAAAAACCTTTTTTTTTTAATAAAAATAAAAAAAAACATAATTTTTTTAATAAAACTATAATAAAAGCATAATTTTTTTAATAAAATAAAAAGCAATTTTTTAATAAAAATTTAAAATTGCATTTTTTATTTTTATGAAAAAAAAAGCGCATTTATTTTTGTTATTAAAAAATCTGTGCTTTTTTTATTTTAATTAAAAAAAAATTATGTGCTTTTTTTATTTTTATTAAAAAACAGATTTTATTTTTATTTTTATGAAACATAATTATTTTTATTAAAAAATTGTGTTTTATTTTGTTTTTATAAAAAAAGCATGTTTTTTTATTAAAAAATTATTTTTTAAAAAAGCTGCGTTTTATTATTTTTTTATTAAAAAACTATTTTTTATTAAAAATAATCTGCGCTTTTTTTTTTTTTTATTAAACATAATTATTTTTATTAAAAAAACCTCATTTTTTTAAAATAAAAAAACTGTGTTTTTTTATTAAAAAAATGTTTTTTAATATTAAAAATAATTATTTTTATTAAAAAAAATTGTGCTTTTTTTAAAAACCAAACTGCGTTGTTGTGACGGAGAAGGAGAGAGAGAACGTTGTATAGTTTTTTGTTTTTTTAATAAAAATAATTATTTTTTTATTTTTATTTTAAAAAAACGCAGTTTTTTTTATTTTTATTAAAAAAACTGTATTTTTTTAATTTTTATTAAAAAATTATGTTTTATGTACATTTATATTATTATATTTGTAAATTTTCCTCCATTTCCACCATTACACCAAAAAATGGCCTCTAGTGAAGACAAATCCTTCACTAGAGAGAGATTCTATATCTCTCATAGTGATTTATCATGAAGAAATATTTCCTTCACACGAGTCTTCGATTAGACTTCTCCTCGCAATTGGGTATCCTTCGCTAAGTAGAATTAAAATATTTTTTGTGAAGGATATATTGTGAATAACTTATTCCTTCACAAATTGTATTTAGTAATGGAATATTGTTATTTAGTGAAAGATTGATTTTCTTCACAAATAATATTTTAAGGACTATTTAAAATTAGTGAATTAACTTTATTCCCTCACAAATAATATATTGTGAAGAACAAATTTATTTAATGAGAGAAAATTTTCCTTCACTAATTATAAATTGAGAATGTATCTTCAAATTAGTGAGGGAAATAATCCTTCATTGATGACTAACTAATTAACTAAAAAAGATTTAGTGAGGAAAATAATCCTTCATTAAAATCCATTTCTCAAGTAAAATCCTCCACAAATTATAAATTTGTATATAAAAATTAATTGATAAATAATCAAAATTAATTACAAATTATAATTAATTTTCAAATAACTAATTTCATATTTATTATTATTATTATTATTATTATTATTAAATGCTATAATAAATATTAAATTTAATATTTCAAGTTAATATACATCATGTCATATATACTTGTTTCAAACTAATTGATAAACTGCATAAAGAGCCAAAAATTAAAACTAATACTCCATATATAAATAGATAATTCTCAAGTCACAATAAGTACAAAATTTGTTATTGTATCTTGATCTCCCAAGGATCATATTACTTACAATATTTAATAACATAAGAAAACTAAAAAAATAACGAGCTAGAAGGAATGAAGTGTACATCATGTTAGGTACACTTCATCATCGGTTTCTTCAAGAAAATCAAGATTGGGCCTGTAAAGTTCCTCCTACAAAAGAAACACCAAAATTCAATTTCAACAAAGTGAGGAATAAGAAAAAATAAACATGGTGAACTTAAATTAATAGATAGAGAGGGATTAATGAAGGACAGACAAAAATATAGTTATTAGTAAATACCTCAAGTGAACCATAGTTGGTAAATGTTTTAAGGAAGTTCGTAAACTTCTTCTCTACCAATTTAGTTATATGTTCAATAATATCTATACCAATGGACGGTTGTGGTGTACTATCATTGGTAGAAGTATCATACATAGACTTTATACCCAATCGACGGAGAACAATCTTGTCAATTATATTCTCCAATTCCTTAGGATCAGTAGATTGTTGTGGTGAAGAATAACCTATACTCGACGATACTATAGGAGGAGTACCTAGCACGTCTCGTGCGTGATATCCTGGAAAACCAAGTATCCTATTTTTTTTAATCCCACCAGTTTTCTCAATCAAAATAGCCAAGTCATCTACCTCTGGTGTACCGTCCTCTGTAGGACCGCCAACATTAGTACTATATCCTGACTAAAATACAAAACATGTATAAGAGTGAAATACGTACATTAAATACATTTACAAGTCATAAAAATGCACATCAATTAGCAATTGAAACTGTAAATATTGCTTGACTAAACTAAAAATCAGGTAGACATACTAAAGGAAATTGGTGATAAGTTATGGCTGAAGTATTATAGCCTTTTCTCTGCTCAGAAAATATCAATATTTCTCTGCCTGTATCAAATCCCAATATATCGTGCATAATGGAATGCCGAATGCAGGCTTCACATAGAAATGAAGTTGCAGTCCATCTCTCACATTTTTAACTTATGCCTCAATATTGACAAGAATTCTATTGAACCATTTGCCTGAGATTTCTATTCCTTGATTGACATATAAGCTGTATAGTTAATATAACAAATCTATTGACTTTGAAGATGTAGCTGAGTTGATGATGGCAGCTCATAGCAACATAGAAGCTATTAACTTAAGTATCGATGACCTGATAATACAAATGAAATAAATAAAGGATTATTGGGAGAAAATTTGGTAATGTTTTTAAAAGCACTATTATACATCACAAAATAGAGGGTTTTGACAAAATGGGTAGGCTTGCAAATAATTCGAGTTGATTCTTACGAGTTATGGATTCCTTTGCAGCCCAAAGACTATGGTGGTGATTATGGTAAGATGTTGGAGATACTGCTTGGCTGCAAAAACAGGGGTTGTACTTTCCTTGTGGGTGGTCGAAATGTGGATGGAGATTTTAAGGTTTGTCTACACTATGAACGATCTGCTAATTTTGCATCCGAGTAAATTATATAATGATTTGTAAAATGTCTGTAGGTTCTTGAAGATTTTGACATTCCAGCGGGGTTGAGAGATAATAAGACCTACCAAGTCTGCCAGGGGATTGAGACAAGATTTTGACCAAGGCCAGAAAAAGCCCTTGATCTTAGTATCCCAAAAGCCCATAAGAAGTCATCCACTGTTATACTAAAAGGAAAAAGCTGCTGATGATTAAACTGTAACAGCTGTAACAGTCGTGGATGTAACAGCTGTAACTGTTAAGCTGCTGATGATTAAACTGTAACAGCATGTAAAATATTGCAGCAACGACATATTGCAGTGACATATTGCAGCAGCGACATATTGCAGCAGTGACATATTGCAGCAGCGACATATTGCAGTGACATATCGCAGTGACATATTCTATTTATCATAAGCACTGTTTGAAATGAAAATGGAATGCACCAACATAGAAATCACTTACCAGCTTTGCATAAGCCATAGAATCAATAACCTTCTTTATCATTGGCAACGGTTGATAGTGCCGAGATGTATCTGCACCATTCTCAATCACAAGTTTAGAAATAATATATTAGCATCTTACAAGGGAATACGAAAATTTCAAAAAACACTCTATTTGTATCCATAATACTTCAACTTTCAAATAAGCATTACCAATTCTGAGATTAGTATTCTACAATGTTAACCAATTGTTGGATACTCACATGGAAGTTTAATCCCTAATATACAATAGATAACTTTCTACATATACTAGAGTATCCAAGTGTCACCAAATACGACCTACTTTTGTGTGTTTGTGTGTGTGTGTGTGTGTGTGTGTGTGTGTGTGTGTGTGTGTGTGTGTTTTGTCTGCATAGGTTCCCCGCCCCCAAAATTTACTGATTGCCTCGAGACAAATTAATAGAAAAAAATATCTGCATACCAACATAGTTAAGAAAATGACAGAAGCATCTCACCAATTAACAATCCTCTATAAGAGAATCTAGGCTGATCAGAAATGGTCCACGGAACCTGACGAACTTCAATTGCTCTGGTGCTAAAGTTAAAATGGCACACTTGGCTGAATGTCTGCAACATATCATGAAACGAATAGTGTCAAAATCATTTCCAAGTCTTTTGCAAACAAAAACAGCAAGTCTCAGGAATGCTTTAGTAAGAACATATAACCTGCAGCCCATGTAGAACCCCATAAACATCTCACCAAGTATCTGATTGTTGTTGCTTTTAGTTTATTTGGCTCACTTGTTAGGCTGGGTTCACTACAGCTGGGTTATATTTTGAAGTCTTATGTAGGCTATCCATGTTGCTGCATATTGATGTTGTCTATGCTTATAATTTTCAGCACCAGATTGCTGCTCTACTGCAGACAAATGTATCCCTCTAATTTACTATGTTCAATAGTTTCAAAGGGTAATACCATTAATGCTTGCGTCCCTCAAAAGTCCCAAACCTCATGAAACCTTTCGTGTCAAGTATAACTATATAAGCTTTTACATGCCATGTAATGCTGTTTCGCTAATACATTTCACTACAAGGTTGTTCACTCATGATATAAAAAACAGTACCTCCAAATGCAAAACATAATTAGCATAACTAAAATAGTTCATTGAATACTTACTATTTAAAATAAAAGGCACACTGAAATGCAATGCAGTTAACTTCCGTAACATGAAGATCCAAAGATAATGTCAGAGCAGCACAACTGAGTAGCATCTAATATAACTAACGGTCAACTGTCAAACAAGTAATGGCCGAAACATAAAAGTGAAAATGTTTTTGCAATACCATAAGAATGGAAAAAGGGCATAAATGCATGGGCATAGAAAAGTAGTACTGTGATAGTGCAAATGATCTCCTTACAATATTGTGAACTTTGAAGAGCTTTTGAAAATGTACCAACACAGAACGACAACATAAAAGTAGTCATCCATACTCTACGCACTACTACGGCAATTGGCATAGCATACATATCTTGTATGTAAATTACTAGACAGAACTCATAAGACAAATCAAAACAAAAGATAACAAAGTAGAGAAGAGATCCAAGAATATCCGTTTATTTCTATAGATTTCCAATCAATATTGTGATAAAGTCACCCATCAAACTAATTGGGGCCTAACCTATTGTCAATAGCCCGTGTTATATTACTGGCATCCAAACTTATTGGCCCTTCCCTAATCCAAGTCATCTGTCCAGATGGGCCACTAACCTGTAACATAATGGTTCACAGTAATATTCAACTCAAGCTTATTCCATTTCAAAGGTTAAGAACAGATTAACATATTAACAAGAAAATACTGAAAAAATTGCAAAACCCGGAAGTCTAGCTTTCAAACACTGAAATTTTGGTTGATTAAAAAAATTAAGTAGCATGCAAATTTATGTTTTGATCAGGGAACCGCGGTCAGGTAACTTTTTTACAGTTTGAGCTCAAAATGCATAAACAACATCAATTAAAAGGGACTGTAATTCAATGGAGCGTTGACTACCTTAGTGGCGAAGACGAGACTGTCCCGAGGAATATTTTTCTCTCTAATCCAACGACCAAAATACTCTTCGCTCTGCCCTTGAGTTTCCGCCTTGTAGAATCTTTTTTGCTTCCCCCCTTGTTGACACTAGCAAGCTGCATTCTTTGAGCTGTACACAAAATTAACAAAGTATATTTTCAGATTTATACAGGCTAGAGATAAATTACTAAACCCTTCTCAATTACAGCCTGAGAGTCAAGTAGGAAGCTAAAGAAGCTGACACCTCAGACCTGAATCTAAAGTAGGTACTTCTGGTCTATACTCTATATTACCCATACATTAGTATTCAGACCAGGATAATGCATTGGCGTATATGTACAAATTAGACTCTAAAATTGCATTTGATTGTGAGGTAAAGTTCCCTTCTTTAAATAGTACATTTCTTTCTTCTTTCTTCCTTTCACAAGTTTCTAACTTTTCATTTGTGTCCATCTTCCAAAATGGTTTCTCTTGGACTCATTACAGAAAACCAAAACAAGGTGATTCAATAAAGTATATAGTGATTCAATATATTTATATTAGAGAATGTGATTAAGTAGCAAGGAGTCTAGTACAATTGAGAAAAATTCTTAATGTACAACTTTTAGTTTCCAATTAATTATTTTCAAAGTCTTAGTGAGAATAATGGGTATTATATAATCAATAAGTGCATAGAGAGCAAAGATAATGGAAGCCATACTACTGAATATTGATACAACTGATACATTTAAGCAAGACAATTTGACTCAATCAAAATACTACTATAAAAGCAGAGTAATCGTTTCAATCACATGATCATATATATACACAATCGGTTGGATATATATATATATATATATATATATATATATATATATATCTTAAAACCAAATCTAAGATTAATCAAACCAAATTCAAAACCTAATCGAAATCATTAGCATCAAAATTAAAACCAAATCGTACAGCCTGAACCTGAAATTAGAAGAGAGGGAGACTGAAACACACGATGGTGGAGAAACCACAGGAGACTGAAACATACGGCGGTGGAGGCACTGAAACCGTAGTAAAGAGGAGGCACAGTCGTTGATTTCACAGCCCTAATAGTTCTTCTATAGCTTTAATTTTTTCAATAGTTTTGAAACCCTAACCCCATAGCTTGTAAATAGGAAAAAGAGGAAGTCCGGAGTAGGAGGGATTGATGAAGAGGAAAACCACAGCCCTAATCGAGTGCAATTCCTTGCAATCCTGAGCAGACGGAAGCAATAAAGAAGGCGTTCTTCTTCCTTCGAGACGCCCACGCATCCCTTAATCCTTATTAGTCATTACCAATGGAATTCACATTACCAAAAACTGTTGTTTCACTTCATTAGTCATATACTTAAAATAAAATTTAAAGTCTTTTGGATTATTTATTTTTATTTTTATTTAACTTTAACTTTATTTATGATGATTAAAATAAACTTTTATGGAGAAATTTTAAAGTTTAAGTGTAAAGTTATTTACTTTATAGTTTATTAAAATAAATAGTTGATATTTTAAGAAACTTAAAAAGTGTTATTAAAATTAAATTTACTATTGTAAAAAATTTAAGGAATTTATATTCACCATAATTAATTAAAAAATATTATTTAGAAAAAGATAATGGCCAAATTTTATCCTCGCAAAAAAAATTTCTGAATAATGATATATAGTGAGTAATAATTCCTTTACTAAATGGATTTTTTCCTCGCAAATTTTTATCATAAATTGGCTCCAAAAATCTTTATATCGCCCCAATTTTGCGAGGAAAAAAATATAAATTGTGAAGGATATTTCTTTCGCTAATAACTATATTGTCACTATACTTTTTTCCTTCACTGTTCATTCGCTAAACAACTCCTCATGTGAAGGAATAAATTCCTTCACAAAATTTCCTTCGCTAGAGGCCATTTTTGGTGTTGTGCACATCATGAAAGACACATGGAACTGATCTGTGCCACATCAGAATATTTTGCCACGTCAGCAGCTTACGTGGCAAATTTCGTCCAAAGTCAACACATTTAACGGAATATTAAACCTTTTGTTAGTAAATTAAAGTTCAGTGAGTTGACTGTAAGAAAAAAAAGTTCAGTGACCCATTTGTAAGTCGACCTATAGTACAGTGACCTAGGAAGCATTTAACCCGCAGTTTTGTCCCACCAGGGATAAGACTTTCCACACCTGCAATTTTGTTGTGAGACCCCAAATTTTATGAAATAAAAGTGTTCAATTTTTCTATTTTGGTGAATAGTTAAATTGATAAAAGTTTAAAGTTAAGGGTCATATTTGAAAATTTTTCAAAGTAGACAAGTTGTCATAAAATACCCTTTACTATTCACTTGTTACTATTCACCTAAATTACTATTCACTCTAGTATTGTTCACTCTAGTATTTGGGACACTTTTTGTGTGAAGATTCTATTCACGAGTTACTATTCATTCAAGTTACTATTCATCGAAATTACTATTCACTCTAGTATTGTTCACTCGAGTATTTGGGACACTTTTTGTGTGTAGTACTATTCACGAGTTACTATTCACTTAATTACTATTCATGAGTTACTATTCAATTCAACAAAATATTTTATGAAAATAACTACGAAAGTTTTACACAGTTGATACTATCGAACTACTTTCGGTAGTAAAAGTACAAGAATAATACGTGTGGTTGCATAAGAGAAGACACCAGTATTGATTATCGATCTTTATGTGAGAAGTCACTCACCATTGATTCCATTATCATTTATTAATAATATGAATTATTATAATGATAATGACGTTTTTTTATTCGTATTATTAACGTAATAAAATGAAACATCTTTTATATAAAAAACATAATACTTTATTAAAGTTTATTCTATAAATAGAATATATTATTTTTTTATTATGCGTAGTGTTGCATAAATGTTTTGCGTAGTGTTGCGTAGTGTTTGATAAGTAAAATATTTTTATATAAATAGAATATATGATATTTTATTTAAAAGATTTTTCTTTAAATATGGATCGTCGATTAAAGTAAATCAATCTGACCGCTTCATGGATTAATTACTATGCATTCTATTTTCCTATAAATAGAAGCTCATTCCTTCATTATTTTCTTACGAATTCAATTAAAAACTACAGAGAGAATTATATAGAGAAGGTTTATAGAGAAAAATCTATAGAGAGAAAGAAGAAGAGATTATTCAGTACTTCACTACTTTGATATCCAAAGGTCTTTTTACTGTAGAAGGGTATTATTTGTTGTACCGTAAGGGGTGTTATTCTTTCTTATTCATGAAGAGAACTTCATTATTCCATTCATTATTATTCATTGAATAACCTATAAAAGTGGTATACCCTATACATAACTCAGATATGCAGATACCCTATACTTGGTAAAATCCTTATGTTATTCCATTCTTATTTATTCTGTTGGAATAACCTGTATACGCGGAATCCCCTATACTTGGTGATCTTCTTCTGTTATTCCATTCTTTATTATTCTGTTGGAATATCCTGTCTGTGTGTTTTACACCGGACCTGGTTCCATTGTTTATTATTCCGCATTTATTATTCTGTTGGAATATCCTGTCTGTGTGTTTTACACCAGACCTGGTTCCATTGTTTATTATTATTCAGCATTTATTATTCTGTTGGATCATCCTGTCGGTGTGAATTTCACCTGACCTGGTTCCGTTATTATTATTCTGTTTGAATAACTCCGCCTATCAAATCTACCGCATGCACGGTGATTTCTTTTGTTATTCCATTCTTTATTATACCCAATTGGTTAAATCTTTGACTTCTATACTCCATGAAATTAGTGGAATATCCTCGATATTTGCGCTTCATCCAAAGATCTTTCATGGAAATATTCTTCCGATCATTCTTGAATTTTACTCTATAAAACAAAGATCTTGTTGACAATTTGGACGTTAATAATTCCTAGATAAATTAATTCTTGAACTTGTTTTATTGAATTCTTATATCATTGTCATCATCCTCACGCTTATATTATGTTGAAAGTTATCTTTGGCTTACGTGTATAGATGAACTTAGTATGATTATGACCGTGGTTCATTCTTGTATAATCACGGCTTGATATAAATGATGTGACAAAAGTCCTCGGTGGGCTGTAATGCAAAGGTGGATAGTTTTTGGTATGATTATGACCGGGGGTGATTCTAAGATAGTCAGCTGACCATTGATAATTTGATGAAAATCCTCGACCAGTGATGCGGGGATGATTAGATATTGTGGTTTATTCATTAAAGTTTGAGTCTCAAATATAATGATGATGAAAACCTTTAAATCATAAAAGATAGTAGATTTTATTTTCTACTTGACTCTTTTAATGGATTGCTTATTCACTGCAGCTTAAACCGGTTGTTTATCAGATTTTATCGGTTTAACATCGTTGAAGGCTAATGATAATTTATTCGCATTATCTTAGTCATAATATTTCTTCTTTAGTTGAGCTCACCCTTTCTTTCACCGTTTCTCTCTTGAAATGAGAATATTCTTTGACGATTCGGGAAAAGAGTGATGGTCCCAAAGATAGCATTAGTAGTCCTCACTATTCTCGTTAAATAGTGTGACAATAAATGTAATGAGGACTCCTTGAGTATGGATATTGTCTAAAATGACAATATTCCTATTAGAACTCTCGGTTTATGTATTGTCAGATATTACACCTACGTATGTATAATTAAGTTTGTATTTGAATTTATGTACCATGTAAGTGGCGACCCAAGATGGGTGACGATACCTAATTTTAGGGGCGCCACGGTTGGTATCGAGCTTAGGATATGATCCCGGCCGAGATGTGAGATAAGAACTAGGAGGAGAGAGGCGGAATTCCTTCGCTAGTATGACCTACCTAAATTTATTTGGTATTTAATTGGTAGGTCGAGTATATGGATAATATGTGATATATTAATTAACCCTTGTTTTGTGACAGTGTTTGAGAATGACATCTGAAAATGTTGAGATAAGCAATGAAGCACATGAGAGTGTTGATTCAGCTCAAACAAAAGGTAACGACCAACAACACGATAATAAAATTACCGGTGGCAACGACTATCAGAATAATGATAACCATCGTGGGGGAAATTATCATGCCAAGAATGGTAACCACTTCGGTGGTAATCATGGCAAAGATAATAGAAGTGGAAATTGCAAGAAGAGAAGGTCATTTAGCCCAATTTTGTTGTGCACCAAAGTCAAGTCTAGCTGGGACAGTGGCACCAAAGGTGGATATGGACAAAACAAAGTCGTTGGTTTTAGGAAGTGCATTTTTCATGACTTCTCAAAAAGCGAGTAAACCGAACGGGTTATCACGGGTTAGTTAATTATAAATCATGAAGTCTATACCTTATAAGATACCGGTTCTACCCATTATTTTATCTCTTTACTTGCGTTCAACGCTTAAATTTGACTCAGGAGAAGTTAGACTTTGACTTATTGGTTGAAACTTCGTTAGTAGGAGCCTTACATTCTCGCTTACTATTTTTAAATCTTGTTTGATTCAAATAAACACTTTCACGCTACACCGTCGATATTATCTCTTTGAAAATACTTGCCTTTGAGGTAATTTTTTGAAAACGATTGATTAACTACTCATTATTCTTTTGTAAGGTTGTTAGCTTTCATATTCCTAACCAACTTTGTTATACGAAATTCAAAGTAACCAAACCCTAAAGTTAATCAACGTTATATCAAGCCATAAGTAAAGAGCCCCGATCCTTTCGTTGTTGATTTCCTTGTGTGGAATGCACCGCTAGACTTTCTCAGAAGCGACATCGTGAATGAAGATGGCAAGTTTATAGTATCATTGTGAGGTGCTATCTAGGTTAAGGATGAAGTCACAGTTGGTATCAATGTGACGTACTATCCAAGTCTTGGATGAGAGTCACAGTTTTGAATGATATTTCTATTATTAATAAATTTCTTGACGTATTCTTGATGACTTTCTAGCCTACCCTAGAGCGTGAGATCGGATTTTGTATTGACCCCAGTACAAAAACTCATTTCTTAAACCCTCAAATATTTCTTCAACTAAAAGGATCTGTTTACATGGAATATGATGAAAGTCATAATAAAAGCATTGGACTAATGAAAATCATAGGTATACGTGGTATTAGTAAGTGTTATGATGAGTTATGTTGGTTAGTATGTGAAAACATGAAAGTTTCTTAAAAATCACAAGGAGTTAAAACAGATTTTGGTGAAAAAACGTAATATGAAATTCAATTGACCAAATCTCCTATTATATTTTGAATTTTTGAGTGTGGTTAAGTCCTAGAGTTAGATCTATGAGTTACCTAACTAATTCAAGTGGAATCAATGAAAAAGGTGTTGTAGATTTTCGTGTAGATTGATTTTAGCAAAGGAGTGCAAAGCTGCAAAAACTGAAAAAGCTGCTGCCATGATTTTAGAGGGGCTGTTTCGGCCACTTAAATTATGAGAAAAATTCTGCCCTTTTGGGACATGAAAGTATATGGTATAAAGAACATCGTGTCCAAAAATGAGCTTATTCCGACTTAAAATGAGCAAGTTATGACCATTTCAATATTTAGGTTTTTTTTACGAAAAATGCTATAACCGAGTTCTATAACTCATGACCATGAAATTTAAACCGAAAGCTCACGTTAACATGTGTAAGGTCCTGTCAAGATTTGGGAATTTTGGAGTTAAACTTGAGGTAGCTAATTTCTTAAGGAATTAATTAGAAATTGATTTTTGAAAAATAGTAAATGAATTTTAAAAATTCGAGAAAAAATATATTTTCATTATGGGACTATATTATGCTAAATCCCAAAAAAGAAATATTTTTGGGACTGATTTGGTATTTTCATGAAAATAGTTTAGTTACTTAACATATGAGTTAAATATGTTATGTGAAGTAACAAAGTTGAAAATAGGATTTTATGGCTAGAGAATCCTATATAGAGTATATATGCATATTTTTGAGGATTTGATAATTGGTGATGATATCTTATGAGTATGGCATTTTGAATGATTAAATGCATTATATGGTAAAGCGTAACCAATTGAGATAAATTGTTTATAAATTTAAGAAGTGATTAAAATATTGTTATAATATTAATGATATTAGATTATGAGATTATTAAGTGATTGATAACATGGGATATTCTTGAATCTCGGATAAATTATAAATGTTTAGTATTTATCCTTTATCTCATTTGATTGATTCTTTATATCATTATCCTCATGCTTATATTATGTTGAAAGTCATCTCGTATTCAGAAGGTATAGATGGACTTGGTATGATTATGACCAGTGGATTGTTTCGGTATAATCATAACCGTAATTGAAAACACGATTATCTTTGGTAGTAGTGCATGGATAATTTGTGGTCGTGATACTAATGAATACACGATTATCTTTGGTAGTAGTGCGGTATAATTTGTGGTCAGTGATACTAATGAATACACGATTATCTTTGTCAGTAGTGCATGGATAATTTTTGGGTCATGATATTAATGAATACACGATTATCTTTGCACGTGGTGTATGGATAATTCGTGGTAGTGATAATAAAGAATATCCTCGGCCCGTAGTGCGGGATGATTCGATGATGTGGATTAATTATTGAAATGAGTCTCAAAGAATGAAATATTAATTCATGGATGTGGTAAAAGTCATCTTCGTCAGTAGTACATTGATGGACTTGGTATGATTATGACCAGTGGATTATTCGGTATAATCACGACCAGATTAAAAACACGAATATCCCCGCCAAGAGTGCATGGATAATTCGTGGTCGTGATACTATTAAAAATCGAGTCTCAACATTATTGGTTTTACAGTTGTATATCTTTGGCCTGTAGTGCAAAGAAGAATTGTTAATGAATATCTTTGGGCGGATTGCAAAGATGAATTTAATGTTTTCAACGATAAAAGTATTCAAGGTATCCTCACCTCTTATCATACTGTGTATCGCACCCTAATTTCGAGGGCTTAAATTCCATAAGGAGGGGAGATTGTGAGACCCCAAATTTTATGAAATAAAAGTGTTCAATTTTTCTATTTTGGTGAATAGTTAAATTGATAAAAGTTTAAAGTTAAGGGTCATATTTGAAAATTTTTCAAAGTAGACAAGTTGTCATAAAATACCCTTTTTATTCACGGGTTACTATTCAATTCCAAATTACTATTCACTCTAGTATTGTTCACTCTAGTATTTGGGACACTTTTTGTGTTCTGAGTTACTATTCATTTAAAGTTACTAGTCACGGGTTACTATTCACCAAAATTACTATTCACTCTAGTATTGTTCACTCGAGTATTTGGGACACTTTTTGTGTCGAGTACTATTCACGAGTTACTATTCACGAATTACTATTCATGAGTTACTATTCACCCTAACAAAATATTTTATGAAAATAACTATGGAAGTTTTACTGCTGATAATCTTTGTTGAACTACTCGGTAGTAAAAGTACAAGAATACGTGTGGTTGCGTAGAAGAGCACTACCAGTATTGATTATCGATGCTTATGTGAGAAGTCACTCGGTTTGATTCCATTATCATTTATTAATAATATGAATTATTATAATGATAATGACGCTTTTGTTTTATTCAGTATTATTAACGTAATAAAATGTAAACATCTTTTATATAAAACATAATACTTTATTAAAGTTATTCTATAAATAGAATATATTATATTTTATTATGCATAGTGTTGCATAATGTTTTTGCATAGTGTTTTGCATAGTGTTGCATAGTGTTTGAATAGTAAAATGTTTTTATATAAATAGAATATATGATATTTTATTTAAAAGATTTTTCTTTAAATATGGACCGTCGATTAAAGTAAATCAATCTGGACCGCTCATGGATTAATTACTATGCATTCTATTTTCCTATAAATAAGCTCATTCCTTCATTATTTTCTTACGAATTCACCAAACTCTAGAGAGAAAATTATAGAGAGAAGCTTATAGAGAAAAATCTATAGAGAGAAAGAAGAAGAGTATTCTCGTACTTCACTACTTTGATATCCAAAGGTCTTTTTACTAGTAAGGGGTATTATTTGTTGTACCTGTAAGGGTGTTATTCTTTCTTATTCATGAAGAGAACTTTTGTTATTCCATTCATTATTATTCTGTTGGAATAACTCAGTAAAAAAGTGGTATACCCTATACATAACTCAGTATATGCAGATACCCTATACTTGGTAAAATCCTTATGTTATTCCATTCTTATTTATTCTCATTGGAATAACTCAGATACGCTGAATCCCCTATACTTGGTGATCTTCTTCATTATTCCATTCTTTATTATTCGTTGGAATATCCTCATGCGTGTATTTTACAATTTACCGGTTCCATTGTTTATTATTCCGCATTTATTATTCTCATTGAATATCCTCGTCTCGCGTGTGTTTTACACCGGATCGGGTTCCATTGTTTATTATTATTCAAATTTATTATTCATTGGATCATCCTCGCTTGTGAATTTCACCGACTCGGTTCCGTTATTATTATTCATTGAATAACTTTGTATGCGGCACCGCATTTACGGTGATTTCTTTTGTTATTCCATTCTTTATTATACCCAATTGGTTAAATCTTTGACTTCTATACTCCATGAAATTAGTGGAATATCCTTGATATTTAAGCTTCATCCAAAGATATCTTTCATGGAAATATTCTTCCGATCATTCTTGAATTTTACTCTATAAAACAAAGATCTTGTTGACAATTTGACGTTAATAATTCCTAGATAAATTAATTCTTGAACTTGTTTTATTGAATTCTTATATCATTGTCATCATCCTCACGCTTATATTATGTTGAAAGTTATCTTTGCTTTACGTGCATAGATGAACTTAGTATGATTATGACCGTGGTTCATTCTTGTATAATCACGGCTTGATATAAATGATGTGACAAAAGTCCTCAAAGTGGGCTCAGTAATGTAGTGGTGGATAGTTTTTGGTATGATTATGACGAGTGGGTGATTCTAGTATAGTCATGACCATTGATAATTTGATGAAAATCCTCGACCGTGGTATGCAGGATGATTAGATATTGTGGTTTATTCATTAAAGTTTAGTCTCAAATATAATAAAGTTGATGAAAACCTTTTAAATCATAAAAGATAGTAGATTTTATTTTCTACTTGACTCTTTTAATGGATTGCTTATTCCGCTGCAGTTAAACTGGTTGTCTATTGTATTTTATCAGTTTAACACTGTTGAAGGCTAATGATAATTTATTTTTCATTATCTTAGTCATAATATTTCTTACTGGGCTAGTTGAGCTCACCCTTTCTTTCACTGTTCTCTTCAGGAAATGAGAATATTGCTGGGACGAGTCGGGGAAAAGAGTGATGGTCCCAAAGATAGTATTAGTAGTCCTCACTATTCTGTTAAATAGTGTGACAATAAATGTAATGAGGACTCCTTGAGTATGGATATTGTCTAAATGACAATATTCCTATTAGAACTCTCAGTTTATGTATTGTCGTATATTACACGACAGATGTATAATTAAGTTTGTATTTGAATTTATGTACCATGTAAGTGGCGACCCAAGATGAGTGACGTATACCTAATTTTGGGGGCGTCACATTTGTCCCCCCAGGGATAAGACTTTTCACACCTGCAATTTTGTCCCACCAGGTATAAGACTTTTCACACCTGCAGTTTGTCCCACAAATGATCAAACTTTTCACCCTTTCAGTTTATCCTGTACATGGGATTAAACTTTTTGGCTGCAAACCATCCTGAACATGGGGCGAAATACGCTGACCTGATCTCTTTGATACACAAGAGTGTTAGGTTTTCGTGAAAATCAAAGTAGCAATCAAAATTGCAAAAATAGCGGAAGCGAGATAAAATCAGATTTTAAAATTTTTCACAAACCAATTACCCTTGATCATCCTTTATGCATATTATTAATTAAACGAAGAATAAGAAATTATGAAATCATACCTTGTAGAAACGAGCTTCCTCAGTGCAGTTCACCTCCTACTTCTCCGCGATCTCCTCAATCTCCTGTAGATTCCTTCCTTTGATCAATGTAAGCCACCCAAGTGTGTGGCCTCTATAGGTGATCCACCAAGGAAGAGGAATTTTTCAAGAAGAAGGATTTGGCTCAAACCCTAGTTTTTCCTATCTCCAATAAGAAAAGGTGTACTCTCCAAATCTAGAATTACGTGATATTAGATATCTAATATAAGACTCCTCTTATAAAGATATTATGTAACCCTATTTTAATTAAAATAAGGTATTATTTATTTAATTAAACTCTTTTAATTAAATGGGCTCCTAATCCTATTAGGGATAATTAGTTAAACTCCTTTAACTAATTTTCTTTCCTAATCCAATTAGGAATAAATGAGAGTACTAATATTAAATTAATTCCTAAACCTTTTAGAAATTAAAATAATAATAATTATAATAATATTAATAAGACTCTCTTATTAATTTATATTTAATATTTCTAAAATATTAAATAATAATATTAAGCTATTTAATTTATTCTATCACCATAGATTAAATTAAATATACTTAACATATATTATTACAATTATGCCATTAACTTCTTAAATAATTATTCTTCCTTTTATGGTGTGACCCTTTAAGTTCTCCATATTAAACCTATTGTGAATAAATCAATTAGAAACAATTCTAATCTCATTTAAATAAATAAATTAACAAATAATTTATTTAAATAAATAATATTTATTCTACAATAGGATAAGCCTCCCTAATGATCAATCAACGACTTTCCGTATAATATAGATTTCAACATTAATCATAAAAGAACCTTTGAGTAAATAGTTACCGTACAATTCAATCCTTCCACCATACTATGTCCCAATTAAATATAAGACATGGAATTACCACAAGTCTTATTTTATTTAATTATATGTATTTCGATTCCTAAATGAATAACTCCTAATGAATGCAAATTAGAAACTACTTTCTAATTTCATTCCACCTTAACCAAGGATTCCCCGGTTGTCATTTATCGAATCACATAGGACATTTCTCCTTTTACTAGAAGTGGTAGATTCTTTATTGATCATTCATTATCTTCATATATAACTTATTACACCCAAGCATACCCTTTGATATACTCTAAGAGTCTTAAGGAATAAGTCAAAGTGTAATTCATTATATATAAGATACTATGATGATCTCAAGTCTAAGGATCATTTGTCTTACTATCACTACAGAAATTCCTATCGACAGTAAGTAAAACTCCATTAGGTATTCCTTAGCGAGTCAATGCTCAAAGGAACTTATTCTCTAATAAGCACCTACATACTTGCTTTAGTGTCTCCACACAAATGATCATGAGACCAATCATCCTCATCCAACGAAAGCAAGTTAACGATGTACCAATCTATCCGGATTCACTAATCCCCTATTTAGTAATCCAATGATTGGGAACTATTTTAGTTTTAAGCTTTCTAAGAATTTAGATCTCATTAGAATGATCATCATCATTATTCTAAAAGCGTTGCTTAAAACTATGGGTTTATCACATATTATTAAAACAGCACCATGTAGATAATAAATGCCTTTAATAAATAATTCTTTTATTAATAAATAAATAAGATTGATTACACAGTATATGCTTTATCATCATTCATGATTGGCTTGTATGCATAATACTTTCAGAGAGTACATAGGCAACCATTTTATATGGTACGGTCGCAATAAAACAAAAACAACAAAAAACATTTCTACACCCTTCTCACTATAAAAAACAAAAAAAAACATCTCTACACCCTTTTGCCACATACATCGTTTAACCTTTACACCAGGTTCGAACTACGCAGACCTAATCTCATCTTCAATAGGAGTACGTAGGCAGCCATTCATGGTTCGGTCTTACCCCCTACCAAAACACAAAAATTTGTCAATCAGTGATCGGGATCATCCTTCAATCCACCACATTTCACCTGGCTTCGCACCAAAGGATGGAACTACCCCGACCTCCCCATGTAAACGGGAGAATCCCACGACAATCTAAGTCATGCGGTGATTCCTTAAAGAGAAACACAAATCCATAAGAGATGGAACTAACTAGGCTCCCCCATACAAAGGAGTACCAGTGACCATCTGTGGTGCGGTCAACCTCCGAGAGGAAATCCACACTCCTCTCTATATCTACATACAGAAATCAGTCCCAAAACACCAAAGATGGTAGGAAATACATATAGATCAACGATCCATTCTAAAAGATCCTGAGACATCGCAATGTCCATCCATTAAGGAGGAGTTCAGAATACATTAAGATCACAAGACCTGGAGAAACATGCAAATATCAAGCTAGAAATAATGCATAACTAAAAGGGAAGTGATCAAAATATGTTTCCCTGCTATATATAATGTTATTTGATATATACAATGTGTACTATACATGACAAAATGGGTAAGCTAGTCTGTGCAGGAAAATACAAGCCCATCTATAAGTTAGTGTGTATACGGGCTATCAAGCCTAACATGGCATCCCTCTCAGAAGAAGGGGGTGACGCTGTGATCTTCTGTCCAAGGGTCTCTATACAAGTCAAAAGATCTACAGCCAACTACATGCTGGCACTATGCTCATCAATATATGTGCTCATATCTGTAATGATGCCAGAAGTAAGGGACTGCACTACAGTACTATCTGTAACAACGATATCTCGGGCAGATATAACGCTATCCCGCTCCACAATCACTGCATCTCTAGATGATCTGGCCTCATTCTGCTCAACAACAACGACATCTCTATGTGCTAATGCCTCATCTCTCTCTAACAGAGACGTCTCTCCCATCAAGAACTGTCAACATCAAGGCCCTCACATGATCTCTCTCAAAGGTTATCAAATGAAGACTCTGCTTGAGATATTGTGTTGAATGCTGGATCACAGTAGTACTCGTACTGGGAGAATCTACAAGAGTTGCTGGCAACCTAGTGAATGGCTCCTCCTCGGTGTGAGAATCAATGTCCTCTATGGGCTCTCCACCATCTGAATCAATCCCCGGCACTGTGGATACTACTGCAGTCGATGCAGTCTATGTCTCCATCCACGCAGAATACTTTGTCAAACAACTTAGATGGCTAACAAAAAACTCAGCACTCTCGCACTGATCCCAACAGGCATACACCCTGTCTGAAGGGGACACGCTATCATACTAGGATCTCAAACGAGAGGCCACCAATACTGGTGGGGTATGATCAATACGGCTGACTGTCGAAGAAGACATCTGTGTGGGCTGTATCATAAGACCATCCAGGGGTCAATGATGAATATCTCTGGACATACATATGCATGACATAATACGTGCATAACAAATAATAGATGACAATATGATGTAGGGAATGGAAAACAGTACATACATTCCTAAGTACATCATCATCTAAATACATCATCTCTATACAGCTGAAAAATACAAGGAAATGGGGCACAGACGCCCTACAACTAACAAAGGCCTATCAAAAGATATAACGAGAATGGGGCACAGCCACCCGGTATCTAACAGACGCCTATCAAAAGATATAGTGAGAATACACATCAGAAGAAGTGAAGGGTGTGACGCCCCCAAAATAGGTCCACATGACCCATTCTGAGTCGCCAGATATCACACTATAGAAATCAAATACAAACTTCATTTATACAACTGTTGAACTATCGTGTAGAGTACAACAACACATAAGTTATAAGTTTTAATACAAATATATGTAACTCTTATGGTGCCTCGACCACAACACCTTACAATGGTACTTTACATAAAAGTACAATCAATAATTGTTTTAGAAATTAAAATCTTTGGAAAATGCTCAAGGAAACCTTCGTACATGGGTGGCCATGCATCTAAGTTATAATAGATATCATATGACTCAAGAATTATCCTTGGTCAATTCTAATAGTCCCCAAAGAAAAACGAAAGCGATTACTATCATGTTCTTTCCAATGGTGAGTCTTCTCTTGACATATAATTATCTCCATTGTCTCCAATTGAGAATTATACTTCAACCAAACTCTAAGATTATATAGGTAGTGGTCGTAGATATACTCAGCAAGTGGATGTGCACAACCCTGTCTTATGATAACACGAAGTCGTATGTTATTAGACATCTCGTATAATAGTGGCAAAACACCCTTCCAAAGTTGGGTTTGCCTCACCCTATTTGATTCACCAAATATAACTATTAAATGTCATATAAAAATACAACACACTTATCTAAAGTTCTCAATAAAATTATTTCCATACTGTTTAAGGAGAACCTCAACAGCTATAGACCACTGTTCTAATCCCCTGTTACCTCTGCTCGACCCAGCTACACTCTTATTACCTGAAAGGAATTATGAAGCAAAAGGGTGAGCACAACTAGTCCAGTAAAGAATATCATGACTAAAGATTATGACACCCCCAAATCCGGGTTACCTGACCCCCGAGTTTGGTGTTTACGATCCATAATATAATACCATCTAACTACCCATTCAAATTATAAATCAGAATACATAACTCATTAACATATGTTGTTAATACATAAGTCCCAGGTTCACTAACCTTAACATTACAGAAATACCCCTTAGATATACAAAAAGGGTTTACAAAACAATACAACATAATAATATTATTATTCATCATAACTAATTTATCACTATGCATTTTCCTTTGTTCTTCTTCGCAGCACCTTCTGCAACTTCGTCCCTAGCTGGAAAGTTTTATTTAGCAAGGGTGAGCAACAAGTTTACCCCGCAAGTTAAGACATACAATAAATTTATACGAATCAATAAGAATAGACTATCTATTTTGATATAATGAAACCAAAGTTCGGGGAACTTTGAAATAGCTGAACAAATCGTTAATCAATAACAAGTCTTCTCGTATTCTAGGCAACACAATAATTTGATAATGAATAATCAAGAATCAATTCTACGCAATTACAAAGTGGAATGTTTTCCAGATTTATGATGAGTGATCACACTAGATCTAGAACTTCTTTTCTCGGGTATCTATCAAAGATTTACTTTGATATATACGCAGGAGTATCAGATAACCATAAAGATTAAATCATACCCCTCTGCAAGTACTTAGAGCCGGCGAACTCCTTGTACCCTATATTATGCATAATACTTAGGTCGCGCGCAATGGTCGAATAAACGACTTAAAAATGTTCCCTTTATATAAAAGGTTGTTCTTCTCAGTCTCAGAATCAATATTTGATTTAACAACAAAATTCAATGATTTCAATTTCTATTTACTTATCCATCTAGCCGAAATAATTGGCATCGATCTATCAATAATAATTGAATTCTCTTCTCGAATTTATCAAGTTCTAACAAATGTTCGTCTAGCCAGAATAATTAGCTAAGACACTTCTCAACATAATTTGACAATAAACAGGAATTATCTGTACTGTCAATTCTATCTTCTACGAATATGAATATCCAACAAAAGTTATTCTACAGTTGAATATTCTCCGAATCAGTAATTCAATTTGAATTATTAAACATGCACTAATTACGAATAATCAACAATAAATTCTTGGTCATGGTATAATCAACAATAATTAACCACTATAATAATTGAACAATATTAACTCAAGGTTGAGTTAGGAAACATGCCTTCCGCATTGATTACAGCTTCACAATATACTTATATGCTTTCGAAAGACCTATAACCAATAATATCGGTCTCACAATTAGCATAATAATTTATAATCACGTAACACTATATTCTACAGTCAAACTTCTCCTAGGCACATTACCACATAGCCACATCAGTGTTTATAACCTATATAAACACTTATCCAGTCTAACTATTTCGGTCTAGTTGGACTTCGGTCCATTCTCGGTGTTCTAGTCACCTTATCCCACAATTAACACATTGATTGTCAATTAAACTTGGTCTCTAAGCTTCAATATTATTTTAGATAAGTCAAATATCATTTATAATATTTTTCTGAAGCTTTTAATAATTTATAAACAATTATTATAATTTATAATAATATTTCAAACACTTCAATCATTTTTAAATGATTTAATTATCAAATAATCTTATTATCATTAATATTTAATAATATAAAAATATTAATAACATACTTGTCAAAATATTAAAGTTATTATTAATAACTTCAAATATTTTTAAATCATTAATACTCTACTTAAATGATTCTTAAATTAATTAAAATCATTTTTAAACCATCACCATTAATATTTAAATATTAATGAAATTATTATCAAAATATTAAAAGTCATTAATTATAACTTCAAATATTTTTAAAATATTTTTCTCATTTTAAATGATTTTTAAATCAATAAAATCATTTTTAATTCATTTATTTAATATAATAATTAAATAAATCTAATATCATTATTATTAATTTATTAATGAGAATTCTCCAAAATATTGAAAATAATATTTTATAATTCAAAATATTTTCCAACACTTTATTCTCATTTAAAATGATTTACAAATTAATAAAATCATTTTTAACTTATTTATTTAATTTATTAATTAAATAACTCTAATATCATTAATATTATATTATTAATGAAAATTCTCTAAAAATATTAAAAGTGGTATTTTATAACTCAAATATTTTTAAATACATTATTCTTATTTAAAATGATTTTTCATAATATTAAATTATTTTCTTCTAATTTATTTAATACACTAATAATATAAATTAAATACCTTTAATATTTAAATAATTATAAATATTAAAGAAAAATATTCTAATTAATCAAAAATTATTTTTCATAATTTAAAATAATTTTTAAAACCATTTTAATAATTTTTAGAATTTATTTCTATTTTTAAATAATTTCCTAATATTCGTAAATTAGAAAATAATAAAACTGTCATTAAAGACCTTTAGCGACACAAAAGTTGTCATTGTTGGTGTTCTTGAGCCTCAAGAACACTGACAGCCGGCAGTTTCGAAGTATCGAGAGGTCCTGTTTGACCGCTTCTAATTCTCTGTTTAATTCGTTTTTGGGCTAACTTAAGGTTCAATATCGTAGTACACATATAATACTACAACTATAAATCATTAACAGGGTCATAACGTAACAACACAGCAGAATCAGGCCCTTCAAATGATCGCCGAGATAGCTCCTGGGCTTTACGGTAACCTGTAAACCTGTGTAGCTTCAAGGTACTACATTGAGGCTCGATTATATACATGTTCTGTTCATTAGTTTGTTTATTTCTTAGTTCATACGTATAGTTCACATGTCATATAACATATATACTATAACAAATCAGTCTAACAACAATAAATTCTCCGAGATCTGCTTCGGTAAAGGTCAGCCGAATCATGTTCTTCATATTTCAGAAAATTCCAGAAAATGACTTTGTGATCAGATGTGCATCTTTGACCATCTATTTCGTCCAACTGATTTGTTGTTTAAGAGATCCAGAGATATGTATCTATAGTACACATAACCATTTACAAGTATGCTACAACAACAACAACAACATAAAACTAAAAACCTGAAAAATTAAGGCTTAAAAATCTTGTCAGACGGATATTTTAAATTTCTAGGTTGCCCAGATTGTGCTTGGTCACGCCTTATCAACTAAGTTTTGGCCAGATTAATAACTTCAAATCCAGACATCAAATGGTACTGATTCCACTTGCAGCTTAAAGACAACATTACAAGCTACACATAACAACTTTAAAACATCAAAAAACAAAAACGAACAAGAATTTGTGGCTCCTGACATTAGCTTGTCAGACCACAAATTTTGTTCTTGGACAGATTTTGAAAAACACCATTTTAAAGCCATTTGATGCTATGGATCCATCATGGATCAACATAGATCAACTAAAAACATTATATAACACTTATAAAAACACAAAACAAAAATTTTGCCCAAGCATACAAGATCAAAAGTGAACTAGGGTTTATACCTCTTTTGCTAAATCTTCGATCCTTGCTTTTCAAATCTGATCTAGGTGATCTAGAAGGTTAATAAGTGACTGAAAGACTTAAGAATTTCGGAGGTTAGGGAGAGCAAAAAGTATGTTGAGTGTTTGAATACAAATGCTCAACTTTTAATGACTTTCTCTCTCTAAATCTCTTATATATCAAGATATATTGCTAGATCTGATGTTAGATGTCAATTAGAGGCTGATTGCTGAGTTTTTTAAGTCACCAAGGTCAATGTAGTTGCTTACCTACTAAAGGTCTTTGTGACGCCCCCAAAATTAGGTATACATCACCCATTCTGAGTCGCCAGATACATGGTACAAAATTCAAATACAACTTCAATAATACAACTGTTGATCTGTCGTATAGAATACGACCACAGTTAACTGTGAGTTTTAATACAAATGTATGTAACTCTCATGGTGCCTCGACCACAACCTTACAATGATACTTTACATAAAAGTATAGTCAAAAACTATTTTAGAAATTAAAATCTTTGGGAAGTGCTCAAGGAAACCTTCGTACATGGGAGGCCATGCGTCTAGGTTATAATAGATATCATATGGCCACATAATTATACTTGGTTGACCCAATAGACCCCAAAGAAAAACGAGAAGATTACTATCATCTTATTTCCAATGGTGAATCTTCTCTTAACATATAATTATCTCTACTATTTCCAAGTGAATATTATATTTCAAATAAACTCCAAGATCATATAGGTAGTACCCGTAGATATACTCAGTAAGTGGATGCGCACAACCCTGTCTTATGATAACACGAGGTTGTATGTCATTAAACATCTTGTATGATAGTGGCAAACCACACTTCCAAAGTTGGGTTCGCCTCACCCTATTTGATTCACCAAATATAACTACTAAATGTTGTATAGAATACAACACACTTTTCTATACTTGCTTTAGGAGAACCTCCATAGCTAGAGACCACCGTTTCTATTCCCCGTTATCCCCGTCGATTCTTAAGAACACTTTTACGACAACACTCTTATTACCTGAAAGGAATTATGAAGCAGAAAGGGTGAGCACAACTAGCCCCATAAAGAATATCATAACTAAAGATAATTAAATTATCAATAGCTTTCATCAATAATAAATCAGAGATTTAGAACATATGGTAGATGATAAAACTTTTCAACCATAGTTGCAGCGGAACGAGCAATCCATTATAAGAGTCAAATAGACCATAAGGTCTATTATATTCTCTAGGTTAAAAGTCCACCAATAATGTTTTATCCATGTAAAATAAATCAACAGTTCCTGTTCACAATCATATGAATAACTCATAATCATAATCGTGGTTCTAAATTCCTCTTCGCAACTGTGACGAAGATAATTTTCATCACCTATCTTCACCAAAACATCAAAAATCATGGTTATACCAAATCGTAATTCCTCGCCATAATCCTACTAATAAATTCATCTTTGCACTACTACCAAAAATATTTATTAACAATTCATCTTTGCACTACATGTCAAAGACATACAACTCAGTATTTTAGAAGAGTCAAGTAGAGCATGATATCTACTATCTTCTACTTAATTAAAAGTGTATAACTAATATTTTATCACCGAGACTCACTTTTAATAAATAATCCACATCATCGAATTCTCCATGCATTACGACCAAGGATATTCGTTAGTATCATATCCATGAATTATCCATGCACTACGGCCAAAGATATTCATTATTATCACATCCATGAATTAATATTTCATCGCTGAGACTCAGCTCAATAATTAATCCACATCATCGAATCACCCCTGCACTACGGCCAAGGATATTTATTAGTATCACGACCACGAATTATCCATGCACTACGAGCCAAAGATAATCGTGTTTTCATCAATGGTCCTGATCATGCCATAAAACAATTCATCTTTGCACCCTTGGCCGAAGAGAATCCATAGCCATAATCATACCAAAAACTGTCCATCAATGCACTACGGACCAATGAGGACTTTTTCCACATCATTTGTAACATTACTACCATGATTATACCGAATAATCCCTCATCATAATCATACCAAGTCCATCTATGCATTACAGTGCCACGTATGACTTTCAACATAATATAAACATGAGGATGATGACAATGACATAATAATTCAATAAAACAAGTTCAAGAATTAATTTATCCAGGAACCAATAATGTCCAAATTGTCAACATGATACTTCTTTGTAGAGTAAAATTCAAGAATGCTCAGAAGAATATTTCCATGAAAAGATACTGGATGAAGCGCAAATATCAAGGATATTCCACTAATTTCATGGAGTATAGAAGCCAAAACTTTAACCAACTGAGTATAATAGAATATATGAAACTGCAAATGGATTTTTGCCGCCATGCGGTAATCCACTTGGACAGATCATTTCCATAATTTAATAAGGAATGAATACAAAGGATCATTCACCATGCGTGTGGTAATCCACATAGACATGTTATTCCAACAGAATAATAAAGAATGGAATAACAGGAGGATTCACCATGCGTCGTAAAAGACCCATATGATAGGTTATTTCCAATGAATAATAAATAATGGAACCAGTCGTCGCAAAATTTGCAATCGATAGGATGTTCCAACAGTAATAATAAAGATTTTAACCAGTCCCAGAAAAACGCATGCATGATATATTCCAACAGAAGAATAAAGATTTTAACCAGTCCCATGTAAACGCATGCATGTGATATTCCAACAGAGTAATAAAGATTTTAACTGTGTCCATGAAAAGCGCATGCATGTGATGTTCCAACAAAATAATAAAAAATAGAATAACAGAAGAATTTCACCAAGTATAGGGTCTCCCGCGTATATAGGTTATTCCAACAGAATAATAAAGAATAAAATAACAGAAGTTCTCTTCATGAACACAAAAGAAATAATACCCCTTATGAGTACAACAAATAATATCCCTTACGAGTACAACAAATAATATCCCCTACCTTAAAAAGAAAAGTATTCCGACTGGTAGGGCGGTAATATACTTGAAGGAAACTTGCACTACGCTTAAAGCTTTCTTAAACTCTAAAGAAATACGCTCAAGATTATAGAAGAAGAACTCTCTCTATAGTTTCTCCCTCTAGAGTTTCAGTGAATTCGTAAGAAATAATGAAGGAATGAGCTTCTATTTATAGAAAGAATGGATCAGAGATAGAACTAATTTATGAACTATCCCAGATTGATTTACTTTAATCTGACTATCCATATTTAAAGCAAAATATTTTAAATAAAATATAATATATTCTATTTATAATCTAATAAAACGAATAACTTTATAAAAGTATTATGTTTTATATAAAAAGATTTTACTATGCAAAACACTACGCAGTACTATGCAACACTATGCATAATAAAATATAATATATTCTATTTATGAATAACTTTATAAAAGTATTTTGTTTTATATAAAAAGATTTTACTATGCAAACACTACGCAAAGACTATGTAAATACTATGCATAATAAAATATAATATATTCTAATTATTGTCTAATAAAATAAATAAATTTATAAAAGTATTCTATTTTATATAAAAAGATTTTACTATACAAATACTATGCAAAGCACTATGCAAACACTATGTATAATAAAATATAATATATTCTAATTATTGTCTAATAAAACAAATAACTTTATAAAAGTATTCTGTTTTATATAAAAAGATTTTTTGTTTTATTACATTAATAATACTAATAAAACAAGACTGAGTGACTTCTCACGTAAGCATCAATAATCAATATCGTAGTGCTACTATATGCAACCACGCCAGACATTATACTTTTAACACCGCGTGTTTCAACAGTTAACGGTAAAACTTCCGCCGTTATTTTCATAAATATATTTTTGTCGTTTTCTCAATCCCACAATAATTCTGTTGTGGGGTCCACCAATGATTGTGTTGTCGTACGGATATTCCCTGATAAATAGAATATTCTCCGACTAATCGAATATTTCCCGACACAACGAATATTCTATATCAACTTGCTTACTTTGCAAAAAAAAAAAAAAATCATATATTACCCTTAACTTTAAACTTTTATCAATTTAACCATTTACCAAAATAGAAAAATTGAATTCTTTTATTTCATAAAATTCGGGGTCTCACAATCACCCATGCTTATGAAATTTTGCCCTCGAAATTTACGTACGTACCTGATATTCGAAGAGATGAGAATACCTTGCTTTCTTTTACTTGATTGTACCTTCCTGCTATATCCTCTCAGATCATGATTTTTCAATTTCTCATCTCTTGTATTTCAGATATCATTCTAGAATATATCTTCAAAACAAAGGTTAATTGACATATCACAATTTGTCAACTTATCAAGTAAACAATTTCAAACAGGTAGGTAAGTCACACACTAGCGAAGTATATAACTCGCCTCTCCTCCTAGTTCTAGACTCTTATCTCCGCTTAATGACCATATCCCTAAGCTCGATACCAAATGTGACGCCCCAAAATTAGGTATACATCACCCATTCTGAGTCGCCAGATACATGGTACAAAATTCAAATACAACTTTATTTATATTAATCGTTGGTCCGTCAGATAGAATATACACACCACGCTTAATCGTGAGTTTTAATACAAATGTATGTAACTCTCATGGTGCCTCGACCACAACCTTACAATGGTACTTTACATAAAAGTATAGTAAAAAACCTGCTTTTAGAAATTAAAATATGTGGGAAGTGCTCAAGAAACCTTCGTATACATGGGAGGCCATGCGTCTCAGGTTATAATAGATATCATATGGCCACAGAATTATCCTTGGTACACCCAATAGACCCCAAAGAAAAACGAGAAGATTACTATCATCTTTTTTCCAATGGTGAGTCTTCTCTTGACATATAATTATCTCTACTATTTCCAAGTGAATATTATATTTCAAATAAACTCCAAGATCATATAGGTAGTGCCCAGAGATATACTCAAGAAGTCGATCAAGACAACCCCGCTCTTTATGATAACACGAGGTTGTATATCATTAGACATCTTGTATGATAGTGGCAAAACACACTTCCAAAGTTGGGTTCGCCTCACCCTATTTGATTCACCAAATATAACTACTAAATGTTGTATAGAATACAACACACTTTTCTATACTGTTTAGGGAGAACCTCCATAGTTAGAGACCACTGTTCTATTCCCCTGTTATCCCCGCTCGACCCTAACACTCTTACGACAACACTCTTATTACCTGAAAGGAATTATGAAGCAGAAAGGGTGAGCACAACTAGCCCCATAAAGAATATCATAACTAAAGATAATTAAATTATCAATAGCTTTCATCAATAATAAATCAGAGATTTAGAACATATGGTAGATGATAAAACTTTTCAACCATAGTTGCAGCGGAACGAGCAATCCATTATAAGAGTCAAATAGACCATAAGGTCTATTATATTCTCTAGGTTAAAAGTCCACCAATAATGTTTTATCCATGTAAAATAAATCAACAGTTCTTGTCCACAATCATATGAATAACTCATAATCATAACTGTGGTTCTAAATTCCTCTTCGCAACCAGGACGAAGATAATTTTCATCACCTATCTTCACCTGAAACATCAAAAATCATGGTTATACCAAATCAGAATTCCTGCTCATAATCCTACTAATAAATTCATCTTTGCACCACGGCCAAAAATATTTATTAACAATTCATCTTTGCACTACATGCCAAAGACATACAACTGTATTTTAGAAGAGTCAAGTAGAGCATGATATCTACTATCTTCTACGAATTAAAAGTGTATAACCAATATTTTATCGCTGAGACTCAGCTTAATAAATAATCCACATCATCGAATTCTCCATGCACTACGACCAAGGATATTCGTTAGTATCATATCCATGAATTATCCATGCACTACGGCCAAAGATATTCATTATTATCACATCCATGAATTAATATTTCATCGCTGAGACTCAGCTCAATAATTAATCCACATCATCGAATCACCCCTGCACTACGGCCAAGGATATTCATTAGTATCACGACCACGAATTATCCATGCACTACGAGCCAAAGATAATCGTGTTTTCATCAATGGTCCTGATCATGCCATAAAACAATTCATCTTTGCACCTTGGTCAAGAGAATCCATAGCCATAATCATACCAAAACTCGTCCATCAATGCACTACTTACGACCAATGAGGACTTTTTCCACATCATTTGTAACATTACTACCATGATTATACCGAATAATCCTCGGTCATAATCATACCAAGTCCATCTATGCACTACAGTGCCACGTATGACTTTCAACATAATATAAACATGAGGATGATGACAATGACATAATAATTCAATAAAACAAGTTCAAGAATTAATTTATCCAGGAACCAATAATGTCCAAATTGTCAACATGATACTTCTTTGTTGAGTAAAATTCAAGAATGCTCAGAGGAATATTTCCATAAAAGATGTCCCAAGTGTAGAAACGCATGCATGTGGATATATTCCAATGAAGAATAAAAAGATGGAACCGTGTCCCATGTAAAACGCATGCAGATGGATATTCCAATGAGTAATAAAAAGATTTTAACCAGTCCGACGTAAAAGCGCATGACATGGATGTTCCAATGTAATAATAAAAAATGGAATAATGTAAGAATTTCACCAAGTATAGGGTCTCCCGCGTATACAGGTTATTCCAACAGAATAATAAAGAATAAAATAACAGAATTTCTCTTCATGAACACAAAAGAAATAATACCCCTTATGAGTACAACAAATAATATCCCTTACGAGTACAACAAATAATATCCCCTACCTTAAAAAGAAAAGTATTCCGACTGGTAGGGCGGTAATATACTTGAAGAAAACTTGCACTACGCTCAAAGCTTTCTTAAACTCTAAAGAAATATGCTCAAGATTATAGAAGAAGAACTCTCTCTATAGTTTCTCTCTCTAGAGTTTCAGTGAATTCGTAAGAAATAATGTAGGAATGAACTTCTATTTATAGAAGAATGGACTGCATAGTAACTAATTTATGAACGGTCCAGATTGATTTACTTTAATCGGACGGTCCATATTTAAAGCAAAATATTTTAAATAAAATATAATATATTCTATTTATAATCTAATAAAACGAATAACTTTATAAAAGTATTATGTTTTATATAAAAGATTTTACGATGCAAAACACTATCGCAGTACTATATGCAACATTATGCATAATAAAATATAATATATTCTATTTATAGAATAACTTTAGAAAAGTATTTTGTTTTATATAAAAAGATTTTACTATCTGAAACACTATGCAAGCACTTATGCAAATACTATGCGTAATAAAATATAATATATTCTAATTATTGTTTAATAAAACAAATAAATTTATAAAAGTATTCTGCTTTTATATAAAAAGATTTTACTATGCAAACACTATGCAAGCACTATGCAAACACTATGTATAATAAAATATAATATATTCTAATTATTGTCTAATAAAACAAATAACTTTATAAAAGTATTCTGTTTTATATAAAAAGATTTTTTGTTTTATTACATTAATAATACTAATAAAACAAGACTGAGTGACTTCTCACGTAAGCATCAATATTCAATATCGTGTGCTACTATGCAACCACGCGTATTACTATACTTTTAACACCGCGTGTTTCAACAGTTAACGGTAAAACTTCCGCCCGTTATTTTCATAAATATATTTTGTCGTTTTTCAATCCGGCAATAATTACATTAATGGGGTCCACTTAATGATTATGTCGTCGTATGGATATTCCCTGACAAATAGAATATTCTCCGACTAATCGAATATTCCCCGACACAACGAATATTCTATATCAACTTGCTTACTTTGCAAAAAAAAAAAATTACATATTACCTTTAACTTTAAACTTTTATCAATTTAACCATTTACCAAAATAGAAAAATTGAATTCTTTTATTTCATAAAATTCGGGGTCTCACAATCACCCCTCCTTATGAAATTTCGCCCTCGAAATTTACGTACGTACCTGATATTCGAAGAGATGAGAATACCTTGCTTTCTTTTCGGATTGTACCTTCCTGTTATATCCTCTCAGATCATGATTTTCAATTTCTCATCTCTTGTATTTCAGATATCATTCTAGAATATATCTTCAAAACAAAGGTTAATTGACATATCACAATTTGTCAACTTATCAAGTAAACAATTTCAGCTTAGGTAAGTCACACACTAGCGAAGTATATAACTCGTCTCTCCCCTCCTAGTTCTAGACTCTTATCTCCGCTAGCGACCATATCTCTAAGCTCTGATACCAAATGTGACCCCCCAAAATTAGGTATACATCACCCATTTTGAGTCGCCAGATACATAGTACAAAATTCAAATACAACTTTATTTATACAACTGTTGAGCTGTCGTATAGAATACGACCACAGTTAACTGTGAGTTTTAATACAAATGTATGTAACTCTTATGGTGCCTCGACCACAACCTTACAATGGTACTTTACATAAAAGTATAGTCAAAAACTGTTTTAGAAATTAAAATTTTTAGGAAGTGCTCAAGGAAATCTTCGTACATGGGAGGCCATGCGTCTAGGTTATAATAGATATCATATGGCCATAGAATTATCCTTGGTACACCCAATAGACCCCAAAGAAAAACGAGAAGATTACTATCATCTTTTTTCCAATGGTGAGTCTTCTCTTGACATATAATTATCTCTACTATTTCCAAGTGAATATTATATTTCAAATAAACTCCAAGATCATATAGGTAGTGCCCGTAGATATACTCAGTAAGTCGATGCGCACAACCCTGTCTTATGATAACACGAGGTTGTATGTCATTAAACATCTTGTATGATAGTGGCAAACCACACTTCCAAAGTTGGGTTCGCCTCACCCTATTTGATTCACCAAATATAACTACTAAATGTTGTATAGAATACAACACACTTTTCTATACTGTTTAGGGAGAACCTCCATAGCTAGAGACCACTCGCTCTATTCCCTCGTTATCCCCGGCCGAATCTCTAACACACTCTTACTAAGAACACTCTTATTACACGAAAGGAATTATGAAGCGAAAAGGGTGAGCACAACTAGCCCGTAAAAAGAATATCATGACTAAAGATAATTAAATTATCAATAGCTTTCATCAATAATAAATCGAGATTTAGAACATATGGTAGATGATAAAACTTTTCAACCATAGTTGCAAATGTAACGAGCAATCCATTATAAGAGTCAAATAGACCATAAGGTCTATTATATTCTCTAGGTTAAAAGTCCACCAATAATGTTTTATCCAATGAAAAATAAATCAACAGCCTCATCCACAATCATATGAATAACTCATAATCATAATTGTGGTTCTAAATTCCTCTTCGCAACTGGAGATCGAAGATAATTTTCATCACCTATCTTCACCTCGAAACATCAAAAATCATGGTTATACCAAATCGTAATTCTCGCTCATAATCCTACTAATAAATTCATCTTTGCACTACGGCCAAAGATATTTATTAACAATTCATCTTTGCACTACATGCCAAAGACATACAACTGTATTTTAGAAGAGTCAAGTAGAGCATGATATCTACTATCTTCTACGAATTAAAAGTGTATAACCAATATTTTATCGCTGAGACTCAGCTTAATAAATAATCCACATCATCGAATTCTCCATGCACTACGGCCAAGGATATTCGTTAGTATCACATCCATGCATTACGGCCAAAGATATTCATTATTATCACATCCATGAATTAATATTTCATCGCTGAGACTCAGCTCAATAATTAATCCACATCATCGAATCACCCCTGCACTACGGCCAAGGATTTTCATTAGTATCATAACCACGAATTATCCATGCACTACGAGCCAAAGATAATCGTGTTTTCATCAATGGTCCTGATCATGCCATAAAACAATTCATCTTTGCACCCTTGGCCGAAGAGAATCCATAGCCATAATCATACCAAAAAACGTCCCATCAACGCACTACTACGGGCCAACGAGGACTTTTTCCACATCATTTGTAACATTACTACTCCATGATTATACCGAATAATCCTCGGTCATAATCATACCAAGTCCATCTATGCACTTCAGAATACACGATGACTTTCAACATAATATAAACATGAGGATGATGACAATGACATAATAATTCAATAAAACAAGTTCAAGAATTAATTTATCCAGAACCAATAATGTCCAAATTGTCAACATGATACTTCTTTTAGTAGAGTAAAATTCAAGAATGCTCGTAAGAATATTTCCATGAAAAGATATCTTTGGATGAAGCGCAAATATCAAGGATATTCCACTAATTTCATGGAGTATAGAAGCCAAAACTTTAACCAACTGAGTATAATAGAATATATGAAACTGCAAATGGATTTTTGCCGCCATGCGGTAATCCACTTGGACAGATCATTTCCACAATTTAATAAGGAATGAATACAAAGGATCATTCACCATGCGTGTGGTAATCCACATAGACATGTTATTCCAACAGAATAATAAAGAATGGAATAACAGGAGGATTCACCATGCGTGTGAAAGACTGCACAGATAGGTTATTTCCAACAGAATAATAAATAATGGAACCAGTCGAGCGCGAATTTGCACATGGGATGTTCCAATGAATAATAAAGACGGAACCAGTCCTGTAAAACGCATGCATGTGATATATTCAAGCGAGAAGAATAAAGACGGAACCAGTCCCACAGAAACGCATAGACAAGATATTCCAATGTAATAATAAAGATTTTAATCAGTCCCATGAAACGCATGAACATGATGTTCCAAATGTAATAATAAAAATGGAATAACAGAAGAATTTCACCAAGTATAAGGTAGCCCGCGTATACAGGTTATTCCAATAGAATAATAAAGTATGGAATAACAGAAGTTCTATTCATGAACACAAAAGAAATAATACCCCTTACGAGTACAACAAATAATATCCCCTACCTTAAAATGAAAAGTATTCCGACTGGTAGGGCGGGAATATACTTGAAGAAAACTTGCACTACGCTCAAAGCTTTCTTAAACTCTAAAGAAATATGCTCAAGATTATAGAAGAAGAAATCTCTCTATAGTTTCTCTCTTTAGAGTTTCAGTGAATTCGTAAGAAATAATGAAGGAATGAGCTTATATTTATAGAAGAATGGATCAGATAGTAATTCAATTTATGAACGGTCCAGATTGATTTTTACTTTAATCCAGACGGTCCATATTTAAAGCAAAATATTTTAAATAAAATATAATATATTCTATTTATAATCTAATAAAACGAATAACTTTATAAAAGTATTATGTTTTATATAAAAAGATTTTACTATGCAAAACACTATGCAGGTACTATGCAACACTATGCATAATAAAATATAATATATTCTATTTATAGAATAACTTTAGAAAAGTATTTTATTTTATATAAAAAGATTTTACTATGCAAACACTATGCAAGCACTATGCAAACACTATGTGTGACGCCCCCAAAATAGGTATACATCACCTATTCTTAGTCACCAAATACATGGTACAGAATACAAATACAATCTTTAATATACAACAAGAGAGCTGTGAGTTTTAATACAAGTACTATCTTCTAGACAATATCCACTCTCAGAATAAGTCCTCATTACATTTATTGTCACACTATTTAACAGAATCGTGAGGACTACTAGTTAATACTATCATCCCACCATCACTCCGCTTCCCGACTCGTCTCCATTTACGTTCTCATTTCCTCAAGAGAACAAAGAAAGAAAGGGTGAGCTCAACTAGCCCAAGAAGAAATATTATGACTAAGATAATGCTAATAAATTATCATTAGCCTTCAAAATGTTAAACCGATAAAATATAACAAACATCAAGTTTAATCTGCAATGAACAAGCAATCCATTAAAAGAGTCAAGTAGAAAATAAAATCTACTATCTTCTATGATTTAAAAGGTTTTTCATGACTTTTATCGCTGAGACTCAGCTTAATAAATAATTCACATCATCGAATCACCCCTGCACTACGGCCAAGGATATTCTTTAGTATCACAACCACAATTATCCATGCACTACGGGCCAAGAATATTTGTGTATTCATTAATGGTCATGATCATGCCAACAACTGTCCATCAATGCACTACGGGCCAATGAGGACTTTTATCACATCATTTGTAACATTACTACCCATGATTACAATCGAATAATCCCTGGTCATAATCATACCAAGTCCATCTATGCACTATAGGCCACAGATGACTTTCAAAAAAATATAAACATGAGGATGATGACAATGATATAAGAATTCAATAAAACAAGTTCAAGAATTAATTTAACCAGGAACTAATAATGTCCAAATTGTCAACATGATACTGCTTTATAGAGTAAAATTCAAGAATGCTCAGAAGAATATTTCCATGAAAAGATACTGGATAAAGCGCAAATATCAAGGATATTCCACTAATTTCATGGAGTATAGAAGTCAAAACTTTAACCAACTGAGTATAATAAAGAATGGAATAACAAAAAAAATCACCATGCATGCGGATTTCGCATAATGTGTTATTCCAAAGAATACTAAATAATCGGAACCAGTCAAAGTAAATTACGCACCGGCTGTGATGTTCCAACAGTAATAATAAAGAATGGAATAACAACAGAAATCACCATGTATGCGATATCTTACATAAAGTTATTCCAATGTAATACTAATAAGGATTTTAATCAGTCCCACAGAAACGCACCGATGATATATTCCAACAATATAATAATAATAAAGAAATTAAACCAGTCCGTAGAAAACGCATGCATACGATATTCCAATGTAATAATAAAGACGAATTAGTCCCACAGAAAAAGCGCATGATGATGTGATATTCCAAATGTAATAATAAAGACTTTTAATAATAGAATAATGTCACCAAGTATAGGGTAGCTCACAGATAGAGGTTATTCCAACATGTAATAATAAAGAATGGAATAACATAAGTTCTCTTCATGAATACAAAAGAATAACACTCCTTACGAGTACAACAAATAATATTACCTACCTTAAGAAGAAGAGTACTTGGATATATAAGTAGTGAAGTAGCAGAATACTTTTTCTTCTTTCTCTCTATAGTTATCTCTCTGAGTTTCAAAGAATTCGTAAAAAAATAATAAAGGAATGAGCTTCTATTTATAGAAAAATGGATCAATATAGTAACTAACTCATGAACTATCCAGATTGATTTACTTTAATCTGACGGTCCATATTTAAAGCAAAATCTTTTAAATAAAATATAATATATTCTATTTATAATCTAATAAAATGAATAACTTTATAAAAGATTTTACTATGCAAACACTATGCAGCAGCACAATGCAAACACTATGCATAATAAAAAATATAATATATTCTAATTATTGTCTAATAAAATAGATAACTTTATAAAAGTATTCTGCTTTATATAAAAAATTTTACTATGCAAAACACTATGCAACACTATGCAACACTATATATAATAGAATATAATATATTCTATTTATAGAATAACTTTATAAAAGTATTCTGCTTTTATATAAAAGATTTTTTGTATTATTACATTAATAATACCAACAAAATTGAGTGACTTATCACGTAAACATCAATAATTAATACCGTATACTACTACGCAACCACGCCAGACATCGCATTTTTTAACCCCGGGTGTTTCAACAGCTTAATCTGTAAAACTTTCGCCGTTATTTTCATAAAGTATTTTTGTTATTTTTCAATCCGACAATAATTCCGTTGTGGGGTCCACCAATGATTGTGTTGCTTGTATTTAATATTCCCCTGTTAAAACGAATATTCCCCACCAATCGAATATTATATAACAACTTGCATACTTTGCAAAATTTATAAATATTACCCACAACTATAACATTATATCAATTTCACTCCATAATATTCAAAAATAATATTTATAGAAAATTCATCTTTATTCAAAAAGTTGGGGTTTTACAATCTCCCTTCTTATAAAATTTTGCCTCGAAATTAGGGTACGTGCACTGTATATCAAGAGGTAAGGATACCTTGATTTCATTTCGATTCTAACTCCCAAGTCATTTCCTCAACATCGTGGTTTCTCCACAAAACTTTGACTTGAGGTATAACCTCGAGCGTAGAATATGTTCCTTCTTATCCAAGATTTGAACAGAACCTCTTCATACGCCAAATCTTCCGCTATTTCATTCGGTTCTAACTCAATAATGTGGTTCGGTCTTCCACATATTTACGTAATATGGATATGTTGAAAACGTTATGAACACGAGACATACTTGGCAGAAAGCGAGTCTATAGCCACGCCTTACTACTCGATCAAGGATTAAAATGGGTCGATGAATCGAGGATTGAGCTTTCCTTTCTTTCCAAATCTCAGAACTCCTTTCCATGGAGCAACACGTAATAACACACATGATCTCCTATATCAAATTCCACGCCCTTTCGATGAAGATCAAGATAACTCTTTTGTCGATTTTGTGAGGTTTTTATACGTTGTCGGATCGTTTGAATCTTTTCCGTAGTCATACGCATCAACTCTGGTCCCAACAACGTTGCTTCACCCACCTCATCCCAAAGATACCGAGAACGACACTTTCTTCCATACAACGCTCGAATGGAGCCATGCCAATACTTGCTTGATAACCGCTTGTCAGTAGGAAAACTCCACCAATGGTAAGAACTTGTCCCAACTTCCTCAAGTCAAGGACATAGAGTCTTAATAGATCTTCAAGAGTTTGAATCGTCCTCTCCGATCGCCCGTCCGTCTTCGAGGATGATATGCCGAAATAAATCAGAATCTGCGCCCATAGCTTTTTTGCAAACTAACCCAAAATCGTGAAGTGAATCTTGGGTCTCGATCGTAAACTATGGATACCGGCATACCATGCATCCTTACAATCTCGCTTATGTACATACGAGCAAGACGTTCAAGTATATAAGTTTCTCGATTTCAGTAAGAAATGAGCGCACTTGGTCAATCTATCAACAATGACCCAAATCGCATCTATACCTTGAGAAACCTTAGGAAGACCAAGAATGAAAATCCATGGTAATGTGCTCCCACTTCCATTCTCGAAATTTCAAGTGGTTGCAATGGACCTTTTGGTACTTGATGCTCCACCTTGACTCGTTGACACGTTAGACACCTTGAGATAAACAACGCTATCTCTCTCTTCATATCGCCCCCACCAAAATGTATGTCAAGATCATGATACATTTTGGTACTCCCAGATGGATTGCAAACGGTGTGTTGTGCGCCTTCATCATGATTTTATACTTTAAATCGTGGTCGTTAGAAACATAAAGTCCGGAGTTGACTCAAGTATTCCTTCTTCATCGATTCTTGCTTCCCAAGATAGCACCTTCTTATACTTTCTTCTTCATACGCATCACCTCCGTGTCCAGAGCTGAAGCAACTTTTAACTTTATCAATTAAAGTCGGTTCTACTCAGATATTCGCCATCATCATATGGGTCCCTGAGTCTTTAACTCTATCTCCATCCTTTGCAAGTCACACAAAATGGGCCTCATACGTTGACAATATCGCACTCGCATTGCATATGATCTTCTACTCAATGCGCCGCCTACCACGCTCGCTTTTCTAGATGGTATTGATGGTATGATCATAATCTTTCAATAGCTCAAGCCAACGCCGTTGTCGCATGTTGAGTTCCTTTTGAGTGAAGAAATATTTGAGGCTTTTATGATCCGTAAAGATCTCCACTTTTCCCCCATACAAGTAATGCCTCCAAATCTTTAGTAAGCGAAGACAACAGCTGCCAACTCTAGATCATGAGTAGTATAATTCCTCTCATATTCTTTGAGTTGTCGTGAGGCATAGGCTATGACTTTCCCATGTTGCATGAGAACACATCCTAACCCTTTGCCCAAAGCATCACCAGAGATGACAAATCCTCCGAACCGTATGGTATTGTCGTAACAGTCTAAATGAGTCTCCTCTTGAGTTCTTGAAAACACTTCTCACATTCCTCACTCCAACCGAACTTTGTATATTTTTGAGTCAGCTGAGTTAGTGGAGTAGCGATTCGAGAAAACCCTTCTACGAATCTCCGATAATAACCAGCTAAGCCGAGAAAGCTACATACTTCGGTCACTGATTTAGGTTGCTCCAAACTTTGAATAGCTTCAATCTTTGTTGGGTCAACAGATATTCCATGACTTGATACCACGTGCTCAAGGAATGCTACTTCCTCAAGCCAGAACTTGCATTTTTTTCAACTTGGCATAAAGCTTGTATTCACGAAGCTTTTGGAGTATCAGCCTCAAATGTTGCTCACGATCTTCACGGCTTTTGGAATAAATAAGGATGTCATCAATAAAGACGACCATAAAGTGATCCAAATATTCCTTGAATACTCGGTTCATCATATCCATGAAGGCAGCAGGAGCATTAGTCAATCCAAAGGACATGACTAGGAATTCATAATGCCTGCATCGAAGTCCTCGAAGCCATCTTTGGAATGTCATCTGCCTCTAATCTTCAATTGGTGATATCCTAAACGAAGATCAATCTTTTAAAAGAATTTGGCTCCTTGCAATCGGGTCAAACAGTCATCAATACGCGGGCAATGGGTACCTATTTTTGATGGTGACATGATTCAACTCCCGATAATCAATACAAAGTCGCATACTCCCATCTTTCTTTTTTCACGAATAGAAATGTGAGCACCCCAAGGAGAAGTACTAGGACAAATAAAGCCAATGTCTAACAATTCCTGCAATGAGTCTTTAACTCTTGAAGTTCAATAGAGCCATTCGATATGGGGCTTTGGAAATGGGTTTTGTACCGTTCAAGGTCGATACAAAATTTAATTTCACGCCTGGGGGTAGGCCAGAAGTTCTTCGTGGAATACGCCAGAAATTCATTAACAATAGAAATATCATTCAAAACCGACGATATTTTTTTTAGATCCGTGACATGAGCTAAGAAAGCTTGACATCCGTTTTTCAATAAACGAATAGCTTTATGGCTTGAGATGACAGTGATTGATTTTAATGGTTTGGTTGCTTGAATTCGCATAATAGGTTGATTAGGAATATGAAAGCTAACAACCTTACGAAAATAATCAATTTTTGCATGATGAGTAGTTAACCAATCAATCCCTAGAATTACATCAAATGCAAGTATTTTCAATGAAATAAGATCGACAGGTAATGTGTGGGTACCAACTTGAACCAAATAAGTCTTATAAACCGTGGATGTAATGAAGGTTTCTCCCAACAGAGTTTCAACAGACAAGTCAAAGTCTAATTTCTCCGGA
Organism: Panax quinquefolius; assembly: GCA_020205615.1. NCBI lineage: Eukaryota > Viridiplantae > Streptophyta > Magnoliopsida > Apiales > Araliaceae > Panax > Panax quinquefolius. The sequence continues at coordinate 79,612,855 of CM035164.1, read as the reverse complement.
GTCAAATTTAAACGTTGAGCGCAAGTAGGAGAAATAAAAGAATGGGTAGAACCGGTATCAAATAAGGTATAGACTTAGCTAGAGTTTATGATAAGCTTACCCGTGATGACCTCATTCGGGTTCCTTGCTTTCGGGAGGTCACAACAAATGCTCTCCTCAGACTACCGGCTTTGACTTTTCTGGGACGGCCTTTGGTGCCTCCATCCTGGCTGAAATTGTCTTCGGTGAACGATAAAATCGGGCTAAGTGACCTTCTCTTCCACAATTATAACATGCTTTGATGGATCGCGCAGCTTTGACCGATGTGTCCTCCCTCCGCATTTGAAGCATATGATAGGTGGTCGCTCTCCTTCCTTAACAACGGGTCTTTGTCGTGCCGACGCCCTTCCATCATTGTTGAATCTCCTTTTCTTGAAATGTCCATTTTATTGTCTTGCCATGATTACCACCAAGTGGTTACCATTTCGCATGTTGATTCTCTCCACGCTTGTTGTCACCATTTTTCGATGACGATACCACCGGTATTTTCATGTCACCGACCGCTTTCTTTTGTTGTTTGACTCGCTATCGCTAGCTCCAATAATCGAGCCCTCTATTTACAACATCCGAGTACAAACACGCTTTATGAGAAATAAGATATCGACGTATCCCTGCTTTCAAACCTCTTAAAAAACATTCGCGTCATTCGCCCTCATTATCGACCAAATGGGATGCAAACCGATAACTCCGTAAATTTAGCCTCGTAGACATGACACTCTGGCCATATTGTTTTGTTCCAATTTGATAAACTCCACTTCTTTCATGTGACGAATACTCTTCGGGAAAGTACTTGTCGTTGAATAGCTCTTGAACTTCTCCCAAGACATCTTGAAAAGGCCAGTCGGTACGCTTTTACGATTCCCACCAAGAATCCGCTTCTTCACGCAATACGAAGGTGGCGAAGGGAACCTTTTGCTCCTCCTGAGCATCCCAAGACATCAAATATCTTGGTGATCTGCTTTATCCATGCTTCCGCCTTAAGTGGTTTTGCTCTCCAATAAACTCCTGTGGTCCCAGCCTTGAACTTTTTAGCGGACCGTCCGAGAGTTTCCAAAGATTTCCACCTACATTTTGGACAGAGCCACTCTCACCGATGTTGCATGAATTGCATAAAGCCTCCGAACAATCCATCATTCATCATTTGGTCGTTGTTGTTGTTTCATGAGGATTGTTGCCTTCCTCGATGCACATTCTCCTCGATTATTGATATGTGGAGACTCAACGGTCTCTTGTGCTCCATTGCTATTCTCAACATTCTCTGATGTCATTTTCGAGATCATCGCCACAAAACAAAGGTTAATTAACATATAACATATTATCCCTATATTTTGACCAACCAATTAAATACCAAATAAACTTAGTAGGTCATACTAGCGAAGGAATTCCCGCCTCTCCCCTCCTAGTTCTAGTCTCACATCTTAGCCAGGATCATATCTCTAAGCTTTGATACCAACCGCGACGCCCCCAAAATAGGTATACATCACCCATATTCGCCAAATACATGGTAAATACAAATACACGTAATACAAATACAATCTTTAATATACAACAAGAGAGATGTGAGTTTTAATACAAATATTGCCTTCTAAACAATATCCACTTTCGAATAAGTCCTCATTACATTTATTGTCACACTATTTAATGTAATAGTGAGGACTACTAGCTAATACTATCATCCCACCATCACTCCGCTCCCCGACTCGTCCCCAAATACGCTCTCATTTCCTCAAGAGAACATTAAAAGAAAGGGTGAGCTCAACGTGCCCAGTAAGAAATATTATGACTAAGATAATGTAGAATAAATTATCATTAGCCTTCAACAAAGGTTAAACCGATAAAATATAACAAACATCAAGTTTAACTCATAATGAACAAGCAATCCATTAAAAGAGTCAAGTAGAGAATAAAATCTACTATCTTCTATGATTTAAAAGGTTTTTCATGACTTTTATCGTTAAGACTCACCTTAATAAATAATTCACATCATCGAATCACCCCCGCACTACTACTACCAAGGATATTCTTTAGTATCACGACCACAATTATCCATGCACTACGGCTAAGAATATTTGTGTATTCATTAATGGTCATGATCATACCAACAATCGTCCCATCAATGCACTACGGGCCAATGAGGACTTTTACCACATCATTTGTAACATTACTACCATGATTACAATCGAATAATCCTCGGTCATAATCATACCATGTCCATCTATGCACTACAGTGCCACGTATGACTTTCAAAAAAATATAAATATGAGGATGATGACAATGATATAAGAATTCAATAAAACAAGTTCAAGAATTAATTTATCCAGAACTAATAATGTCCAAATTGTCAACATGATATCGCTTTGTAGAGTTAAATTCAAGAATGCTCGTAAGAATATTTCCATGAAAAGATATCGGATGAAGCGCAAATATCAAGGATATTCCACTAATTTCATGGAGTATAGAAGTCAAAACTTTAACCAACCGAGTATAATAAAGAATGGAATAACAAAAGAAATCACCATGCATGCGATTTCTCAGATGATAGGTTATTCCAATGTATACTAAATAATCTAAACCGTGTCAAAGTAAATTCGCACCGGCGGTGATGTTCCAATGTAATAATAAAGAATGGAATAACAACAAAATCACCATGTATGCGGTATTTCATGATAAACAAAGTTATTCCAATGTAATACTAATAAGGATTTTAATCAGTCCCACAAAACGCATGCATGTGATATTCCAATGTAATAATAATAAAGATTTAAACCAGTCCCACAGAAAACGCATGTATAGATATTCCAACAATAATAATAAAGATTTTAATCAGTCCCAAGTAGAAACGCATGCATGTGATATATTCCAACAAAATAATAAAGATGTAATCAGTCCGACGTAAAACGCATGCAAGCATGTGATATTCCAATGTAATAATAAAGACTTTAATAATAGAATAAAGTCACCAAGTATAGGTAGCCACAGATACAAAAGTTATTCCAACATAATAATAAAGAATGGAATAACATAAGTTCTCTTCATGAATACAAAAGAATAACACCCTTTACGAGTACAACAAATAATATTATATTCTACCTTAAGAAGAAGAGTACTTGGATATATAAGTATCAAGTAGCAGAATACTTTCTTCTTTCTCTCTATAGTTTATCTCTCTAGAGTTTCAGTGAATTCGTAAGAAAATAATGAAGGAATGAGCTTCTATTTATAGAAAAATGGAATGCATAGTAACTAACTCATGAACGGTCCAGATTGATTTACTTTAATCTGACGGTCCATATTTAAAGCAAAATCTTTTAAATAAAATATAATATATTCTATTTATAATCTAATAAAATGAATAACTTTATAAAAGATTTTACTATGCAAACACTATGCAGGCACTATGTAAATACTATGCATAATAAAATATAATATATTCTAATTATTGTCTAATAAAATGAGATAACTTTATAAAAGTATTTTGTTTTATATAAAAAGATTTTATGCAAAACACTATGCAAAACACTATGCAACACTATGCATAATAGAATATAATAAATTCTATTTATAGAATAACTTTATAAAAGTATTCGCTTTTATATAAAAAGATTTTTGTATTATTACATTAATAATACCAACAAAACTCGAAAGTGATTTATCACGTAAGCATCAATAGTTAATACCGCAGTGTATTCTACTACGCAACCAATGCCAGACATCGTACTTTTTAACACCGGTGTTTCAACAATTAACTGTAAAACTTTCATGTTATTTTCATAAAGTATTTTTGTCGTTTTCTCAATCCAACAATAATTCCGTTGTGGGGTCCACCAATGATTGTGTCGTTGTACGAAAATTCCCTGTTAAAACGAATATTCCCCGACCAATCTAATATTATATAACAACTAGCGTACTTTGCAACATTTATAATTATTACCCACAACTATAACATTATATAAATTTTACTCCATAATATTCAAAAATAATATTTATAGAAAAATCATTTTTATTCAAAAAGTTGGGGTTTTACACTATGCATAATAAAATATAATATATTCTAATTATTTTCTAATAAAACAAATAACTTTATAAAAGTATTATGTTTTATATAAAAAGATTTTACTATGCAAGCACTATGCAAACACTATATGCGTAATAAAATATAATATATTCTAATTATTGTCTAATAAAACAAATAACTTTATAAAAGTATTTTGTTTTATATAAAAAGATTTTCTATTTTATTACATTAATAATACTAATAAAACAAGACTGAGTGACTTCTCACGTAAGCATCAATAATCAATACCGCTAGTCTACTACGCAACCACGCCAGACATCGCATTTCTTTTAACACCGGTGTTTCAACAATTAACTGGTAAAACTTCCGCCGTTATTTTCATAAATATATTTTTATCGCTTTTCTCAATCCGACAATAATTCCGTTGTAGGGTCCACCAATGATTGTTCGTCGCATTTAATATTCCCAAACAAAGAGAATATTCTCACTAATCGAATATTCCCCTACACAACGAATATTATATATCAACTTGCTTACTTTGCAAAAAAAAAATTCACATATTACCCTTAACTTTAAACTTTTATCAATTTAACCATTTACCAAAATAGAAAAATTGAATACTTTTATTTCATAAAATTCGGGGTCTCACAGTCTTGGTAATTTTACAAGTTACCAAATAAAAAAAATTAAAAAGGGCATTTTGGTTTTTTGTATAATAAATTTAATGGCATACTAGTAAAATGCAGAAACCCTTAGGGTTTAACTCTTAGGGTTTAACCCTAAGGTTTTAACTCTTAGGTTTTACAAACTCCAATTCTAAAATTTTCTAATTAGGGTTTAAAAATAGAAAATTAAGAATTTTGAAAATGTAATTAGGGTTTTAAATAGAAATTAATATTTCTAAAGTATAATTAGGGTTTTCTAATCATATTTAAGTTTAATAAACACATTAAGTTTATTAATTAGGATTAGGGTTTCCTAATTAGGGTTTTAGGATTCCCGAATTTAAAATTAGGATTTCCCGGCTTTCGATTAGGGTTTCTAACGGTACGTTAGGGTTTCTAATCCTGAGATTAGGGTTTCTAATCTCTTATTAGGGTTTATAATTTTAAACCTTATCCGATTAATCATTGATCATTATCAACATACAATTCAAACACATTCTCATCAACATAATTATTTTAATTATATTTTCTACCGAATCCCTATCCAAAAATTAGGGTTATGGTTTCTAAAGCTGTTAAGCACAACTCTACTCTAATTTCTCAGTCAATACATAAATTGACTAATTCTCCAGACTCGTATCATAGATACACAATACAATATCAACAGTAAATGTCAACATTAAATAAAAAAAATTATTCGTGAAATTTGGATTATTTTAAATCTCGGGTTATCACAATCACCCCTCCTTAAAAGGATGCCGTCCTCGAAATCACCGCTTTCATATTCTCTACAATCTTTTAAAGTTGTATCATCAATTCATTTTTATCAACACAATATTAATTTGTGTTTCATATTCTAACATATGACTTGGAACTATAAAAGAAAACAATTCACAGTAATATTTGACTCATAATTACTTGGATAATTTAAGTATTAAGCGAAATCGTTACCTGCTCCCACCTCCTGAGTAGCCACTGTATCCTGCACCGTCATGTTGAATGTACGAGCGGTTGGTCTTCCTGGTTGTGCAGGTCCTCGAGTTGCCAAGGTTCTGCCACTGGGTCCCTTGTTGCCAATTTCCTTCTCCGTATTTCTCTTCGGACAGTTCCGAACCATATGATCAATCGATCCGCACGCAAAACAACCTTGTATCTCTTCAGATGGGGGCAATTGGGTGACATGTAGCCATCTTGCCCGCAGTTATAGCAAACTCCCTTCTTCTTCAGGCAAACTCCAGCATGATTCTTCCCATAATTCGAACATGGCTCCCTTCATTTCCTATTATCTTCTGTTTTATTACCTGATTGGGTATTCTCACTCCATTTCCTCTTATTTGGATTACTACCACCACTACTTCCACCATCATTTGTCTTATTCTTCTTCTCCTGATGAAATCGAGATGCAGCTTCGCTCCCTCCTTCAGCAATTAACGCCTTCTCCATCAAAGTCGCGAAAGTATTGATCTGTAATACTGCTACCTTATTGAATATTCCTGGCTTCAATCTGTTCTCGAATCTTCTCGCCTTTCTCTCCTCTGTGTCCACCTGATGAGGTGCAAATCTTGCCAACTTGTTGAATTTGGCAGCGTATTCAGAAACAGACATATTTTCCTACTTTAGTTCTAGAAACTTGACTTCCATTCGAGCTTGCATACTCGTTGAAAAGTAATTCTCAAAGAATAGTTCCTTGAATCTTGTCCAAGTCACTATGGCTGTACCAGCTCTCGCTTGGTTCGTCTCCCACCAGTAATTAGCTTCTCCCTTCATTAAGTATGTCACAAAAGTTATCTTTTGCTCTTCTGCCACTCTTGCGATGACGAATGCTTTCTCAATCTCTTTCACCCAAGTTTGGGCTTCAATCGGATCTGTGGTTCCTTTGAATTTAGGCGGTCCTACCGCTTTAAAGTCTTTAAAGTTAGCCAATATGTCGGTTGACTGATTCCTCATTCTTCCTCTTACTGGAGCCCTATTTTCCATAGCTTCGGCTATCATATCTGCAAAGTTTTTCATTGGGTTAGCTTGACCTCCTTCGTTATTTACTGACTGTTCTTCTCGTTGGTTTCGATTTTGTCGTCTAGGCAGCATGATCTAATTTAAATAAAAATCTTATATTAATTCTCTTTCTTTACACAAATTCTTAACACAATAAGAATACAACATATATTTCTCACATAATCGCATATTTATTGAAATAGCACATAGTACATTTAGTACTTCACATATTACTATCCCTTTTTAAATCATATCAGGATTAACGACACAACTTTACATTAAAAGTTGCAATTCTCCATTTACACATATTTATTACCAGTTCGTCAAACTTACCACACTTATGAGTTCAGGAACTTGCCACAATTATATGAGTGTATGAACTTATCCTAGTTAGATCTTCGGTGTCCATTCACTAAGGGGTTCAAAACATTTCTTATAATTATGAGTCATTAACTTACCATAAGTATGAGTTTTAAAAACACACAAATTAATCTTAATCTTATATTCATTTAGAAAATAAAGATTTCATTCATAAAAACATATATATTTACATATGCTTACATATCATTCTCAATATTACAACTTTTAATATCATAATCTTTTACCAAAAGATACTAACGCTCAAACTTAAACTATCTACTGTCCACTCCCTTCACCAGTCTTCTTCTTGTTGGGACACTTGTTGAATCCATGACCCATTCTCCCACATGAGAAACACTTCCTCATATTTGGCTTAGGACAATGTAGAGAAATATGTCCTTCTTACTTGCAGTTGAAGCACACGTTCTTCCACATTATGCACTCTCCCGCGTGAGTCTTTCCACACTTGCTACAGGCTTGCTTCTTCTTCGGGTTTGACTTTTCAGAATTAGGGTTGTCGTTGTCCCTCTTCCTCTTTTTCTTGTCTTTCTGCTGCTTGATTGTTCCTTCTGACGATCCACCACCTTCAGTCTTCATCCTTTCCACCTGCGCCTTGAGCTCATTTAGTTCTTCAATCATTTCGCGTAACGCTCGTTCCATCTTCCACAACTCCTCCAAGAGAAATACCTTACTCTGGAGTTCTTGAACTTCTACCGATAGTTGATCTTGTTCTCCAACTTTGATCTTATTCTTTTTCTCCACCTTAGCTTGCTCAGACTCTACCTCCTCATCACCACTTAGATACATCTCGAGATAATCGTCATGATCACTCTCGAGATTAACCATGGGTTCCTCTTTTCCTACTTCTTCCACTGATTCACTCTGTGCTGGCACCTCGGCTACTGGCACTGGTGCGATAGTCGCTGGAATCTCCGCACTCATTTGATCTTCTCCAGACATCCTACAATCAGTTTAAACAACTTGATTAGTACTCCACCAGTACAAACTTCTCACACTATGTGTACACTTATCTCACTATTGATTCACTTTGGTAATCCCTCACTTAGAACTCTAAATGAGTTTTCTCTATCTCGCGTATGGTTATAATCCTAGGGTTTCCCCCCACCCCACTTAAGGTTTATAACCTACAGCTCTTCTACCAACTTGTGACACCTTGGTCACTACAGCTTTGATACCAACCTGTGACACCCCAAAATCCGGGTTACCTGACCCCCGAGTTTGGTGTTCACGATCCACAATATAATACCATCTAACTACCCATTCAAATTATAAATAGGAATACATAACTCATTAACATATGTTGCTAATACATAAGTCCCAGGTTCACTAACCTTAACATTATAGAAATACCCCTTAGATATACAAAAAGGGTTTACAATACAATACAACATAATAATAATATTATTCATCATAACTAATTTATCACTATGCCTTTTCCTTTGTTCTTCTTTGTAGCAACTTCTGCAACTTCGTCCCTAGCTGAAAATTTTTATTTAGCAAGGGTGAGCAACAAGTTTGCCCCGCAAATTAAGACATACAATAAATGTATACGAATCAATAAGAACAGACTATCTATTTTGATAGAATGAAACCAAAGTTCGAGGAACTTTGAAATAGCTGAACAAATCATTAATCAATAACAAGTCTTCTCGTATTCTAGGCAATGCAATAATTTGATAATGAAATAGTACAACGCATTCAAAGTTTCTGCGATATTCTAATGAATAATCAAGAATCAATTCTACGCAATTATAAAGTGGAATGTTTTCCAGATTTATGTTGAGTGATCACACTAGATCTAGAACTTCTTTTCTCAGGTATATATCAAAGATTTACTTTGATACATACGCAGGAGTATCAGATAACCATAAAGATTAAATCATACCCCTCTGCAAGTACTTAGAGACGGCCAACTCCTTGTACCCTATATTATGCATAATACTTAGGTCGCACGCAATGGTCGAATATACGACTTAAAAAATGTTCCCTTTATATAAAAGGTTGTTCTTCTCAGTCTCAGAATCAAGATTTGATTTAACAATGAAATTCAATGATTTCAATTTCTATTTACTTATCGATCTAGCCGAAATAATTGGCATCGATCTATCAATAACAATTGAATTCTCTTCTCGAATTTATCGTGTTTTAACAAATGTTAAATCTAGCTTAGCGAATAATTAGCTAAGACATTTCTCAACATAATTTGACAATAAACAGGAATTATATGTACTGTCAATTCTATCTTCTACGAATATGAATATCCAACAACAGTTATTCTACAATTGTATATTTTTCGAATCAATAATTCAATTTGAATTATTAAACATGCACTAATTGCGAATAATCAACAATAAATTATTGGACGTGGTATAATCAACAATAACTAACCACTATAATAATTGAACAATATTAACTCAAGGTTGAGTTAGGAAACTTGCCTTCCGCGATGATTAGAGCTACACAATATACTTATCTGCTTTCGAAAGACCTATAACCAATAATATCGGTCTCACAATTAGCATAATAATTTATAATCACGTAACATTATATTTTACAGTCAAACTTCTCCTAGGCACATTACCACATAGCCACATCAGTGTTTATAACCTATATAAACACTTATCCAGTCTAACTATTTTGGTCTGGTTGGACTTCGGTCCATTCTTGGTGTTCTAGTCACCTTATCCGATAATTAACACATTGATTGTCAATTAAACTTGTTCTCTAAGCTTTAATATTATTTTAGATAAGTCAAATATTGTTTATAATATTTTTCGAAAGCTTTTAATAATTTATAAATAATTATTATAATTCATAATAATTTTTCAAACACTTCAATCATTTTTAAATGATTTAATTATCAAATAATCTAATTATTATTAATATTTAATAATATAAAAATATTAATAACATACTTGTCAAATTATTAAAGTTATTATTAATAACTTAAAATATTTTTAAATCATTAATATTCTACTTAAATGATTCTTAAATTAATTAAAATCATTTTAAAACCATCACCATTAATATTTAAATATTAATGAAATTATTAACAAAATATTAAAAGTCATTAATTATAACTTAAAACATTTTTAAAACATTTTTCATTTTTAAATGATTTTTAAATCAATAAAATCATTTTTAATTCATTTATTTAATATAATAATTAAATAAATCTAATATCATTATTATTAATTTATTAATGAGAATTCTCCAAAAATATTGAAAATTATATTTTATAATTCAAAATATTTTCTAACACTTTATTCTCATTTAAAATGATTTACAAATTAATAAAATCATTTTTAACTTATTTATTTAATTTATTAATTAAATAAATCTAATATCATTAATATTAAATTATTAATGAAAATTCTCTAAAAACATTAAAAGTTGTATTTTATAACTCAAAATATTTTTAAATACATTATTCTTATTTAAAATGATTTTTCATAATATTAAATCATTTTCTTCTAATTTATTTAATACACTAAAAATATAAATTAAATACCTTTAATATTTAAATAATTATAAATATTAAAGAAAAATAATCCAATTGGTCAAAAATTATTTTTCATAATTTAAAATAATTTTTAAAACCATTTTTAATAATTTTTAGAATTTATTTCTATTTTTAAATAATTTCCGGAATATTCAAAAATTAGAAAATAATAAAACCGTCGCTAAAGACCTTTAGCGACACAAAGCGTCGCTTTTGGTGTTCTTGAGCCTCAAGAACCCTGACAGCCGGCAGTATCGAGAGGTCCTGTTTTACCGCTTCTAATTCTCTGTTTAATTCGTTTCTGGGCTAACTTAAGGTTCAATATCGTAGTACACATATAATACTACAACTATAAATGATTAACAGGGTCATAACGTAACAACACAGCAAAATCAGGCCCTTCAAAATGACTGTCAGATAGCTCCTGGGCTTTCTGGGTAACCCAGAAACCCAGGCAGCTTCAAGGTACTACATTGAGGCTTGATTATATACATGTTCTGTTCATTAGTTTGTTTATTTCTTGGTTCATACGTATAGTTCTCATGTCATATAACATATATACTATAACAAATCAGTCTAACAACAATAAATTCTCCAGATACAGCTCGGTCAAAGGCTGTCAGAAACTGTGTTCTTCATATTTCTGAAAATTCCAGAAAATGACTTTGTGATCAGATGGGCTTCTTTGACCATCTATTTCGTCCAACTGAATTGTTGTTTAAGAGATCCAGAGATATGTATCTATAGTACACATAACCATTTACAAGTATGCTACAACAACAACAACAACATAAAACTAAAAACCTGACAAATTAAGGCTTAAAAATCTTGTCAGACGGATATTTTAAATTTCTAGGTTGCCCAGATTGTGCTTGGTCATGCCCGGTCAACGGGTTTTGACCGTTAATAACTTCAAATCCAGACATCAAATGGTATTGATTCCACTTGCAGCTTAAAGACAACATTACAAGCTACACATAACAACTTTAAAACATCAAAAAACAAAAACGAACAAGAATTTGTGGCTCCTGACATTAGCTTGTCAGACCACAAATTTTGTTCTTGGACAGATTTTGAAAAACACCATTTTAAAGTCATTTGATGCTATGGATCCATCATGGATCAACATAGATCAACTAAACACATTATATAACACTTTTAAAAACACAAAAACAAAAATTTTGCCCAAGCATACAAGATCAAAAGTGAACTAGGGTTTATACCTCTTTTGCTAAATCTTTGATCCTTGCTTTTCAAATCTGATCTAGGTGATCTAGAAGGTTAATAAGTGACTGAAAGACTTAAGAATTTTGGAGGTTTGGGAGAGCAAAAATTATGTTGAGTGTTTGAATAGAAATGCTCAACTTTTAATGACTTTCTCTCTCTAAATCTCTTATATATCAAGATATATTGCTAGATCTGATGTTAGATGTCAATTGGAGGCTGATTGCTGAGTTTTTTAAGTCACACAGGTCAATGTAGTTGCTCACCTACTAAAGGTCTTCGTAATTTTACAAGTTACTAAATAAAAAAATGAAAAAAGGGCATTTTGGCCTTTTGTATAATAAATTTAATGGCATACTAGTCAAATGCACAAACCCTTAGGGTTTAACCCTAAGGTTCTAACCCTTAGGTTTTACAAACTCCAATTCTAGAATTTTCTAATTAGGGTTTAAAAATAGAAAATTAAGAATTTTGAAAATGTAATTAGGGTTTTAAATAGAAATTAATATTTCTAAAGTATAATTAGGGTTTCCTAATTATATTAACACATAATAATCACTTTAGGCTTGCTACTTAAGATTAGGGTTTCCTAATTAGGGTTTTAATTAGAAAAATAAAATTTCTAAATTATAATTAGGATTTGTAAAATAGAAATTAAGATAACTAAAATATAATTAGGGTTTTCTAATCATATTTAAGTTTAATAAACACATTAAGTTTACTAATTAGGATTAGGGTTTCCTAATTAGGGTTTTAGGATTCCCGAATTTAAAATTAGGGTTTCTAGGCTTTCGAGTAGGGTTTGTAATGGTACGTTAGGGTTTCTAATCCTGAGATTAGGGTTTCTAATCTCTTATTAGGGTTTATAATTTTAAAGCTTATCCGATCAATCATTGATCATTATCAACATACAGTACAAACACATTCTCATCAATATAATTATTTTAATTATATTTTCTACCGAATCCCTATCCAGAAATTAGGGTTAGGGTTTCTAAAGTTGTTAAACACAACTCTACTCTAATTTCCCAGTCAATACACAAATTGACTAATTCTTCAGACTCGTATCATAGATACACAGTACAATATTAATAGTAAATGTTAACATTAAATAAGAAAAAATTTATTCGTGAAATTTGGATTATTTGAAATTCCGGGTTATCACAAAGATAATTAAATTATCAATAGCCTTCGTCAGTAATAAATCAGAGATTTATAACATATGGTAGATGATAAAACTTTTCAACCATAGTTGCTGCGGGACGAGCAATCCATTAGAAAAGTCAAATAGACCATAAAGTCTATTATCTTCTCCATCTTAAAAGTCCACCAACAATGTTTTACCCTTGTAACATCAATCAACAATTCCTGTCCACAATCATGTGAATAACTCATAATCATAATCGTGGTTCTAAATTCCTCTTCGCACACAGGACGAAGATAATTTTCATCACATATCTTTACCTGAAACATCAAAGATCATGGTTATACCAAATCACAGTTCATGTTCATAATCATACTAATAAATTCATCTTTGCACTATAGGCCAAAGATATTCATTAACAGTTCATCCTTGCACTACAGGCCAAAGACATGCAACTGTATTTTAGAAGAGTCATGTAGAGCATGATATCTACTATCTTCTACGAATTAAAAGTTTATTATCAATATTTTTTCGCTGAGACTCAGCACAATAATTAATCCACATCACCGAATTATCCATGCACTACAGGCCAAGGATATTCATTAGTATCACGACCATGAATTATCCATGCACTACGGGCCAAGGATAATCGTGTTTTCATCAACGATCATGATCACGCCATAAAACAATTTATCTTTGCACCCTTGCTTGAAGAGAACTCATGGTCATGATCATACCAAAAACTGTCCATCAATGCACAACGGGCCAATGAGAACTTTTACCACATCATTTGCAACATTACGATCATGATTATACCGAATGATCCCTGGTTATAATCATACCAATCAACAGTCCATTTATGCACGTAAGCCAAAGATGACTTTCATCACAATATAAGCATGAGGTTGATGACAATGATATAAGCATTAATCAAACGAAATCAAGGATAAATATTAAAGAATTTAAATTTATCCAGAGTTTAAAAATATCCAAATTGTCAACATGATACTGCTTTGTGGAGTAAAATTCAAGAATAATATTCATGTATCAAAAATAATTTGGGCAAAAAAGAAATATATTTTTCGAGTGAATAGTACTCCGTGAATAGTACCATATGAATAGTACTTCAGGAATAGTACCTCGTGAATAGTACCCCGGCATGAAAAGTGCCCCAAATACCCGAGTGAGTAATATTATAGTAAATAATAACCGGGTGAATAGTAACCCATGAATAGTAACTCGTGAATAGTACTCCGGCACAAAAAGTGTCCCGAATACCCGAGTGAATAATATTCGAGTGAATAGTAAATGGGTGAATAGTAACCCGTAAATAATAACTCATGAATATTACTCATAAAAGAAAAATACAAAAGAAAACAATATTCCATGACGAGTATAAAAGAAATGATATCTCATACGAGTATAATAGAATATACGAAACTGCAAATAGATTTTCACCCGTCATGCGGTAATCCACGTGAGAACGGATCATTTCCACAATTTAATAAAGAATGAATACTGAAGGGTCATTCACCATGCACGTGTAGTCCGGCGTAGAAAAGTTATTCCAATGTAATAATAAAGAATGGAATAACAGAAGAATTTCACCATGCATACGGTAGTCAGCATAGACAGGTTATTCCAAAAGAATAATAAAGAATGGAATAATAAAAGAATTTCACCATGCATACGGTAGTCCGCGTATACAGGTTATTCCAACATAATAATAAAGAATGGAATAACAAAAGAATTTCACCATGCATACGGTAGTCCACGTAGATAGGTTATTCCAACAGAATAATAAAGAATGGAATAACAACCTTTACGAGTATTGAAAGAAAATAATTCTCTTCATGAATACGAAAGAAATAATACCCTTTACAAATATAAAACAAAAATAATATTCATACGAATACGAAAAATAATTTCTCTTCAGAATATAAAATAAATAATACCCCTTACCTCATAAGAAGACTGGATACAAGAATAGTGAAGTAGCAGACTTCTCTTCTTCTTTCTCTCTATAGCTTCTCTCTCTATAATTGCTCTTGTGAGTCATAGTAAATTGGTGAGAATGAAGGAAGAATGAGCTTCTATTTATAGGAAAATATAGTTTCGATAATTTCACATTTTGGGGCTCAAAATATTACAGTATAATACCTTCATCTTTTTTTTTTATTTTTAATTTAGTCCTGCAAGTATTATCAAACTTGCACCACCTCCCCTAACAGTATATCATGTGAATCAATAGTACAATCATGTGACTCAATAGTTCTATACATGTGAAAAAAATAATTACAGTATAGTAGTACCTCCATCTATACCTCCATTTTTAATTTAGTCATGCAAGTATTATCAATCTTGCACCACCTCCCCTAATAGTACATGCATGTGACTCAATAGTACACATATGTGAACAAATAGTTATAAGCATATGAATTAATAGCAATTAATTGCTCATTTATCCGATTAATTACTCGATTGGTCAATATAACCTCCAGACATCAAATATTATCGAAATAAATGTCGATTTCCACCAACACTAATAATCCCAACACAATGGAACTATCAATTTCATCTTTAATCAACACAAACTTATTCATCATTAATATTATAACTCTCAATATTTAACAATCAGATCATTCCCAAGAAAGAGGGGGCTTTCCGATAAGGATTTCTCCCTATAGGCGCGCAATTAGGTGACCAAACCTCTCCTCGACAGAACTTTCTAGACATCATTAATATTGCAAATAATAATATAAATAACTTTGTCGTCTCAATTATTGATTTAATAATAATTATTATTATGCAGATGATATTGTGATAATAATTGAATCAATAATATGAGAGATATTATGTAGCAATTAATGTAGTAATAATTGAGTATAACTGAGTGTCTTCTCACATAAGCATCAATAATCAATACCGTATGCAACTATGCAACCACGCGTATTACTGTACTTTTACTACCACTACAAGAAAAAGGTCTATCAGCGACCAATGATCGTCGGCGACCGCACCATCGATCACCGATATTAGTCACAATGATCATCATCTGCGAATCGAAACGTAAACTAGTCACATTGCTTTATCGTGACACGACGTCACGCGGTCATTGATCGATCAATAAGTATAAATTTCCCACCAAAATTTTGGCTGGAAATGTTGGCGCCAATTTTTTGTGCGACCACTTGAAATCAGCGACCGCATGCGGTCGCTGATAAATCCATGTCATTAAAAGTCAGCGACCGCATGCGGTCGCAGATAGCGGTCGCTGATCAAACTAAATGAATTCAGTAACCAGTTCGCTCGACACAGAACACGGAAGAGAAAAAAAAAAGGAGGTCACCGAAATAGAGAGAAGAGGGAGAAAGGGGGGAGAAGAGAAGAAGGAGAAGCAATTTTCGTTCATTCTTCTTCAAATTAGAGACTAATTGTAGAGGTAAGAGCTACTTTTTAAGTTCTTCTTCATTAATTTTTTTTGTTGTTTGTTATTTTTGTTCGTTCTTCTCCAAATCAGTATGTTTGCTACGAATTTGTGTTTTAAGAGTTAATTTATTGCAAAGAGTTGAATGAATGAATGAATATGGCTATCATGCTTAAATTATATTTTGGGTAATATGATTATGATTGGTTTATAAGTTTTGATTAGAGTAAAATTTATTTGGGTAATCTGCAGACTTTGGGTAATTTGATTTTGTTAATTTATGTCATTTTGGGTAACTTGATTAGTGATAGGATGGAGTTAGTATAAAATTTATATTTTGGGTAACTTGATTTGGGTAATAGGATGAATGTATTAGATTGTAGTTAGTATAAAATTTATATTTTGGGATTCTTTTTGTGCTGATAGAGGTAGTAATAATTTGGTTATTATAGGAAGTCATGCACATGATATGTACTCGTGAATCCCATGTTTATGTTTGTAGTTTAACCAATTATATTGGTCATTGTGAAAAAATCATTTGTAGGCCGAGAACTTGACATTGACATCATAATGTGAATCAAAATGTGAATAATTGCTCCCACGAAAAATGATTGGGTTTCAAAGTTTACAAGTTTGATCCTCACATCTTTGTGGATACCGCAAAACTCTTTTGTAGTAAATCTCTGATTAAAACTGCTTTTGCGGATAGTAATTCTTTTTTATGAGCATAGGGATTCGATAAGTTCATAATTTCCATCCAATTCCTATGGTATCTCATATGGACTGTTGGTTTATGTCTTGTGTTCCTAGAAATGACCTTATATACATGCCGTCGTGCGTGTGGTTGAATCCATATTACGGGGGGAGACTCAAGAAATTTTTTATTGGTCGTTATTTTGCGAACATTTATACTATTAACGAGCCTATTGGTGATCCACTAGAGCCTATTAAGGGGATGTTAGAGCGGATGGGCTTTGGGCTTGGGGCCGATGAGGCCACACGAGGGCTACGCCTTGCTTAGCTTAAGCCTCACGAGGCCAAACCAAGCTTGGTTGTTATGGAATTGGTTCCGTTGATTGTGTTATTTGTTCCTATATATAGAATTTAGCTTATTGGTAATGTTTTGATTGATATGTATGCTAGATTGGAATAGTTTGATTTGAAATTATTGTTCAAATAGATATTGGAAGGAAGCATTGGGAATATTTTAGCGATTAGGAATCTTAGGGTATTGTTCAATGAAACTTTTCAATTGTTATCATTTCTGATATTATCATTATGTGTTCATTGCGATTTAGTTGAGTCAACTGCATTATAACGTCAATCTGATTTATGTGATATAATTTGCGGATATAAAGAGATTACATGCCAAGCTTAGCCAAGCTCTCACGGGGCCAAGCCAAGCTTGGTTGTTAGCATCTTCTAAGCTATTAGAAATTTGTTAAGCCAAAATAGACGATCTTAAGGAACTGTTAGTGCAACAGAGAAGGTAACTAGACACACTTAGTCAATAAAAGAGACCGTTTTGGCTATAACAGAAAAAACAAGGGTATTTAACACGTGTATGTATACAAGAATAAAGCTATAAAATGTTATAAAAGCTATAAATTGCTCAATCATGTTGTGACTATCCCAAAACATAAAAGATTATAGAAAGGACCGTGAGGGGTATAATCTTAAAACATGTTAGCGCCTTAGCACACTAGTTGATATGAATGAATCTCCAAGATACTCAAACATGTTAATCATATGCTTACAAGTATGCTCAAGTCATATGGTTACAAGTATGCTTAAGTCATATGCTTAGAAGTATGCTTAAATGTTAATCATATGCATCTTACAAGTATGCTCAAGTTATATGGTTATAAGTATGCTCAAGTCATATGTTAACATTTATAATGTTATACGTAGTATAGGTACCGTGGAATCATGGACCTCTATTCGAGACCAGTAGTTGGATGGCACGACGAAAGTCAAGTACCCAGATAGGTGCTACTGATTGAATTTAGAATTTGGTTGCCAAGTGTTTTTGGAGTATGCGTATAGTCACCCGAGAATGTATGAATGGTAAGTCGCAGAATCGATGTCCATGTTTAAAGTGTAAAATGTAAATTATATGGACAGAGACATGGTAAACTATCATTTACTTGTTTACGGGTTCATGAGAAATTACGAAGAATCTTTGGTGGGCACATGGGCGGAGAAGAGATGGTGGCATCACACAAGTACACAATTCAAGCAAGAGTACTCATCGTATGAATGAAATGGTCCATGATATTGCAGGGCGATTTTGATTGGGAGCAAGGCGAGAGCAACCTATGAATTACGATGCCAAAGACTTCTTTAAGTTGTTAGACGAGGGTAGCAAGCCATTGTGGCATGGTTGCACCAAACACACTACATTGTTCTGCAGCGGGCGACATTACTTAACATCAAGTGATCACAACACGAGCCATGAGTGTTTTGAGTCGCTCTTGAAGGCAATTAAGAGTATGTTGCTGACGGAGAAATTACCCAGTAACTATTACTTTTGTAAGAAAATGGTGAAGAAGTTGGGTCTTGGATACCAAAAGATCGATGTATGTCCCAACGATCGCATGTTGTTTTATAAGGAAAATGACAAGATGATAAGGTGCACGCTTTTGCGGTCATGATCGGTTTAGGCCTAATAAAGAGGTGTGACTACAAAAAAAATCAAGTATACCGCTTAAGATTCTAAGGTATTTTCAATAACACATCGACTAAAAAGATTGTACATGTCTTCAAGATCACCGAACATATGAGTTGGCATACGCGAAATCTCCAAATTAAAGATGGAGAACTAAATCATCCATGCAGATGGGCGGGGCTTGGAAAGATTTCAACTTAGCACATCCCGAATTTGTATTGGAACCTAGAAATGTGAGGCTTGGATTGTCCACCGATGGTTTCAACTGTTTAGCCACTCAAATTGCTCCGCACTCATGTTGGCACGTGATTGTTACTCGCATAACTTGCCTCCTTGGATGTGTATGAAACGAATGACCATACTTATTTCTTTCTTTCACTGTGATTCCTGGTCCTAAGAGTCCCGGAAAGAACTTAGATGTTTACTTGAGACCTCTTATAGAGACGAGTTAAAGGTATTGTGGGAGGATGGAGTACTGACTTGGGATGTTGCAATGAAAACAAATTTCAACCTTAAGGCAATGGTTATGTGGACTATAAGTGACTTCCCACTTATGGTATGTTAGGCGGATGGAGTACACACGGAAGTTGGCTTGTCCGTATTGTATGGAGCATACAAAGTCGTTTAATCTATCAAAAGGTCGAAAGCCTTGTTGGTTTGATTGTCATCGCTTGGTTCTTCTTACTGGGTAGATCACCCATTTCAAGAAATAGAGAACACTTCGGAAAGGGAAAGTAGATAATGATATGCCTCGCACTGCGATTGTTTGAACGGAGATGCGAGATCGTGTGATGAGATTGCGGTTATCCCATTTGGTAAGGTTGATGCGACAAACATAATCAATGGGTTTGGTGAATCTCATAACCGGGTTCGGAGAAGCATCTTTGGGAATTGCCTTATTGGTCTACAAATTTGATTCGTCATAATCTAGATGTGATGCATATTGAAAAGAATGTGTTTGACAATGTGTTTAACAATCGTGATGAATGTTACGGGAAGATAAAAGATAACGATAAGGCACGCTTGGACATGAAAGATATTTGTAAGCATCCCGGATTAGAACTTTATGAATCTCCTAATGGTAAGATTGTCAAACCGCATCTGAGGTACACATTGTCCAAAAAGAAAGTTGAAGATGTGTGCACATGGGTTAAGTCTCCGAAACTACCAGATGGATATCGTCAAACATTGCAAGGTGTGTTACGGGTGGGAAATTGCAAGGATGAAGAGTCATGACATCATGTGTTCATGGAGAGACTCATGCCTATAAAGATTTCGGGATCTGCTTGGTAAACCAATATGGGATGCTTTGACGGATCTTAGTCGTTTCTTCAAAGACTTGTGTTCAAAATCATTGAATGAGAAGGACATGTTTGTACTTGAGAAGAACATCATAGAGATCACGTGTAAACCGGAAAAATATTCCCACCGGTTTTTTGACTCCACGGAGCATTTGCAAATCCATCTTCCCTATGAAGCTCGTGTTGGGGGTCCAGTTCAATATAGATGGATGTACCCTTTCGAGAGGGTGATGGGAAACCTTAAGAGGAAGGTGAAGAATAGAGCTTATGTCGAGGGGGTCGATATGCGAGGCATACGCTTTGATGAGATATCTACGTTTGTCTCGCACTATTTTCCTGGATGAAGTCTTGACAAAGGCCAATCGAGTATCGAGACATGATGATGGGGGAAATGTTGAACTAAATGGTCGGCTCTCAGATTTGGTCCCTCGGTAGCTTATGGAAAAGGGGAAGCGCGTATTCCTCTCTGAGCAAGAATTACATGCCGCACATACTTACATTCTTCTCAATTGTGAGGAGATTGACGAATTTGTGAGGTACACATGTAAACTTGATATTTTATCTTTTAAGTTAAAAATTTATTCTAATATGTTAATGTTTATAACATGGTATAGATTGTACGATGACGAGTTAAAAGTGAAGCATGCCGACATAACTGATAAAGATATTCAAATCAATCGGGATAAAACTTTGCACTTTGGCTAAAGGACAAAGTAAGTTCAATTTTAAACACGTAGTGTATATATATATATATATATATACTTCATATGTTAACTATGACTTCATTTAATAAGATGGAGTTTTGTAGGCTTTGACCGAGGGATCAACGATTACGGCTAATGTACAAGTCCTAGCTATGGGACCGCATAAGGATCAAGTCACCGCAATGGTTACAAAATAAATGGTTGTGAATTTCACACAAAGGCATATAGGCGCGGTAAAAGAACAACGAACTCGAGGAGTGTGTGTCCAAGGAGATTATTACAATGAGCTTGGTCGTGCCTTTTATGGGGAGTTGGAGGAAATCGTAGAGTTGTCGTTACAAGAGCGCGTCTGGGTCATATTCACTTGTTCAAGTGCCGTTGGTTTGATTCTGAAAAAGGGATACGTGTTGGCAGCATACATGGAATCGTCGATATTGACCTCCATAGGAGTCTGCGTACTCCAACGAACCGCTTTGTTTTACCAACTCAAACAAAGTACAAGTATACTACACTCCTAGTCCTGTTAGGAAAAGGGATGGACCGCCTTCTGATTGGCAAGTTGTAATTTATACTCCCGCGTAGTCGTGTAGAATTAGTTGATGGGGAGATTTACCAAGAGCGATGCTTCATAGTCGACTATAATAAATGTGGAGGACGACAATGAAGTAATCCAGTTAGATGGTGGAGATGAACCACATGAATTAGATCCTGAGTCAATACTTGTGTCAGATGACATTGATACTGAGGAGGAAGAGTTATTGATCGAATCGACCACGAATCTGAAGCGGATGATGGTTATGAATCTATGCACACGTATACAAGATGATTACGAATCGACATTGACACTTGAACTCATGCAATGTATGTTTAGCAATACATGTTTTTATATCATTGTCATGTTTATGTACTAAACTATTTAAATGCAACTTTTGTTTATTGTCATTTTATATTCATATATATACATGTTTATATCACTGTCATGTTTATTGTCATATATACATATAATCAAATATGACTCCTAATAACATCTTGAAATTTGTAATATCTGAGATGAAGCTTCAAGCGGTAGCGAGTAAAAGCGCGCTTGGGTAGGGGGCCTAATAATGTGCCCAAGGCCCCTACTAATCCGATGATCGGATTCTTATTCGATTCGCCTCCTCCAAGAATAAAGACGTCGTCCCAAGATATATCATTTATATAAAAGCATTTAAGATTCCATTTATTGTATATTGGTAATGTTTTGATTGATATTATATTGGTAATGTTTTATTTTGGTCTTATTGTATTGAAAATTTGTATATTTCTCTTGGTTTGTGTCTTGGGTGCCTAGAAATGTCCATATATGCATGCTTAGTCGTGCATGTGGCTGGCTAATCTATATTATAGGGAGACTATGGCAAATTTTTTATAAGTATTATAAGTATAAGTTTGAAAAATGTTCACAAATATTATAACTTAGATATAAATTGCTTTAATATATGCTAATTGATGTTGTATATTATAGTGATTTTTCGGATAATAAGATCGTCAGTGCATATCACAAATTGTGTTTACTGAAATGGCCTACACCGTGATTACGTTGGCGAAGCACACCTATCGCCTGAAGGATCTTTGTTTGGGCGTGAATTTCGGTATATTTTTTTTAATTATGATAATAATATTAATATAATATTCAAAGGATAATTATTTAGTAATGTTATTATTGTTTTTTATTTGCGTAAATCGGTATAGATGGGAGGAGGGCTTGAGCTTGATGATTCGGACATTATTACAGCAAAAGTCGCGGTCCGCACTAAGGACAACTTGAATAAAGAACGACAAAAAGCCATTCACAATGCCGAGAGATCGACCATCCGTG
Source organism: Panax quinquefolius (assembly GCA_020205615.1). NCBI lineage: Eukaryota > Viridiplantae > Streptophyta > Magnoliopsida > Apiales > Araliaceae > Panax > Panax quinquefolius. Next base: position 79,589,935 of record CM035164.1, on the reverse strand, counting down.
GCCGGGAGAGGATTATATGCACGAGCATAGCCCCTCAGTGGTGCACCCAAATTCATATGGGCTTTGAGATGTGTGCCCAATGGAGAGTGAGAGTGGGTGAAAAGACGAAAAGCTACGCCGCCACCAACAGAGCCTCGGGTGTCCGATGGCGAAAAGGCTAAAGGAACATACAAGGGGCGGTATTTTTTCGATTCTTGACATATCAACGCCGAATGCGTATTTACAAGTTTTAATATGTTTACAATCATGAATTGTAGAAAATATCCCATTTTACTTAGTAATATTGTCTTTGTTTTTGTATAGAGTCTCGGTCTCAAGGTCACCCTATCCATTGGTTTGGATGTATGCGTAACCACCGTGATAGTGCACTGAGGCTATCCGGATAAGCGGTAATAAGTTTTAACAACCTGATCTTGTTTATTAATACTTACAAAATATTATTTTAACTATTTAAGTGTTAACATGATGACAGGATACTTATAAACGTTTATTGAATGAGCGCTTATCCCGAAGGCACTCCACGTCCTTTATTGATCAAGAGTTGTGGGAGAGGCGTCATTGTGAAGAAGAACTACATTAAAGGTCGAGGACAACGCACGCGCCCATCCTTCATGGCTCAAGCGACTCTGCTACCCGGTCTTCCACGATCGTCGAGTCATCCAAGTTGTTCATACTCCTATTTGTTGTGTGAGAGCTATATGTCGAAGATCGAAATCTTACGAAGATACTAAAGGCGGGCACACAGGGGCTCTTGATCCCGAGGAGTTAAAAGCGATGGCGGCAATGCAGCAGTAGAGACAACATGGGGATGGCGACGAGTATAAAATCAATTTGTTGTATGTATTTTAAGTAATATATACCAATGTCAACATATTTATTATATTTGTAACTTGTTTTATTATTTTGTTAATTACGAGGTGATCAAGGAGGGATGGCGCTTGACATAACCTTGTACTTGTATATTCATTATTTGGATGTTTGTATATATATGTTACTTAAACAAGTTTTGAAATGTTATTATATTTATTCAAATCATATTGGTTTTAAAGGTTTATATACTAGTTTGGTGTATGTGTTGGTGGACGATGGATGTTTATATTGTTTTGTATGTTGTTTATCTTGGTGTGTATGTGTGTTGGGATAAGCGGTAAAATGTGTACGAGTTTTTGGGAATTACGCAAAACAAAAAAAATCTGGTCATGTGTTTTTATATCAATGATCCGATGCGTCGCGGTCATTGACGTTAATAGACGATAGCATCTGATCGGCATGCGCGTCGATCGGCGATAATAATCGTCGACACGCGTGGACCACGTCATCTTTGGCCTGGACCATGCCGATTTCTTTCAATGGCCGTATTTGTCATTTCGATTACGCTCATAGCGGTCGCGAGATATGTTTGTCATATAATAGAGGTCACGATGTGCATCCCAAATGACCAGATTTTATCTGACGACTATCGGCGACCGCGCATGCGATCATAGATATATATCTCTGCTGACCGAAATCTGATCGGTGATAATAATCGGTCATTGATAAGCCTTTTGTTGTTGTAAAGGTCTTAGGGTAGTTCAACAGTTTAACGGTAAACCTTTCGCCGTTATTTTTATAAAAAGATAATTATGTCATTTTCTAACTCCGACAGTTATTCTGTTGTGGGGTCCACAATGATGGTGTCGTCGTACGGATATTCCCTGATAAAAAGAATATCCCCCGACACAACGAATATTTTATATCAACTTGCTTACTTTGAAAATTTTTCAAATATCACCCTTAACTTTAACCTTTTATCAATTTAACCATTTACTAAATAGAATAACAATTATCAGAAAATTGAATACTTTTATTTCATAAAATTTGGGGTCTTACAAAGGGTGTCAATGTCTACATCATCAATCTTGTCCACCTGATGTAACTCATCCTAAGTCACTGGATCTCCACCAAGAGGGATGTCAGGTCTATACAAGGGAGGATCTGCATCGGAAAAGCCATATGGGTCATCTGAAGGGCCAGCCCCCGAGCTGGAAGGATCAAAAGTATCCGCCTCTGAAGGATCTCTACCCAAATGCTGGATGAAAAAATGTGATCGGTCCAACTTCCGGGTCAAACTGTCAATCTGTGTCAAATGAGTCGGATATCAGACATAGGTCATCCAATCTGTCATCATCACGGATCCAAGAACTATATCCCCCATGAACTGAGTGGCGCGGGTCAGGGCTCCAATGGTACGAGGGGACCACCAGCAGTATAATGCCTCTTGAGTAAACGGACCCTCTGACAAAGTGTAGTCGTCAATGCCCATCAATGGGATATCATCGACCGACGACTGCAACATAGGCCAATAACGCCTGGCAGGAGGCAAGATCGGTACACGAATCTCTCCTGTGGTGCTCCTAATAGCACGGTCTCCTGAAAAGAGCTCCTATCCTCCATCTGTGAAGAGAGGAATCCGGCGGGTGGATATCACATGCTCGACACTAGTTGGGTATCCATCCTCAAAGTCTATAGTCAAATGTTCCCCAGAGTAGGAAACCCAAGTGATGGCATCAGCTGTCAACAACTCCAACTGTAAGTAACAATGGGTGAAACCCTCAGCTACAGGAACCTCCGCCAAAATGGAGTGATGCCATCGTCGTCCTCGTGGATAGGTATCTAAACCTAACACACTAATGGAACGCAAACATGGAAGCCTCTCATAGGCCCAAAACTGCCAACACAAAGGCAAACATTTGCGGTCAGTCAACACTCTTAACCTGTACATGGGAAATCAAAAGAGAAATAATAACCAGCAGAAACGGGTAAAATCCTGGCCAAGCCTTTGTCAAGCCCAACAAAAGCATGCGCATTCCTCTGAGGAAATAGGCAAATGTGTAGTAGCCCCAATCATACTATCCAACATGGTCCACCTCTCGAGTGGCGTTGTTCAAAGCGAATGACACCGTGGAAGAGTTGTCTACTATAAAACAACCCCTGATAATAACCAGGAACAATCGTCGAAAAATGCGATCCCTGACTCTCACATTATCGAGCATGGGCTCACTCAATAGCCCACTCATAGTATCTACGCTCAAAGGACCCATACGAACGGTCCTGCCCTTGAGCGCCTCAGCCGGGACTCCTAGCGAGGATCTGACGACAGTCGGGGTAATGTTCGGCGTACATGGCACTGGCGCCCCTCCAAACTCCATATCGGTGATAAACCGCCAATCCATCGGCATCATCATCACCTCACAATCTAACAAAGGGAGAGACTGAGTCTGGTGAAACCAGCGCTCAGACAATGCCCTGAGATAACCCCAGGGACAACAGTGGGGGAGAATGGAAAAGAACGTCCCAAATCCCCAATCATGCACAATACCTCGGTAATCTGGATGCAGAGCCTGATACGGGGAGTGTATGTTGAACTAGTTCCCTCGAGGATGTGTAAAGTCGGGAACCTACATCAAATGCAAATCAATGTCAAAATCCTTACTCCTCATCAATAAGAAAGTGTGAAGATTCAGATCCAGTTTTTACCTTGTTTTCCTGCAAGTAAACTGAGGGGTGGCGACTCAAATCACCTAGAAGATCTGGGATCATCACAACAACGCATGGAAACTCCCTGCGAGGAGCATGAACAGCAGGAGCTGGAGCCACAGCCGGTATATCCTTCTCCTCGTCCTCAACATCTGGTACATCAACCCGGATAGGACGGATCACTGCCTCCGCCAAATGACGAGGTTGTCTGACTGAACAGGGTTGAGGCACTTCAGAAGCCCTCATCCGCACACCTAAAGTGGTCCTGCGGGAACTACTCAGCTAATCTAGATCCATAATATCTGGACACAAGTCTCCAAATTACCTCAGAAAAGGTGTGGTAAATTCTAACCTAGAGCTTTTGAAATGCATTTTATGACTACATGCATGCATGCATTACTTTAACATACGCCTACAGTAGAGTTAAAAATGCATGACTACACAATGTGTGACAACCCGAGAATTTGAATATTTATAAAATTTTAAAATATGAATTAAGGTTAAATAATAAACCTAGACAGAAAATAAGTGAATGGATTTATGATTTCCGAGAAGGGAATTAAAAATTTCTTTTGATGAATTATTCAGGATTAAGTATATAAGTGAATATGTTCTATGTATAGGGTATTATATGTGTAAAGTATGTGGTTAAGGGTCAATGGTTGACCAGATAAGCTGTATCAGTGGCCAACCCTAGTATTATATTAAGAACGTTAAAGTTCAGTTAGAAAGTTCTTACGATTTACAAGAAACCCTAAAATCGATTCTAGAAACCCTAATTTCAGTTCCGGGAATTCAAAACCCTAATTTGGTGCATGAAACCCTAATTTGGGAATGCAAATGATAGTATAAGGTTTAAACGTTATTGATAATAACCTAATTAGGGATAATCCTAATTAATTTAGAAAATCTTAATTTCTGGATTAGAAACCCTAATTTATTATTAGGGAAAACCTAATTGTTAATTTAATAATTTTAATGTTAATTAGGAAATATTAATCCTAATTTTCAAGTTATAAGTAATTAGGAAACCTAATTTCTAAATTAGAAAAAATTATTTTTCTATTTAAAACCCTAATTCGTGGGTTATAAACCTTAATGACCAATTATGACCCTAATTGCTAAATTAGCAATTTTAATTAGGAAATAATAATTTTAATTAGCAAGATTGAATTTATGATTAGGAAATCTTAAATATAAATATAGAATCCTAATTATAATTTTCAAATATTAATTTTATATTTCGAAAACCCTAAACTGGAAATCCTAAAAAAGTTAATTATGGAAACCTTAGGTTTTAACCCTAAGGGTCAAACCCTAAGGGTTGTATCAAATGATAATTTTAGGATTAAAATTGGAAGCAAAATGACTAAAATGCTCTTATGTCACATTCTATAATTGTTAGCTTGTAAATCTTGCTATGATTTTGAGTTGGTGAACCACCCTAGCCCTAGCCCTAGCCATGTGTCCAAAATTAGCCACCAATTGCCAACTAGATACATTGAATCAAATAGATCAAAGATTTAAAGTAAAGAAAATCTTACTTTACTTCTCATTTTTGTCAAGCCACTCTCTCTCATCCATTTCGAAAATCTAGAGTGAGAGAGAGAGAAAAGTTAAGCTATGTTAGCCTCTTATCAAGCCAAGAATAGTAATCAAAAGTCAGATATCAAATATCAAGATTGAAAGGTATAAAAACCCTAAACCTAGAAACCTTTTGATTTGATTTTAAATGTTGTTATTTATTAGTTAAAGTTATGTTAGAGGGTGTCATTTGATGATCTGGGTTGCAAAAACTTAGATCCATATCATTTAGATGCTCGAAATTAAAGTTTTTAGAAACTATTTTTGAACCTTCATGAGTCGTCTGACAAGTAAATGTCAGGGCCTGTAAATTCTTCTGTGTTAGATGTTTGTTGTAATTGAAGTTATAGAAATGTTCTTTGCTATGAGGAGAGTATACTAGAAGTGGAATCACATCCATACCATGTCTAGATCTCAAGATATAGGTGGTCAAACATGGTTGACCGACCATGGGAGACTGTTTCTGGAAAACCTAGAATTTCCAGGTTTTGTCTGACAAATTTTTAAGGCCATGAATCTTGCTGTTATTTGCTTGTTTGGCCATGTTTTTGTTTTCATGTTGTAGTATGATATGTAGACTACATAGTAAAATCATTATATCACTTAGATCATAACCGAAATGAAAAATAATCACAGTCAAACTAGCGTTGACCAACTGACTGGGTTCCATTTATGGAAAACCCAGATTCTTCATGAGCGAGTTTTCCGGCAAGGTTTGACTGGCCATGATCTCTTAGATCTGTTGATATTTGACTGAAATAATGTTTTATAATTGTTCTTTAACATTTATACTACAAGTAGGAACCATTAGAACATACTGAGTATACTTAGAATTTAAGATATAAGGACATAAAGTAGCTAACTCGAACTGATCTTCATTTCTGGAAAACCCAGAAATGAAGAATAGTTTCTGATAATGATTTCTGGAGCCCAGATCTTGCTGATATGTTGTATAATGGTCATGAACTTGGTATGCTATGGTAGTATTACATAAGTACTACAACTTGAAAACAAATTCCAGTCCAGAAAGCAACAAGAACACTGATCTATTTGTGGTCAAATTATGTACCTTAGCGACTGACAGGATTTCAGGGTTTAAGCTCAAGAACACCTATAGCGACGGTTCTGTCGCTATAGGGCCCTTTAATGACAGTTTAATTAGAAAAATAAATTATTTTATTAATAAATAGATAAAAAAATTTAATTATTAAAAATACAAAATAAATTTCTAAAAATTATTTTAAAGTCTGAAAATTAGTTTTTAATTATTTTGAGTATATTTCATAAATATTTAATATTTTTGGAATATAAATGGTATTTAATTTATTTAATTATAATATTAAATAAATTATTTAAAAATGATTTTAATACATGAAAATCATAAAAATTATATTATGGTATAAGAAAATATTTTAAGTTATTTTTAGTGACTTTTAATATTTTGAGATAAATTTCATTAATTAATTAATATTAATGATAATTAATTTATTTACTAAATGTATTAAATAAATTATGGAAAATTAGAATTTATGATTTATAAATCATATAAAAATGATTTAAGTGTTATAAAAATATTTTAAGTTATAACATATAACTTTTGATATGTTGTCATGAAAATATTAATATTTTAATATTAATAGCAATTATCGTATAATGAATTTAATCATTTAAAAATCATATAAATATGATTTTAAAGTATTCAAAATACTTTGAGATATTATAAATATATTATAATATTATATCATGAGTTTCATTAATATATAATATTAAATAAATATTAATGATAATGGAATTAAGCAGTATTTAATTCATATTAATACGATATTAATGATTGAAAATTTATGATAAATTGTAATAATTATTTAAAAATTATTACGAGCTTATGAAAAATATTTTGACTGATAAGAAAATTATCTAAGATAATTGTTAGGTGTTAAGGCAGAGTTTAATTGAACTTAGACTCGATAAAAGTTTGACTAGACCGTCGGGATGTTAGAATTATGTCGGGTTCAACTCAGACTGCAATAGTTTGACTTGATACCGAGTTTTATGTATGTTGTAGACTGATAGGGTTATGTGTTATGTGTTTAGGTTATTTTAAATAATGTGATGATATTATTCTAACTTAGCAATCGATATTATTTATATATTAGGTTCAGACAAAGCTTATTAAATTGCATAGCGGTAATCAACGGTTCAGGCAAGTTTTACTTAACTCTACTTAGAATTGTTTCATTCAGATATGCTTATGGATAAGCATTGCTTATTGCCATTGTAAAATTGTAATCTGTACATATTGCATGTATAAGTCAGGTATGAAAGGTTGATCACCTTCATTACCATTCGGTCCTGATATATTTGTTCATGTTTAATACTTGTTCAGTCAAAAGTTTATTCGTGTTAATTCACAACTATATTGTTGAATTATAGCCAGCTTATTATTCAGATTCTTTCAATCATGATATATCGTTAAATTATTGAACTTAAACTTGCTGGGCAAACTTATGCTCACCCATGCTATATCATGATAAACATTGCAGATCAAGACGAATACGTCAGATACAAGGAAAGGTCAAAGACAGTTCCAGCTTTAGTATACGTGTGCAGTTAGATTTGTAATAGTATTGTATATTAATGTTATTGTAAGTCAAATAAGTTATGAATTTTGTATTAAGTGGAGGTTACTCGACCTTGGGGAAAAGTGTGTAAAGTTATTGTATAAATAATTTATGTTTATATCTTCTGCATTAGTGATAGAATGATTGTACCGGATCCATGGTGATTTGGGACCCAGATTAGGGGCTCTCACACAATGCCTAGACTTTTGGAAAATTTTGCCAGAGTCTCCTTTGTAAACATGACTATCCACATGCACATAGGCATGACTAAGTGGCCATTCAGTAGCATACCTAACCACAGTCATAAACATCCTATAATGCATGAACATGTCAAAGTCCCAATCCATGACAGTAGACTAATTACCAGGATTGCTTTATTTTATTACCTTTGCTCATTTGTCCTCAAATAGGATAAGAAATAACAGAAAAAATGTATCAATTTGACTGTTTCGAAAGTCAAAATTTTTTACATCATTGTATTCAGCATGGTTTAATACTAACATTTACTATGTTGAATATTTTTTATCAAGTCATATAAGCATGCATATTCACTACTATGTGTTTAAATGCATTTCATATGATAATTCATTTTCCAACGGACGAAAACTGGAAAAGAAGGCATGCATACGTTACCAGGATAGTGTGAAACATTTGTACGATGACAGAATTTGCAAAAAGACGCCCGAACTCAGCAGATCTTAAGAAGAGCTCTTGAATTTCCTGTATGGCGCAGTATAAAAATGACTTGTGAAAGCAACAGGTGCCTTAAAACCACCCACGGTTGGCAGCAGGTGTACCTGCGGCTCCCCTGGGTGGGACCCACCCCTCTGGCTCGGTCCAATTTGAGTTGCAAAGGAGTTCTCATAAGTTAAAACAGTCAAATCAGGAAAAAAGATGTTACGCGATTGAGCGGACACGCATGAAATCCTGGTTCTCAAGACCAAACTGCGGGTCTACACGTCACTCATTAGTATTTGCCCAAACACAGGGTTCACTATACTAATGATCAAAATTGTTGCAAACTACGATCGACAATACCTCATAAAGGTCTGATGCCGTCAATTCGGGGTCGTAACTCCAAAGAACTCTCCCTAGCGGGAACTTCATACATCGTCTGCCGTTGATGCACATTTCAACAAAGATTAAACAGCCTTGACATCACCAACAGTTGGCAATTAAACCCAATGAAGCATTGGAAGACATCCGATGACATCAGCCATTGATGCACATGTTAACGAGGGTCAGGCAACCTTGACAAACACAGACTGTTGGCAGTAACTCTGATAGATCACTTGAAGGACCTGGCAATACAAACCAGGGAAGGCCATCCTCATCAGGAAGGACCGATGATGGAATTTTTTATACACAATCGGCATTAGACAAATGTTTATTCCCCCAGAGTCTCTTGTACATGACAGGAACATCTATGGTGGAAAGTTTGTACCAAGGATCAATGACTGTGGCGATAACCCCAATGTTAACATCTTGAAAGTTCCTGAGGACTTTGGATCACACATCCAAGAAGTTCATCAGAGTCATCAGTGATCGCTTCAGTCCCCATCAGAAGTCATGGGACCAAACAAACATCACTTCCTATTGGAAAACAGTCTAACAAACCACATACATCATACATTTGCATCATGCTACAGTACATTTCATCATGAATATCTTATCATGTTTTCGAGTGTCTAATGTTCTTTATCCTATCCATATCATTACACTTATGAATATGATAAAGAGGGGCATTTGTAGACACTCGAAAATTTTTGCATTCCTATTACTAACCTTGTAGGAGGGCAAAATCGTCTTCCAGAGATAACCCTGGAAGTCAAAGCAGTCCAATCCCGGAGACAACCCCGGGATACTCACATTGCCATCTCGAAGATAACCCCGAGATATTTAGTTCCAATCCTGGAGACAACCCCGCTAGATTTAGTTTCAACCTCGGAGACAACCCCGAGGAATACAATTGCAGTTCTGGAGATAACCCCGAAATCCTCAGTTCCATCTCGGAGACAACCCCGAGACCCTCAGTTCCAATCCTGGAGACAACCCTGGGAGATACAGTTAAAAGCTCGGAGACAACCCCGAGGCATGCAGTTGCAGTTCCGAAGATAACCCCGGATATGCTTGTTTCAAACCCGTGTGATCAGCTTCAACACTTGGTGATATCCCCGAGGCACTCAGTTTCAAACCCAAAGATAACCCCGGGAGGACAGGCACACCTCAGAGATAACCCTGAGGACATTCAGCACTTGCAGTAGTCCAATCTCAGAGATAACCCTGACCAACAACTACTAAATCAGCTCAAATCGGAGATAACCCCGGTGAGGGGAAAAATCGTCATTTTGCCACCTTAATCCCATAACTCGCCATCTCAACAACATCTCAACATACATTACACACAAGAATGTCCTACAATAACCAAATAACTCCAATCCCGAGTGACTATTACACAGGACAGTACACCGGATAAAATTTGAAGTTTGAAGACTCAGGACATGGTTCCATCTTCTTGACTTCGTACAACCTCTAATCTGTAAGATCCCCAACTTTTATGAATAAAGATTAATTTTTCTCTAAATATATTTTTCAATATTATGGTGTGGATTTGATATAATGTTATAGGTGTGGGTAATATTTATAAATTTTGCAAAGCAAGCAAGTGGTTATATAATATTCGATTGGTCGAAGAATATTCGTTTTAACAGGGAATATTCGTATGACAGCACAATCATTGGTGGACCCCACAACAAAAGTATTGTCGTAGTTAGAAAATGACAGAATTATCTTTTTATAAAAATAACGGCGAAAGTTTTACCATTAAACTGTTGAACTACCCGGTGGTAAAAGTACAGTAATACACGTGGTTGCGTAGTAGCACACAGTATTGATTATTTATGCTTAAGTGAGAAGTCACTCAGTTATACTCAATTATTGCTACAGTAATTGTTGCATAATATCTTTCATATTATTGATTCAATTATTGTCACAGTATCATCTGCATAATATTTTATATTATTAAATCAATAATTGAGACGACAAAGTTATTCATATTATTATTTACAATATTGACAATGTCTAGAAAGTTCTGTCAATGAGAGGTTACTTTGGTCACCTAATTGCGCGACAATAGGGAGAAATCCTTATCAGAAAGCCCCCTATTTCCTGGGAATGAACTGGTTGTTAAATATTGTGAGTTATAATATTAATGATGAATAAGTTCGTATTGATTAAAAATGAAATTGATATTTCTATTATGTTGGGATTATTAGTGTTAGTGGAAATTGACATCTATTTCGATAATAATGAATGTCTGGAGGTTATATTGACCAATCGGGTAATTAATCGGATAAATGAGTAATTAATTGCTATTAATTCACATGCTTATAACTATTTATTCACATGTGTGTACTATTGATTCACATGCATGTACTATTAGGGGAGGTGGTGCAGGATTGATAATACTTGCATGACTAAATAAAAAATGGAGGTATAGATGAAGGTACTATACTGTAATTATTTTTTTCACATGATTGTACTATTGATTCACATGATTGTACTATTGATTCACAAGATGTACTATTAGGGGAGGTGGTGCAAGTTTGATCATACTTGTAGGACTAAATTAAAAATGAAGGAAAAGATGAAGGTATTATATTGTAATATTTTGAGCCCCAAAAATGTGCAATTATCGAAACTATATTTTTCTATAAATAGAAGCTCATTCTTCTTTCGTTCTCACCAATTCACTGAGACTCACAAGAGCAATTATAGAAAGAGAAGCTATAGAGAAAGAAGCTTTAGAGAGAAAGTAGAAGAGAAGTCTACTACCTCACTATTCCAGTATCCAGTCTTCTTCTAAGGTAAGGGATATTATTTTGTTCAATATTCATAGGAATAATATTTTCTTCCATACTCTGTACTATGTGAGTAATATTATTTTGTCTCGTATTCCTGATTATACCCTCATTCTGTTAAAGTATTGCTTCTATACTCGGTGAAATTAGTATAATACCCTCGAAATTTGCGCTTCATCTAGTATCATTTGACAAGGATATTTTCTACACATTCTTGTTAAATTTTAAGCTTTTCATGCCGGAGTACTGTCCATGAGTAGTATTCATTTTTACGGTACTATTCATAAAGTACTATTCACGGGGTACTATTCACAAAGTACTATTCACGGGGTATTATTCATAAAGTACTATGCACGGTTACTATTCATAAAGTACTATTCACGAGTACTATTCACAAAGTACTATTTACGGGGTAATATTCCTGAAGTACTATTCATGGGGTACTATTCACTCGGGTACTATTCACCCAGGAAATTATTCATGACAAAAATTGATTTCTTTGCTGTCTAAATCATTTTTGATACAATATTATTCTTGAATTTTACTCCACAAAGCAGTATCGTGTTGAAAATTTGGACATTATTGAATTTTGGATAAATTAAGTTATAAATCTTTAAAAATTTATCTTTTCCTTTCTTTTAATTGAATTCTTATATCATTGTCATCATCCTTATGCGTATACTGTGATAAAAGTCATATGTGGCTTACGTGCATAGATGTACTATTGATTGGTATGATTATGACCAGAGATTATTCGATATAATCATGATCATAATGTTACAAATGATGTGGTAAAAATCCTCATTGGCCGGTAGTGCATTGATGGACAGTTGTTGGTATGATTATGACCAGGGATTATTCGGTATAATCATGACCATTGATGATTACATGAATATCCTTGGCCCGTAGTGCAGGGATGATTCAATGATGTGGTTTATTTATTATGCTGAGTCTCAGCGATAAAATTGATGATAAACTTTTTAAATCATAGAAGATAGTTGATATCATGCTCTACTTGACTCTTCTAATGGATTTCTTGTTCCACTGCAGTTAAACTTGATGTTTATTATATTTTATCAGTTTAACACTGTTGAAGGCTAACAATAAATTATTCTGCATTATCTTAGTCATAATATTTCTTACTGGGCTAGTTGAGCTCAACCTTTGTTTTCATTGTTCTCTTCAGGAAATGAGAATATAGCTGGGACTAGTCGGGGAACGGAGTGATGGTCCATATGTTTGCATTAGTAGTCCTCACTATTCAGTGAAATAGTGGATAATAATTGTAATGAGGACTTTATTTGTGTTTGGATACTCTCTACGAGACATTATCTGTGTTGAAACTTTCAGCTACGTTTTGTCGTATTGTATAAAAGAAGTTTGTATTTAAATTCTGTACCATGTATTTGGCGACTCAAGATGGGTGATGTATACCTATTTTGGGGGCGTCACATAATCATATGTCATTGTATAGCTCTCGACAACAGCATGCTGAAAATGGTCTTATACACCTCGATCGGATGCCCGGATTGAAGTTCTGAAAGTTCGAGCGGACATCACGTTGCACGCGTGCACTACTTCGAGACGGCGAGACCCGTGGAGCTCGGGGCACCCCGGGCAGCCGCACGTGCATCTACGACTACCGCAGGAACACCTGCGGCTCCCCTCTATAAATAGAAGGCTTGGGGTGGCCATTTTGCATAAGAAAACGGCGAAGAAGCCCTGTCCAATTTGCTATGTACACACAATAAATTGACTGTTTTCTCATTTCAAACACTTGTGAGCTTATATTTGGCTACTTTTTACCGGTGGGAACTGAGTTTTCATCCATTTAAAGCTATTGAAGTCTTCTGTGGCAGTCCACTGTAAGCCTTCTTGCTTTATTTAGAGCCTTTTCTTCACTTCTTGCACACACTATTATTCATGTTGAGAGTCGCATGTGTGTGTATGCCCGGACCGTCGATCCGTGGTTTATTGCTTTTATATATATGTAAATACTTATATATATATTATCGAGTTATCTCGATTGAGCCTAAATATAATATTCGGAGCGTTTATTTCTTTTATTTATATATATATATATACATTCCAGTCTGGCCTGGAGTTTACTTCGTGGCCTTTTACTGCTTTATTTACATTTCGTCCCGCCTGGAGTTTACTTCGTGGCGGTTGATCGCTTTTATTGCTTTATTTATATTTTTTGTCATGCCTGGAGTTTACTTCGAAGCGGTTGATCGTTCATATATATATATATATATATATATATATATATATATATATATATAGCTCTTATATAACTGTTTACAGCTTTCATACGAATGGCTACATTATGTGAGTCTAGGAATCATGTGATCACAGATTCAGTCTACTGAATCTAAATTCGGTTCCCGTGATGGACATTTTCAACTGTACATGGCTTGTAAATTATTCGCGGTGTCTAAATATCCTTAGATGGTTCTCATGCCCACAAGGAATTCGACACTGCTTTTTATCTTATTTTCTCGAAGATGCTTTGCATCTCAAAAATAAAAGCAACTAAGCCGAACACATAATAAAATGGAAGTATCAAAGGCCTCAATTACTATTAAGCACAAGGGTTTGAAAACCCTCTTTTACAAAACATCACTGCTATATCTTGTTAAAACTAAAATTTTATACAAAATTCAAACCCTTTGTATATAGGTGCAAACGAGGCATAACACTACTTCTAGATAATTGCGCATTGACCCACACACATACACATATTCAGATAATAGTTAAATTAAAAAGTGGCGGTCACCGTGGCAACATGGATGTCGGGGGGTGCCTAACACCTTCCCTCCGCATAATCAAGCCTCGGACCCTAATGAATCTCGGTTTCACAAACCAGTCAAATAGTGTCACATCACTAGGTCAATGTGCAAACCTTTTCTCGGTTGAGTTGGTGCAACCATTTAAAAATACCAACTGACAACTCTTACAGTCCAATCCTCGACATATACATGTCGGACCTTTTCACAACTTGTTTTTTCAAACAAATCTCACCTAACATGAGAACACCAAAAGACAAGAACAGAAAAGGGACAAATAAAAATCCCGACATTGACAGTTTGTTGTATGTTTGACTTATTTTCCATGAGACCCATAATAATTACAATATATTGCAAACTTTTCCTTTCAAATTTTGTTCGGACTCACAATTATTAAAATTCTTCTTTAACCTTTTGTTTTTCAAATTTGGCGTGCCAATTTTCCTCTTGTAAATTATTTTTCCAACTTGGCGTGCCAGTATACCTCAAATAAATAGGTTGCTCAGTGAAGCAACAAAGAACACACCAAAAACAAATATATCTTTTAATACAATATTGTGAGTATTTTTTTAGTGTAAGGATACTCTGAGTGTTGCTAAAGTCAGTAAAAGAGAAAGAATTGCTCAGGTTAATCGCATATATAACAGAAAATATCTAGTCTAATACTAAGGTAAGGGATATCATTTTTTTTCATACTCCTAAATTTATTGTAAGGAATTACTATTTGTTTCTACAGTCTATTATTAAATGGTTAAAATTCCTAAAATGATTTGAATATCCTTAATAGTTTGTGCTTCATCTAATATCTTCTTACTTGAATCTCCCTATTAAATTTTAATCGTTATATTTAAACTGCGAACCTTATTTTTTCTTGAACTCTATATTTTATCAAGAACTTAATCAATTTTCTGGATATCATGGTGATATTTTGGACAATATTGGACTCTAGACAAATCAAAAATCACAAATGTTTATTCTTTTTTTTATTATTCTAATTATTTTTGTCTATCATTCATATTATTGTTATTTGTACTAATTATAAAAGACTAAGTTGTTGTGAATTTCTTTGGCCGGGGTGCAAAGACAATATGATTGTTGATTGCCTTTAGCCTATGTGGTAAAGATACGTGGTGAAAGTTCTCATTAGCCTAAGTGCAAAGAGGAACTGTTGATTGAAATGATTATGACTAGAAACTGTGGATTGGCATAATCATGACATTTGGTGTTACAAACAAAGACACGTGGTGAAAGTTCTCCTTGGCTTGAGTGCAAAGAGGAACTGTTGATTGACATGATTATGATCAGGAACTGTGATTGACATAATCATGACCTTTGGTGTTACAAGCAAAGACAAGTGGTGAAAGTTCTCTTTGGCCTTGGTGCAAAGAGGAATTAATTATTGATTGGCATGATTATGATCAGGAAAAGTTGGTTGGTATGATCATGACCATTGGTGTTACAGTTGATGAAATCTTGACGTTGAACTTATTTTTTTCAATTAGAGAAGATAGTAAACATTATGATCTATTTGACTCTTCTAATGGATTGCTCATTCTGTTATGATTATTTATGAAAATTTATATCATCTACCATATGTTCTAAATATCTGATTTCTCACTATTGAAGACTAATAATAGCTTAGTTATCTTAGTCATGATATTTTGTATTGGGCTATTTGTGTTCACCTTTTTGTTTCATAATTCCTTTCAGGAAATAAGAGTATAGTAGGGTCTAGCGGAGAGAGCAGGGGAAATGAAGTGATAGTTTGAGTTAGTAGTCGTAGTCGTAGTAATTATAAATACATTATAAAATAGTATGATAATAATTGTACTGAGAACTTAAAATACATCTGTTATCGTATGTTAACGGCATTGTAATAATTAATTCTGGGGACTCAAATTGGGTAGTGTAGACCCGAATATAAAGGGGTCACAAGTATTGTCGTATTATATACAGCATTGTAAAACTTTTAAATAGGAGATTTTGTGTTTGTAGTATGTATTTTGACAACTCAAATTAGGTGGTCTAGACTTGAATTTGGGGGCGTCACAAATTTGCATACCAGATGATGAAGAAGAAGTATCAGAAATTAAATTAAATATATTATCAACCATGGTAGAAATCTTACCAAGAAAAGTTGATGAATGGATCAAGAAGAAGTTTTGATCAAAGGAGCAAGAAGATCGGGTATTCACTTTTAGTAATTCTTGGGCAGTTAGGGTTTATAAATTTTCTCGCCCAATAGTTCATCTGTTAGTTTTTATGTTGGGCTTTAAAACCTATCCGCGAGAAGTTCTTATGGATAATTTATTTTTTTTACTACTTGTTTAATCCTTGTGAGGGGAAAAGATGAAAAATCAAGGTTGATTTATTATTATCTGCAAAAAGTTCTTGCAGTGAGTAATCAAGTCATTCTAATCTAAACCATCAGACATTGCAATGAACGACTGAGGATGGCTTGACTGGATCACTCCCTTATATATATATATATATATATATATATATATATTAGGATCCCTATCTGTGGCAACCAGTTGTCACGAGTACTATTCTAACAATCATAATCTACACCGTTGATCTCAACATTAGATGGCACAGATTAAAATGAATTTTCCCCTATCGCTAGAGGCTCTAGTGGCAACAATATGGCTTATAGCGACACGAGAAATTAATCATTTACCCCTCATTTGCCCATGTGTTACACTACCTGCCGCTAGACCTACAAGGTCTAGTGGCAGTGTAGCTAATTAATAAATTAGACTGACGTAACGGTAACGTGATAGCCTAATAAACTATAGATCCTAGGATCAAAACTTAGGTTTGCCATTAAATTTTAGCTTCGTGTGCTATATTTTTTGTGTATTAAATAAATTCTACTACAATATATATATATATATATATATATATATATATTCTTCTATAAATTTCTTGCCAAACTAAATAAAATAAGAAATAAATCTCAACATTAAACTAAATATTTACCCATCTTAAATCTTAACATTAAACTATATATATATATATATATATATATATATATATATATATATATTTATAAATAAATATTCATATAAATTTATCTCTAAATATTTATATGAATATTTATATAAAAGTAACTATGAATATTTATAAATATTTAAATAAATATTCATAGTTACTTTATATATATTTAGTTCTTCGTTAAGATTTAAGATGGGTAAATATTTACTTTGATGTAGAGATTTGTTTAGTATTTTATTTAGTTTGACAAAAAATTTAAAAATAATATATATATATATATATATATATATATATTAGTAGAATAAATTTAAAAATATTGGAGACTACGAAAATACTTTTTTTTGTAAAGAGAAACGTTTATATATATAGATGGTAGTAGAATTTATCTAATACGCAAAAAATATAGCATATGAAGCCTATGTTTCAAACCTGCGACCTTTGGGTTATTGTGCTACCTATGTGTTAGAGTTTGCATATTTTAATTTGATGATGAATAAGCTTAATGTATAGTTGTACTAGTATGATTTGTACAATCATTATAAAGAATTGATCAATTATACAAGGACTAATAGAAAGATTAAATAATGTTAGGTTGATCTTAAAAGAAGCTGAATTGTTGTATAGTTGATAGGATGTTGTAAGATCGTAAGGTTACCCTGCTACTTGAAGTCCAAGATCGCAGAGGAAACACAATATAAAAAATACATCAAGAGGATCGTTGAACTACTTGGAGTAAACAAAACTCTCTCCTTCTTAAAGTAACTTCAGATCGATAGTGAACAAATGATCCTCTCAGCCAGCTAAACAATCGTTGAGAAAAAGTCAATCGTAGAATAGTCAAGTATGACAAACTGACTGACATTGAAGTGTTGCAAGTTGAAGGTCCCAAGGCACTCTCAAAATATCCTTGGCAAAAATCGAAGATCAGATTATGTGTCTACCAGCTACTTGGTGACAGTGACACGTCAAGGGTGTTAGGTGAGAAAGCAGACTGATGTAACAAGAAAGGAAAAAAGGAATTGTCTCCTAGGATTAAAATGTCAACATCAAGTATCCTAGAACATCTGAGCATTAAATACACCAACGAGCATTTTACAACGGAAAGATTTCTCAGCAGAATATAAAGGGCTACAAGGATTCAACTTTGAAAATGATGAACATTGATCAAAAAGCCAAAAACTATGTTAAAGTCAAAGAACGAACTCAACTATCTAAAATAAAAAGTTTGAGTTGCTAAATACCTGAGAAGAAAAGCTTAACGCAAACTTAGCAGTACCTCACAACAATCTTCAATAATTAGAGCATCTAAGGGCTAAGAGTCCATGTCTTTGTGACTAAATATCCAATTATGATGGGCTTAAAGAGGGCAAAAGTGTACTAGTCATTATGACTAAATATCCAAGTTTTTTGGGCTTGAAGAGGGCAAAGTGTTCTTGTATGTGACTAAACCTTTAGTGAATTTCCTACTCGAGGAGTAGAAGAGTAGAGTAGGAGTTATTCAATCTCTAAAAACCACTTAGAATTGCATGTCTTTGTGTGTTGATTTTTTTTTCTTATCTACTTATTTATTTATCATTCATTCTGTTAGAAGTGATATTTATTTTTAGGTCTTCAAGGGGTTTTCCAAAAGACATATTCCGATGTGCTTAATTAATTAAATTATCAAGTTTTTAGTAATACTATTTAATCAATAAAAAATTTAAAAGATATGTGACACCCCAAAATCTGGGTACTTCAATTCCACAAATTTGGTGTTCACGGTCGAACACAATCACATTTAACTACCCATAACAAATGATAATAATAAACTTAATAAAACATCATCCCATTAAAGAGTTACATAAATAAAATCTCAGGTTATCTAACCTTTATTACATCAGTTACAGAATAAAAACATAATAATTACCAAGTCTCATTACATAAGCTTTATAAAAAGAAAATAAGTTAAACATCATTTATTTATTCATCTTGCCCTTACCCTTGCTCGTGGACGGCTCATCAGACTTCTCAGTCTTAGCTGCAGTGTTTTATGGAAGGGTGAGCAAAATAATTGCCCACAAGGGTAACAATAAATAATAACAACACTTGAATAATCAATGGATAACTGATTAATACAAATTTCTTTGAAATCAATCAATGATAATTAGGAACTGTAAGCTCAATGTAAACTCGACTTTTGAATCAATAACAGAATCAAGATTAAACGTATAACTGAGGGTCACAAGACCACGAACTATCTCTTAGGTTAACAAGTATCTCTACTATAACCTTTAACAGTCTTATAAACTATATGGATCATCCATCTCGTACTCAAGGGATCAGCACTTCGTACAATGTATTATGCACAAACATTTTAACACTATTGCGTGATATAATCCCCTATTCTAGGGTTGTTCATCTCAGCTTTGATATCAGAATCCGTACCAAAAGAAGTTTAGTTTGGAACAACTTTGGAAAAATTTTAGAACTTTAGAACGCTCATCAACTATGGACTAGTTGAATCAATAAAGGTTCACTAGTCGCTTAAGGGTTTGTTATCAACAACAATATAATCTTTGTAAAGTGACTTCAACCATAATAGGATACAATGATTGCAAATGAGTAAAGATCATACATCGAAGTAATGCTTTCGAAGAAATAGAAAGCTTGATCAAAACATAAGCATTGAATACCATAGGAAACCTTGCTTGAATAATAAGAAGCCAAGGTTAGAAAACTTTCTCGAATAATGAGTAGAGTTAAGAAACTTGCATAATTACAAATAAGTTAGAGATAAGGAACTTGCCTTGTGTGCTTGCTACACAATTATAACTCACGCTCCTCAAGTATCCTACATACATCATTTAGGATCATCACACCAATTAGTTACATTACAACTAACAGTATTGGTTAAACTTCCATCTCGTTTAACTTTATAACTTTTAGCTCTAGATCTGATTATACTAACCACATAGCACGATTCTGAAATCCTCACTAGTATAAAACATAAGGCTTAGCATTTCAATTCTTATGAAAAACACATTCAAGACTTTCATAGCTTATTAGTTCTCGACTTATAAACATCATCTATGGAATTACAATATGTTATCTTAACTTATTACACGTGTTAAGCTTTACTGTTAGTTCCCAGAGGCACAATAGTTATCTAGAAGGGGGGTTGAATAGATATTTTAAATTCTTTTCGAAATACTTTGTTAGTTTTGATAATAATATAAACACAGCGAAATTAAGATTTGTTTGTTCTCCCTTTAAGATATAGTGAGTTAATAAGCAGTTATGACAGTTATAGTAGTTATAGCAAGAATGTAAAAGACACATTATTTTTAAGTGGTTCAGAGCACTTAAAGCCCCTAGTCCACTTTTCTACTCCTCGAGTACGAAATCCACTAAGGATATCTTTACACTTTCTGAATCTCACAGATTCCTTCAAGACCAGCAGTCTTGGAACTTCTTAGTTCACTTTTGAACTCTTCAAGTCCAGTAAATTTGGTACTTCACAGTTCACTTAGAACTCTTCAAGTCCTTCTGACTTAGAACTTCTTACTTCACTTGATAGTAGTTGATAAGTTCTTGATTGGTGCTACTTAGTTGCCGTTAAGCTCGTGTTCGAAAGAACTGAGTAGCTGAGCAAGCTTTCTCTTTCAGAACGTAGAGTTGAGCGTTGAGTGTTCTTAAGCGTTTTTGTTCAATGCTTGCTTAGTTTTCTCATCTGCTAATGTTCTGCATATATGAGGTCTTTGAAATGTATCCGTTGAAGCATTAAATGCATTTGACATTTCTGAGCTTTGATGGATGTTTTTTGCACAACTTCTGATTTGCAGTCTGGCCCACTGACATAGCAGACTGTTGTCTCACCTAACACCTGAAAAGATGTTTTCTGCTGACCCATAGTACTTTCCTTAGCTTCTTCAATACGCTTCTTTGTTGTATACTAAGGATGATTGTTGACATTGGGACTGCCGAGGAATTCAACGTCTATAATCCATTCCACATTTGTTGGGATTTATTCTTCAAACAAAATGGGTACGGCTCGATGCTTCTGATGTAGACAGATGATGCTCTACGATTCTGATCGTGGTGTCTAGCCACCTTGGTGCTTGATCTAATACTAGCAAACGAGAACACTACGATTTCTCTTAAGACTGGCACTCTACGATCTTCACTTGCTTGGCTTGCAGACTCTACGCTTCTGAGAGCACACTAAGATTTCTGAGTTGGCTCGGCAGGCGTTTGGACCACTCTAAGATTCTGGGAAAGGCCCTTCAAGGCAGACACACTACGATTCTAGATACTTTACAATTCTGCCTTGGCTTCTGCAATCTCTTGATCAGATAGATAGACTACGATTCTGTTGAAGCCTATCTATTACACTTCAAGATATAGATCAACTTAACAGCTTTGATCTTTTCATCTATACATTCATTTACAGAATGATAAACATTAATAGCTCAGATCAACCAAACAATTTTGATCTATCACTAAGTCCTTGTACATATATTCCTTAAAGGACTTTACATATAATCATGAATATTTACTTTCAATATCAAATTTAAGTATGCAATCTCCCAACAATCTCCCCCTATTTGATGTTGACATAACCAAGGGGATTTTGTCATGATTATCAATTTCTAGATGCAGTTGCAAGAAAGTAAATATGACTTAGTGTTTCAGTGAGCAACTAAAATTTTTAGAGAATAAGCATGAATTTATTGATGTTTCTAAATACATATATTACAGTTAAGCTTAGTTACATCAATAGGAATTGAGTTCAACTTATCTCTATTTCTTTTGCCTTTTGTACTTAAGAGGATTGGCATATTCATAGGCTCTCCTTTTCCTGCTGGCTTCGTTTCTCCATGCTATATCTTCCATCTCGCTTTGACTTAGCGGTTCATTATTCTCATGTCTGTTCATGAACGTAGGATCTCTAATAAGCAAGTGTAGGTGTGTAGCAGTTGCACCTTGTGAGTTGGGCTCTTGACTTCTTAGCGGTTGAGCCATAAGAATTTGATGTTGTTCCAGTCGTGGAGTTTGATGGTGAGGTTGTCTTACGGGAGGGCTCCTTGATGACTGAGCAATGAATGTGCCTCTGCACTTGCCTTTTTCTTTTCCCTTTATTCTCCCCCTTTATGTTAACATCAAGGGTTCGAATATCTTCAAATAGGCGAGTCATGCCTTGTACAAGTTTGTTGAGCTAATTCTTGGATTGAGCAAGGTCCTCACGGTTTTCCTGAAGTAAAGAATCAGATCGAGCTTCCCTCTTTTGGAGAATAGCTAAGACATTTTCTGTTTGTTTCATTTGACCCATGGAAAAATCTTGGAATTCTTTAACTGCGGTTCTCAGACTCGTGAGACTTTCCATCATAAGGTTGTTCTAGGATTCCTGAGTTTTCTGTAAAATAAGAATAGCATCCCTATGTTTCTTAGCAGCTTAAAAGTGGATTTGATCCCTTTCATTTATACTCTGAATCATCTCCTTTATGATCTCCCTAAGCTTCTTTGTGAGCTCAAAACTTAGGTTGCCTGGGAGAGTGTTGGCAGCGTCGATCAAGTGAGTCAGCCTTAGGTGAACAAGGTCTGAGTGAACTTCAAGGTCTTCTTATATGTCCTTGGTCACCTTCTTGGATGTTTCAGATAACTTTATTTTTGTTGGTAGATCTGATATGAGCTCAAGGAGTTGCTGACTGTTTAGAGGAGTGGCCCTTGTGTATTGATCTTGCTTAG
Source organism: Panax quinquefolius (assembly GCA_020205615.1). Lineage (NCBI taxonomy): Eukaryota > Viridiplantae > Streptophyta > Magnoliopsida > Apiales > Araliaceae > Panax > Panax quinquefolius. Next base: position 79,566,847 of record CM035164.1, on the reverse strand, counting down.
TGTAGAGAGCAAGATCAAGGTTGAAATACTCATTTATGGATGATGAAGGGATATTTGATGGAGTGGTTGGTGTGTGGGGTTGAGCTTCAGGAGGAGGTGACTCTATGTCTTAAGCAGGTGACTCTACGATTGGATTTGGATCAGTAATCGTAGAGTGAGAGATGATAGGAGATTGGATTAATATAAAGTTGGGCATATTTGGTTCATCAGTTATAGAATGTTGGGATTCTGTAACTAGGAATTGATTGAGTGGATGAAGAATCACTTCCAACCATCTTGGTAATTTATAGAATTGGCTGAAAAATGATGGTGGACAGTGATTAACCCTGAAAGAGATGGAAATAGTTTGTAACTTATGCCCATTTTCTGAAGAAGGGTCATTGGTGATCAGCTTTCGGGCAAAGTTGAGGTTTCCTAGGAATCCATGAGCTAGCACCGAGATTACTGGATAGGCTTTGAAGGTCCAGAACATGTGATCCCAAGAGTTGAGAATTTGGGCTCTGTGAAAGGGCATCATAGGTAGATAGGAGAACAGTTAATTGTAGTTGGCTCTCCTATAACCTTCACAGCCCACAGTGTGACGCCCCCAAAATAGGTATACATCACCCATCTTGAGTCGCCAAATATATGGTACAGAATTTAAATACAAACTTCTTTTATACAGTACGACAAAATGTAGCTGAGAGTTTCAACACGGACAATGTATCATAGAGAGTATCCAAACTCAAATAAAGTCCTCATTACAATTATTATCACACTATTTCATTGAATAGTGAGGACTACTATTGCAAATATCTAGATCGTCACTCCGTTCCTCGACTAGTCCCAGTTATATTCTCATTTCCTGAAGAGAACAATGAAAACAAAGGGTGAGTTCAACTAGCCCAGTAAGAAATATTATGACTAAGATAATGCAGAATAAATTATCATTAGTCTTCAACAGTGTTAAACTGATAAAAATATGATAAACATCAAGTTTAACTGCAGCGGAACAAGCAATCCATTAGAAGAGTCAAGTAGAGCATGATATCTACTATTTTCTATGATTTAAAAAGTTTATCATCAATTTTATCGTTGAGACTCAGCTTAATAAATAAACCACATCATCGAATCATCCCTGCACTACGGGCCAAGGATATTCATGTAATCATCAATGGTCATGATTATACCGAATAATCCCTGGTCATAATCATACCAATAACTGTCCATCAATGCACTACAGGCCAATGAGGATTTTTATCACATCATTTATAACATTACGGTCATAATTATCTTAAAATAATCCTCAGTCATAATCATACCAATCAATAGTACATCTATGCACGTAAGCCACATATAACTTTTATCACAATATAAGCATGAGGATGATGACAATGATATAAGAATTCAATTAAAAGAAAGTAAAAGATAAATTTTTAAAGATTTATAACTTAATTTATCCAGAATTCAATAATGTCCAAATTGTCAACATGATACTGCTTTGTGGAGTAAAATTCAAGAATAATATTGTATCAAAAATGATTTGGACAACAAAGAAATCAATTTTTGTCATGAATAATTCCTTGGGTGAATAGTACCCCATGAATAAACCTTTGTAAATAGTACTCGTGAATAGTACATTGTTAATAGTACCCGTGAATAATACTTTGTGAATAGTACCCCGTGAATAGTACGTTGTGAATAGTACCGTAAAAATGAATACGACTCATGGACAGTACTCCGGCATGAAAAGCTTAAAATTTAACAAGAATGTGTAGAAAATATCCTTGTGAAACGATACTAGATGAAGCACAAATTTTAAGGATATTCTATTAATTTCACGGAGTATAGAAGCAATACTTTAACAAAATGAGGGTATAATCAGGAATACGAGACGAAGTAATAATACTCACATACTACAGGGTATGGAAGAAAATATTATTCCTATGAATACTGAACAAAGTAATATCCTTTACCTCTGAAGAAGACTGGATACTGGAATAGTGAGGTAGCAGACTTCTCTTCTTCTTTCTCTCTATAATAATTGCTCTATAGCTTTAGTGAATTGGTGAAAAATAATGAAGGAATGAGCTTCTATTTATAGGAAAATATAGTTTTGATAATTGCACGTTTTGGGGCACGAAATATTACAGTATAATACCTTCATCTTTTCCTTCATTTTTAATTTAGTCCTGCAAGTATTATCAAATTTGCACCACCTCCCCTAATAGTACATCATGTGAATCAATAGTACACACATGTGAAAAAAATAGTTACGGTATAGTACCTTCATCTATACCTCTATTTTTAATTTAATCATGCAAGTATTATCAATCTTGCACCACCTCCCCTAATAGTACATGCATGTGAATCAATAGTACATACATGTGAACAAATAGTTATAAGCATGTGAATTAATAGCAATTAATTGCTCATTTATCCGATTAATTACTCGATTGGTCAATATAACCTCCAGACATCAATTATTATCGAAATAGATGTCCATTTCCATTAACACTAATAATCCCAACACGATAAAATATCAATTTCATCTTTAATCAATACGAACTTTTTCATCATTAATATTATAACTCACAATATTTAACAACCAGATTATTCCCAGGAAAAAGGGGGCTTTCTGATAAGGATTTCTCCTTATTGGCGCGCAATTAGGTGACCAAACCTCTCCTCGACAGAACTTTCTAGACATTGTCAATATTGTAAATAATAATATGAATAATTGTGTCGTCTCAATTATTAATTTAATAATAATAAATATTATGCAGATGATACTGTGACAATAATTGAATCAATAATATGAGAGATATTATGCAATAATTATTGTAGTAATAATTGAGTATAACTGAGTGACTTCTCACGTAAGCATCAATAATCAATATCGTGTGTTACTATGCAACCATGCCTATTACTGTACTTTTACCACCAGGTAGTTCAATAGTTTAACGGTAAAACTTTCGTCGTTATTTTTATAAAAAGATAATTTTGTCATTTTCCTACTACGACAATACTTCCGTTTTGGGGTCCACCAATGATTGTGTTGTCGTACGAATATTCCCTGTTAAAACGAATATTCCCCGACCAATCGAATATTATATAACCACTTGCCTACTTTGCAAAATTTGTAAATAATACCCACAACTATAACATTATATCAAATCCACACCATAATATTCAAAAATATATTTCAAGAAAAATTAATATTTATTCATAAAAGTTGGGGTCTTACACATAGCTATAATCTCAACTTCATCATCCTCTTCTTATTCTCTGTCTTCTTGTGAAGATTCCACTACATCAATTACCTCCACTTGACTTCTTTGTTCTTCTGCTCTCTTATCCTCTATAGCTTCACTTCTTTCCATTTCTGCAGTTTCTGAAGCTAGAATCTCGTGAGGGACTGAGGGAGATTCATGATGATCTCTTGGTAGTTCCTTCTCAAGTGCAGCTTCGTCTGACATAGGGACTTCATGAGGCTCCCCCTCAACTTGATCATTCATTTGTATTTCAAATAGCTCCCCCTCAGCTGGAGCATTCTCTAGAGTAAGAACTTCAGTTAGCTCCCCCTTAACTTGAGTTGTGTTCTTCTGACTTACTTCGGATAGCCCCTTCTCAACTTTGGGTAATCCTTTCTCAGCAGCTATCTTTCTGTCTTCTTCTTTTCGCACTCCTTCATTGACAAGGATGTGCTTCTTGACCACTTTTCTTCTTGGCTTCCTAGGCTGAGCCACAGCCTCAGTACTTTCTTCAGCTTCAGCTCTGAATGGTTGATAAGCCTAAGAAACTGTTGCAACATCTTTTTTTGGAGTGGTGTCCTGTCTGGACTCTACGATCGGTAGAGACTCTACGATCAAAGAGACAGAGGGCTTCTTTGACTTGGGACTGCGTTTTCCCTTCTTAAGCAGCTGAGAGATGGTAGCTCTGTCTTCATCTTCCTCAGACTGATACATCTTCAGAGTTTCGGTGCAAGAACACTCTTGAGGTACATCAGTAGTTGACCCTTGAGGCTCCTCTGCTATTGGAGCCTTTATTTTTCTTTTACCCTTGTTTTTTCTGATTAAGGCAATGGGTTATTCCTTGGTGATTTCTTCTTCTTCCTCTTCAGTTTCCTTCAGAACTGACATGTTACCTAGTATTCCAGATTCCTTTGTATCTCCAGTTCTTCCACTGGATTCAGACATCATCCTGATATTTTTTGCTGGATTTCTTTTCCAGTTCTCAAACAGCTGTTAGGTCATCCTTCTATTTGGATTGATGGATTCTCCTTCATCATCCCCAATCTTATCTCCCAATGCTGACTGTAGGATGATTCTTATAAACCGCTCGTAGAGCATCTTTCCAGAGCTCTTTGACTTCTTCGAATTGAGTATCAATTTACCAATCTAGTCGATGAGTAGGGCTCCATAGTTGAGTTGAATCCTACATCTGATTGTTGTCATGAGCTTGAGTTGCATTTCGTTCATAGAGTCATGGCCAGAGCTCTAGAAGCATATGCATTTCCTAATAATGTCAGCCAGAAACTCATACCTTTGGGGAAACTCTTTCTTTTTGTACCCTTTGACAGTCGGAAACTTCTTGTGATGCATCTTCTTCAGTCCTTCATGAAAATCAATGCCCTCCATGAATGGAAATCCTTTCGATTAGAAACCTAGGGCTAGGTTTATATCCTCAGCTTTGAGTTTAATTTCCACGTCCGTGACCCTTGTGGTGATGACATCGTTCTCAAACGTTCCATTTCTTTAGAACTCTTTTATCAGTTAAGGGTAGATCCATGTGCTTGTACCTAGAGCCTCTTCAAGACCAGTTTTCTTCAATAGAGACAGAATCTTATGGAATTGAAGGGATGTCTTGAACTCGTCGAAGAAGAGTCTTTAACCAGTGATAACATTTGAAGCCGCCATTGATTCCTTTGTGTTAGTTCCCAGAGGGCACAATAGATCTAGAAGGGGGGGGGGGGTGAATAGATCCTTTTTATTTTAATTACTTTTCAGGTTTATTTTGTATAGCTATTAAATTAGCATATGATAAACATAAGAATCTTTTCGAGCACAGCGGAATAAGTAAAAGATCCCCTTCATTGATATATTCATAATCATACATACATTGTTAGTAGAGTAAGTTTAGTTGTAAGCAGTTAAAACATACATAGCAGTTCTAGCGATTATAGTACATAATGTAAATGACATAATGTAAAAAAGTCACAAGGGTTTTAAGTGGTTCGAGACTCAAGCTCCTAATCCACTCTTACGCTTTCAACTAGCGAGGATTTCCACTAAGGAAGGCGGCACCACAAATCACTAAGATTCCTTGAGGCCAACGACCTTGGGACTTGATTCACTAAGAACTCTTGAAGGCCGCCACCTTGGAACTCCTCTAGTTCCCTAGGAACTCTTCAAGCCCAGCATGCTTGGAACTTCGTTTAGTCCCTCCGGACAAGGACCCTTCTGGCCCTTCTTTGTTTAGTCCCTTCGGACAAGGACCCCTCAGGCCCTGGCAATGTTGAGTTGTTGTTAGAGTCGGTGCAGCTGAGTGTTGCATGATGCTTAGCTTCTTCGGTAACTCAGCCACTTTGGATGATCCCTTGATGAACTTCCTTGAAGATCTTTCTCTAGATACATGATGGCTGCACATGATAGGTTTCCAAGATGTCTGTAAGTTCTTCTTCCTGATACTTCGAAACTTTCTCATGCTTGTCACCATGATGGCATTTGTGATCTCCCTTCTTAATACTTGATGCCTTCTCATGATGGACTTGCTAAGATGACTGTGAGCTCTTCTCTATTGTACTTAGAGTCTTCCCATGATGGACATCAAGATGACATGATGCTCTTCTTTCTCTCGTCAGTTCAGAACACACTTCGTGTAGTAGAACTCTCACTTCTACATAGTAGAACTCACACTTCTACTTCTCTCTTTGTTAGTCTTCTGAGTGTTCTTGGTGGATCGTAGAGTGAGCCTTCGGACTCACTATCTCACATGGTTTAGATCAGTCCACCTTATCTCCAAACTCAGTAACTCTAGCAACCCTTGATCTTTGAAGCTCTTTCTCATTTATACTCCTACCCAATCCTTCCGTTGGAAAGTAGCCGTTGAAGGCTATTTAAATATCTTCACAGATCTCGAGTTGACAGAGGTAGACTGCTGATGTGACATGTCATACTTTATCTGACATTGCAGTCTACTGTTTCACCTACCCGTTAGAGTTGTCACTTTACTATCTTGGGCAAGTTGAAGACTTTATTATCTCCTTCTGATTTCTCGATCAGAGGTTGTCCTTTTTCATCGATGCTCTCAATAAGCCTTTGTCCGAATACCAACCTTCAGATTGAACTGTTGCCAATGCTTCAGTCTTCGGGTGTTCAAACTCTACGATTCTGATGCGCGTCTTCGAGGACCTGATCGTAGTGTCTTGTTGAGTATTGCTCATTGACTGGTAGAGTTAACACTACGAACTTGAAGAGTGTTGATTGGATCTCCAATGTAGTATACATCTTCCTTCTATTGTACAGTGCTTCAATACTTCTGTTTATTTCAACTGTTCTCAGAGACTGACGGCCTAATCCCTTGCTCTGGTCCCCTTCCGGATATCAAAATACTTCAGATTTGTGGCGCGTCCAGCTTACTTTCTCCTTGTGTCTCCCGTTCACTTATCATTAATGAACTGACCCTGCACTTAATCACTTTAGCCTTGCTCTTCAGAGGTTGACCAGTATCTCGGTTCACCTTCCATCAGTTCCTTCCTTGTTTGGCAAACACTACGATCTTGGTTGCTTCGAAGATCGTTGTCTTCTGTTCACTTGACAGCTTCTGCACTTGCTGACTTTCCTTAGTCAGTCACCGAAGTCTTCTTCTGATCTCCTTGTGGAAGACTTCGTCTCAAATGGCTTCATAACTCAATCTTGATGCTGATTGGGTTGGTGCTTAAATCTTCTATTAGCTTGCATGTCATTCGTTGAGTGCTCTCTGGTTTCCTTGGATGTAACTTTGCAGCTTGAACCAGAGGCACCATTCCTTTAGATATTCTGGGAGTGCTCATTCGTTGAGAACCGTATATGCTCTACGATTCTATCTTGGCATTGTGAGCACTTCTGCTTAGGTCATAGTTCTGCGCTCTACGATTGACTTGACTTGTCAGGTAACACTAAGATCCCGAGATCGAGATCTTGACACTACAACGATTTACGCCTTGTGCTTGTTGTCTTCATCGATCTTGCTTGACTACGATCTCTGCGCATGTAATCAATAGGCTCTCTGAACTCGAGAATGTGATCTACGATCCTTGACTTGGCTTCGGCATCGATGAGACTTCTATGACTCGAGTGTAGTCTACGTTCTATCTTGGCTTGGCGGATGATCGGTCTTCTCGTGGCGTTGTCTTTACGATTACGAACATGACTTCCTCTCGGCACTACGATCTCGAGGAAGCTCTACTTTCGATACACTACGATCCTTCTTCGTTTCCCACAGCGATCTACAACTTCTCAGAGATCTACTATCTTGCATACTTCTATTCAACCTCGATATCTCTCGAGTTAACCTTGACTCACCTGGCAGACTACGACTTCTGGTGCAGTGCTCGACGATCAGATAAGCCTATCTATTACATCATAAGATCAACCTAACAAGCTTGATCTTTCTATATTTATAGTCCTTGTACATCATTTCTTTTAAGGATTTACAAAATTTGTTTTTTTATGTAGGATCAACTAACATATTTGATCAATTCATTCTAAGTCCTTGTACATATATTTCAATTATCTATCAAATGACTTTACTGACTTTTCTTAATGCAAGCATACTTGCATATTCATTCATATATATATATATATATATATATATATATATATATATCATAATCAAATCATATATTAAATAGGAATATCATTCACATGTTTATTCCTGACAATCTCCTCCTATTTGATTATGACAAAAACATTACGTGCATATGCATGTTATGAATGAATCTTATATACAGTGAGCAACTGTATTTCTAAAACAGATAATTATGAATGTCATTTATATTGATATGGCAAGTTATATATTAAGACATTCTACATCCTGGATCAAGAACAGACCTAACTAGTTAGAGATGTACCTCTTTGGCTCCTTGTATGTTTCCAGGATGTTTGCTGAGCTACTCATCTGATTGTTCTTCTTTCTCTTGCTCCCCTTGGGATGATGACCTTCTATCTTTGCTTAGATCCCCTTCAGCATCTTTCTGATCATGCTCCCCCTCAGACTCTGCGATCATGGGATCATCATCTTTTGGCTCCCCCTCAGATGATAATACTCTTTCTGCAGCTGATGATTTCTTCTTTGATTTCTTTTCTTCTATCCCTCTGCTCTTCTTTGAGTGCCTCTTGCTCTTCTTTCTCTTCCTCTTTCTATGCCTCTTTTTCTCCCCCTTTTTGTCATCAATCATTTGAGAGAGTTGCTCCATGTTGGACATAAGCTGCTCCATTAGGTAGGAGGAGTTGGCAACTTCAAACTTGAGTTCCTGCTGGCCTAGCTCAAGTTGCACTGAGAAAGACTGCTTCAGGTCGTCAATCTTGTCAAAGAGGGCTTGGATTTGCTCTTCATTGGTCTTCTGAATTCGTAGAGCATCTACCTTCAGATCTTGTATGGCCTTCTGATAGATGTTATCTCTCTCTTGGAGTTTGAGAGATACATTAGCCATAGTAGCTTGAAGCTTGTGCTGGAAGGAATTATTTCCTGCTACTGTCAGCTTCTGTGATTCTTCAGTGAGCAGAGATATTTTCTCGCTTAGATCATCAGAACTCTTTTGTAGTTCCTGCTCCAAAGTAATTTGATCCTTTTATTGGACAGCAGCTGGTTGAGCATCAGTTTGGACTCTACGATTTTCATCCTTAGACAGATTTTTGAAAGTCTGGAGAATTTGAATAATAGTTGAGTTCCAATCACTGGTTGAGGATGAGGGAATGTCTGATAATAGTGCTTGAGCATAAGGAGGCTTCTAGTTTTGGGCTTGAACATCATCATTAGTAGAGTGAACAGTCTCTACGATCAGCTCCTTGGTCATGACTCCTCATCCTTCAGAGTCCACTCTACGATCGTAGGGGATATAGAGATTTTCAGCATGGCGATAGACTTTGAAGTGGGGCTGGTATTTGATCAGTTTGGTGGCAAACTTCTTTACTCTTGGAAAGTTCTGAGCCACCAGTTCCATATTTGGGAAGTGAGAGAAGCACCAGCTGAGATAGCTTCCATCTCCTTTAGTGTGAGCCTTTAGCCATGGCATCCACTAGAAGAACCATCTCATCAGTAAGTCATCAGAATTGTAGAGAATGGTTGAGCAGTCTAGCTCCATATTGTTCCAGTTTTTGGCTATGTCAAAGAAAGTCATTCTTACTACCTTGAGTTGCTCATTTCTATAGTTCACCCATCTCTCTGATGGAGCATCTGGTAAGTCATTTGAAACTTCCACTACGATCCTTCTGCTAAATCTTGCAGGAGATAGAACTGGATAATCTTCTTGTTAAATGCGCTTCACGAGGTGCGAAACGAATCTTCTTTAATCTCTTCTCTCTCGAGACTGAACTTTCTTGATCATTTTCGTGAGAGAATTCCTCTTCACGCATTTCATTCTCATAACTTTCTTGACGGAAGATCTTCTTGATTCATCTTCTTCATTCTTTGGTTTCTTCTTGACATTTTTCCGTGGGATACAGACTCATCATCACTCAATTCAATGATGGCATTTGATTGACCACTACTCCTTTTGGAGGAAAACTTGGCTTGCAGTCTGTGGCTTTTCCTTCTTCTTGGAAGTTCAGGTTTGGGAGAGTCAGACTTTTCTTCTTCTTCAGAATCTGACTCCTTTGGTTCAACAGACAGACTTCTTTGTAGTTCAGCACTGGTAGAGGCAGATTCTTCTTCTTTGGACTCTTCATCTTTTGAGCCATCAAGGTGGCTATCTGGATTGGAGGGGGCAAGTTCTTCTTCTTTAGACACAGCATCACTTGACCTATCATCTTGGGTCATTTGGGCAGTTACACTTAGAATTTGAGTTTGGTCATCTTGAATCTCTTCTTCATTCACAAAGTGATTGCTTTGAGGATTAGCCATGGGGCTTGAGCATTCTTCTTTATCATCAGATGCTGCAATTTCTTCCATCACATCAGCTTCATTTTCATTATTGGGTGTTGTCTGTGGAGACTGGGTCTTGATATCTGTTTCTTTTTCTTCTGCTGACTCTACGTCCCTCTCTTGCGTGATGATTTGTTTTTTGGGAAGGCGAGGTGGTTTGTCTTCCACCTTAGCTTTCTTCTTGTTGGCCCTTGAAACAACTTCTTTTCTTCTCCTCTTTGTTGTTTCAAAGATTAGGACTTTTTCTTCTTTATCCTTGTCCTTTGAGGAGACTTTTCTTGATGAGGTTTGAGCTTTCTTCACACTACCGGCTCTCTTCACACTTCTGGATTTCTTCTTGGCTGGTGTGATTTCTGCTGGTTCAGAGTCATCAGATTCAGAGTTCTCTGCCTCTTCTATTTTCCATCTCTTTGCATAGGCTCTGCTGCTGCTCCCAACTATCAGCCTTTTGTTCTCCTTAGGGTTCTTCTTCCAGTTCATAAATAATTGTGGAGACATCACTTTCTGCACATTCAAAGTTTCTCCCTCATCATCCTTGATTTTCCCTCCTGGCTTCTTCTTGATCAATACTCGTGACTACCATGAAACACCTTGGTGAGGGGTTTTTCAGTGGACTTCTTCTTCTCAGCCTTTTCTACCCACTTGGAGATTTGATCGAACAAGATAGCTCCAAAGTTGATTTATTTCTTCAGAATTATTGTTGACATTATTTTCAATTATTGGTCAATCACTGTGTCATGTGCAGTGTTCTTGCACAGTATGCACTTTCCAACTATTTCAGCAAGGAACTCATACTCTTCAGGAAACTCGTTCTTCTTCATGTCTTTAAGATTAGGGTTTCTTTGGTACCCCATAACCTCTTTTGCTTGTTCAGTATTGACATAATCAAGGTTCTTCAGCCCTTAGTTAGGAAAACCTAGGCATTGATTGAGGTCAGAAGATTTTAACTTCAGAGACTGACCTTTAACCTTGGTAGTAAGAGTTTCGGAGTTGATGGAGGCGTTTGAGTAGAACTCTTTCACCAGGTCGATGTATACTCGAGTTTTTACCTCAAGAATTACTTCCTGAAAGCTCGAGAATCCACTTTTTCTTCACTAGCTCGAATGAATGTCCACGAACTTTTTTGGATTTCCCAAAAGAATTTGGTTATTTTAGATAGAATTTATAAGAGATGATGATTGTGATTTGTAACTCCCATTAACTTTTTAGCTCTTAGAGAGATTCTTTCCTTTTAGGAGGGAGGAGAGCGTTTAATTGATGTGGCTTTGAAATTGTCTTTATGACCTTTTGATTCGTGTAGAGAGTGTAAGCATGATGAGCACGTTGCCTATAAAACTCCCCATAACTTTTTTAGTTTCCTTCCTTTTAGAAGAGTAGATGACTCAACGATCTTTTGATTAATTAGAGTAGTATGATAAAGGCGAGAGATCTTTTTGTTGACGATGGATGGCTTTCTTTATCCTTATATCTTTACTTTATCCTTACAATGCGGCATAAATCAATCACTGATGTATTCAAACTTATGTCCTCAACTTGAATGGTTTAGCAAATGTCTCATTTTCCAAGCTCCTTGTGAACTGGGGTACCCTTTGGTAGGACTATGATCGTCGAGTTGTATTCTACGATCGCTGAGGTTATACTTTGATCGTTTAGTTTTCTTCAAACTCGACTCTACGATCGTTGACTGACTTGGTCCTTGAGATGAACTAGATCAAACATTCCTTCTGGGTCAAGGTAGCTCAGGAAGGGCCAACCTCTTAGAGTGAGCTAAGGGTCGGGTTTGGTCCTCGGCGCTCTCCGGATCTGATGCTATAGAAGTGATTTGTACTATCATCTCATTCGACCTTTTCTGGTGGGGAGATCTTTTACCAACTTTAGACAATTGCTTTTCTGAAATCGTGGTGTCCTCCTGCTCTTACACTACGATCATATATTTGATCGTAGGCACTTCATGATTATGGGTTGGGTGGCTGAAAGGTTATCAGGAGTACGTTTTGAGACGTTCCTATTGACTATGGATCTTCATTTGGTTCATCAACCACAAAGTTTTGGGACTCTGTAGCTGGCACAACTTTTTATAGTATATCTCAGTGATGTTGTTCCTTAACAGATCACTGCTCCCCCATTGTTGATGTTGTCTTCCCAGATTGATGTGATTCCCTCTTCTTCAGGTTCATTTAAATGCAGCCTTGTATATCTCCTTCTGACTAGAATCTCCATCATCACTTAGATCTCCTTGTATCGTAGAGATGAGTATTTTCAGGACTAATCACTCTACGATTATTTGACAGTACTACGAACATAGTCTTCTTTGACAGTTGTGTTTCTAAAGTTCTGCTCTCGCAATAAGTTCCTCTTAAATGATGTTCGATAATCTTCTGTTGTGAGCTTCCTTGAGGATTCTTCCCATATAGCATTCTTGATTGTCTTTTGAGCACATAAGACCCTTTCCTTCTTTGGCTGAATGGCTTGCTTCCATATACAGATTAACAGCCATGTGAGCTTCATTCTGATTAGCTCAGAGGGTCTTCAAGGACAGGCTTGGACATATAGAAATTTTGTCAGAATCAATTCTGAACAGTCCTTGGCCTTCTGCTGGTTGAGTCTTCTTGACTGAAGTCTTCTACTTCATCATTCCTTAGTATGTCCGACTGACCAAGTACCTGCAGGTTTAAATATATTTCGATTTTTGGTACCCATAATTAAATGGGTTCTGCTAGGTTAGTTTTCTAAACCCCTGTTCCTCTTATTTGGATAATCATCATATTTATCACCAACAGACATATCCATGCATGCAACTATCTTAAGATAATACATTTTGTGATGCATGATGGAGAGTGTGCAGGATTTGACATTAAATAATGCACTCATTATGGATTCATCATTTACTGGGTTATGTTCACAATGTTTAAGTGTTCACAGAGTGAGAATCAACTCTACGATTTGGGAGTATCTAGTTGATTCATTGAGGTGATCAGTTTCTACGAATCAGGAAGATCCTTTTGCAGAACTGATCATGCTTTGTGTGTTGTCAAACACTTAGAACATAGGCTTGTACATACATACTAACCCACCAGTAAAGATTACTTCACATAAAGTTCATTAGGCCTGTGATGCTCTTATGACCCATTTCAGATTTCCTTCAAAATGTCATCTTCAACCTAAAACTTGGATGGAGAGAGGGTTTATAGTCATTTGAGTTTCCATCCTCAGGTAACTTTCTCTCTTCACGGTTTTAGGTAGATTATGACTCCTTGACAGGATACTGTTATAGTTCATAAGAAGATGAAATTATGATGTATACATTTATAATAGTGAGGAACCATACCTTTTTACTGTCAGTTACTAAACAGTCATTTATCTTAGATATACTGAGTTTAGGTATTGATGTGCATAGCTTTACTTTTGCTCCTGACAGCTTATTGCTCTTGTTGACCTTTAATCAATCAATCATGGTCTTGAAGATGTAAATTGAGAATCTCAAAGATCTTTAGTTCTTTTGACATCTCTCAGTTCATGAAGCTTGCATCCAGCCGATGGTTGACCAGACATATATCTGAGGAGAGTTTCTTTCTTCTCTAGATGAACATTTCTTTGCATGTATGGTCTTTTTATTTTTCAGACTGGTGGATGCTTAACTCTTTGTCATTAATGTTTCTTGAGCTCTCTCGTCTGGTCTTCAGACTACAAGATTTACTGTAGGCAAGGATTAGTCTTGTTGATGTAACAATCGAGACCATGGACTAATCTGAGCAGCTTCAGGTGTATATACACATTTAACCTATACACAATATTTCCAACATGTGAGCTCATCTGCGTATAACAAGTTACTTACTACTAAACTAAGTTTAGAACAATGTTGGTGCCTGGGATCAAACTCAAAGTGATTAGCTTTTGAATATAGCATGAGAACCTGCTCTGATACCAATTGTTAGTTCCCAGATGGCACAATAGATCTAGAAGGGGGGTTGAATAGATCCTTTTTATTTCAAATACTTTTCAGGTTTATTTTGTATAGCTATTAAATTAGCATATGACAAACATAAGAATCTTTTCAAGCACATCGGAATAAATAAAAGATCCCCTTCATTGATATATTCATAATCATACATACATTGTTCGTAGAGTAAGTTTAGTTGTAAGCAGTTAAAACATACATAGCAGTTCTAGCAGTTATAGTACATAATATAAATGACATAATGTAAAAGACACAGGGGTTTTAAGTGGTTCGAGACTCAAGCTCTAATCCACTCTTCTGCTTTCAACTAGCAGGATTTCCACTAAGGAAGGGCAGCACCTTGAATCATTAAGATTCCTTCAAGGCCAGCAGCCTTGGGACTTCAGTTCACTAAGAACTCTTTAAGGCCAGCAGCCTTGGAACTCCTCTAGTTCCCTAGGAACTCTTCAACCCCAGCAGGCTTGGAACTTCGTTTAGTCCCTCCGAACAAGGACCCATCTGGCCCTTCTTTGTTTAGTTTCTTCGGACAAGGACCCCTCAGGCCTTGGCTTTGTTGGGTTGTTGTTGGAGTCGGTGCTAAGCTGCTAAGATGTCATCATGCTCTGAACATCTTCTATCCTTAGCAGCTTGGCTTGATCATCCTTGAAATGCAGTTGAGTGTTGCATGATGCTCAGCTTCTTCGGTAACTCAGCCACTTCGGATGATCCCTTGATGAACTGCCTTGAAGATCTTTCTCTAGATACATGATGGTACGCATGCATGATAGGTTTCCAAGATGTACATAAGTTCTTCTTCTCAGGTACTTATAAACTTTCTCATGCTTGTCACCATGATGGCATTTGTGATCTCCCTTCTTGATACTTGATGCCTTCTCATGATGGACTTGCTAAGATGACTGTGAGCTCTTCTCTATTGTACTTAGAGTCTTCCCATGATGGACATCAAGATGACATGATGCTCTTCTTTCTCTCGGCAGTTCAGAACACTCTTCGTGTAGTAGAACTCTCACTTCTACATAGTAGAACTCACACTTATACTCTCTCTTTGTCAGTCTTCTTAGTGTTCTTGGTGGATCATAGAGTGAGCCTTCAGACTCACTATCTCACATGGTTTAGATCAGTCCAACTTATCTCCAAACTCGGTAACTCCAGCAACCCTTGATCTTTGAAGCTCTTTCTCATTTATACTCTTTCCCAATCCTTCCGTTGGAAAGTAGCCGTTGAAGGCTATTCAAATATCTTCACAGATCTCGAGCTGACAAAGGTAGACTGCTGATTTGACATGTCATACTTTATCTGACATTGCAGTCTACTGTTTCACCTACCCGTCAGAGTTGTCACTTTACTATCTTGGGTAGGTTGAAGACTTAATTATCTCCTTCTGATTTCTCGATCAGAGGTTGTCCTTTTGCATCGATGCTCTCAATAAGCCTTTGTCCGAATACCAACCCTCAGATTGAACCGTTGCCAATGCTTCAGTCTTCGGGTGTTCGAACTCTACGATTCTGATGCACGTCTTCGAGGACCTGATCGTAGTATCTTGTTGAGTGTTGCTCATTGACTAGTAGGGTTAACACTACGATCTTGAAGAGTGTTGATTGGATCTCCAATGTAGTATACATCTTCCTTCTATTGTGCAGTGCTTCAATACTTTTGTTTACTTTGACTGTTCTCAGAGACTGATGGCCTAATCCCTTGCTCTGGTCCCCTTCTGAATATCAAGACACTTCAGATTTGTGGCGCATCCAGCTTACTTTCTCCTTGTGATATCCCGCTCACTTATCATTAATGAACTGACCCTGCACTTAATCACTTTAGCCTTGCTCTTCAGAGGCTGACCAGTATCTCGGTTCACCTTCTATCAGTTCCTTCTTTGTTTGGCAAACGCTACGATCTTGGTTGCTTCCAAGATCGTTGTCTTCTGTTCACTTGACAGCTTCTGTACTTGCTGACTTTCCTTAGTCTGTTACCGAAGTCTTCTTCTGATCTCCTTATGGAAGATTTCGTCTCGAAAGGCTTCACAACTCAATCTTGATGCTGATTGGGTTGGTGCTTAGATCTTCTATTAGCTTGCATGCTATTCGTTGAGTGCTCTCTGGTTTCCTCGGATGTAACTTTGCAGCTTGAACTAGAGGCACCGTTCCTTTGGATATTCTGGGAGTGCTCATTCATTGAGAACCGTATATTCTCTACGATTCTGTCTTGGCATTGTGAGCACTTCTGCTTAGGTCGTAGTTCTGCACTCTACGATTCAGCTTCGGCTTGTGTAGACACTACGATCCCGAGATCAGATCTTGACACTACGATTTCTGCCTTGTGCTTATTGTCTTCATCTGATCTTGCTTGACTACGATCTCTGCATGTAATCAGTAGGCTCTACGAACTCAGAGTGTGATCTACGATCCTTGACTTGGCTTCGGCATTAGTAGACTCTACGACTCTGAGTGTAGTCTACGTTTCTGTCTTGGCTTCGGCAGATGATCGGTCTTCTCGTAGTCAGGCTATCTTTACGATTCTGAACATGACTTCCTCAGCACACTACGATCTCGAGGAAGCTCTACTCGATACACTACGATCCTTCTTCGTTTCCCCTGGAAGTCTACGAACTCCGAGATCTACTATCTTGCATACTTCTATTCAGCCTCGATAGCTCTCGAGTTAACCTTGACTCACCTGGCAGACTACGACTTCTGGTGCAGTGCTCGACGATCAGACAAGCCTATCTATTACATCATAAGATTAACCTAACAAGCTTGATCTTTCTATATTTATAGTCCTTGTACATCATTTCTTTTTAAGGACTTTACAAAGCTGTTTTGCTTATGTAGGATCAACCTAACATATTTGATCAATTTATTCTAAGTCCTTGTACATATATTTCAATTATCTATCAAAGGACTTTACAGCTTTTCTTAATGCAAGCATGCATATTCATTCATATATATATATATATATATATCATAATCAAATCATATATTAAATAGGAATATCATTCACATGTTTATTCCTGACACTTTGTACTAAGGTTGAATGAGCTTTTCGAAAAGCTAGAGTTTATGCTTGTAGAGAGAGAATGAGAGAAAGAGGAATGAGCTTTTTGAACTTCTGATATCAAAAAGGTATTTTAAAATTGTACTTATAACTTCCATCCTCTCGATCTGCTTAGTGGGGCATGTGTCATGTTCTGCTTGGCTCCATGATTTTGACTCGTATGGAAAATACTAGTTTGCCCTTAGCTCCTCCTGAGCTAATGTATTCTTTGGGAGGACTACGACCTTCGAGGTAGCACTATGGTTGTTGAGGTAGTCTTTACGATCATTGAGTCTGTACTGCGATCATTGAATCCATTGCTGAGTCTGTACTGCGATCGTTGAGTCCACTGCTGAGACTGTACTGCGATCGTTGAGTCCACTGGTCCTTGTGATGAATTCTGACTGAGCATTTCTTCAGAATCAAGGTAGCTTAGGAAAAGCCAATCTCTTAGAAGGATCTAAGGATCAGGTTTGTCCTTGAGGTGCTTGACAGAGAGAATGCTTGACTTTGTTGAAGATGATATCATCACAGAGTTCTTCTTTGTCGTGTCGAGACAGCTCTACGTTCGTGATCTTGCATGCCAAGGTAGCTCTACGATCATGGTCCTTCATGTCACGACAGCTCTATGATCGTGGTCTTTCTTTAGTCATCTCTACGATTTTGAACATAGCCTTTATATCTGCACGGTTAGCATAAACTAGAGCATACATTTTATGGTTGTAGATTTAGCATGCCTAACTCACTTATCAATTTATTAAATCTGGATTCATCTAGAGGTTTTGTAAAGACATCAGCAAGTTGATTTTTAGTAGGGATATATTGTAAAGATATGGTTCCAATTTGCACATGATCCCTGATAAAATGATATCTTATTTCTATATGCTTAGTCCTAGAATGCATGACAGGATTATGTGTTATTGCTATGGCACTTGTGTTATCACAATGAAGAGGTATAGATTTGAAATCAAACCCATAATCTGCTAGCTGATTTTTCATCCATAGGATTTGAGCTGTGTTTGCCAAAGAAATAATGTATTCAAACCTGCGGTTGAAGTAGATATCTTTGAGTTTTGCTTCTTAGTAAACCAGGACACAAGTCTATTTTCTATCAATTAACAAGTGCCACTAGTACTCTTTCTATCTATTTTGTAACCTACAAAGTCAGCATCTGTATATCATGTTAGTTCAAAGGAGGACTCCTTAGGATACCAAAGTCCCAAGTGAGGTGTACCCTTGAGATACCTGAAAATCCTTTTTACTGTAATTAAGTATGATTCTTTAGGATTAGCTTGAAATCTATCACATATGCATATTACAAACATTATGTCTGGTCTAGTGGCAGTTAAATATAGAAGAGAACCAATCATACCTCTGTATTGAGTTATATCAATACTTTTACCTTTTTCATCTTTATCAAGCTTGGTTGCTGGAGCTATTGGAGTTTTCATGGGAGAGGCTGATTCCATGCCATACTTTTTAAGTAAGTCTTTAATGTACTTGGCTTGGTTTATGAAGATTCCTTTAGCAGTCTGCTTCACTTGTAGTCCAAGGAAGAAGTTCAGCTCACCCATCATGCTCATCTCAAACTTTCTCTGCATAAGCTTGGCAAATCTCTTACATAATTTTTCATCAGTAGAGCCAAAGATAATGTCATCAACATATATTTGAACTAATAAGATTTTGTCTTTATATTTTCTAAGAAATAATGTGGTGTCTACTCTACCTCTATTGAGCCCATTTTTAATAAGAAAGTTAGTTAGTGTTTCATACCATGCTCTAGGTGCTTGTTTAAGACCATATAAGACTTTGTATAATCTATAGACATAATTAGAGAGAGTTGAATTGATAAAACCTGAAGGTTGCTCCACGTATACTTCTTCTTAAAGTTCACCATTCAGGAATGCACTCTTGACATCCATATGAAATACTTTGAATTTCATGTGAGCATCAAAGGCAAGGAATATTCTGATGGCTTCTAGTATGGCAACAGGTGCAAAGGTTTCGTCGTAGTCAATGCCTTCTTTTTTAGAGTAACCTTTGGCCACTAGTCTTGCTTTATTCTTTGTTATTACTCCATCTTTATCCATCTTATTTCTGAAGACCCACTTGGTGCCAATGACTGGATGGATCCTTGGTCTTGGAACTAATCTCCATACTTTGCTTCTTTCAAACTGCTTTAGTTCCTCTTGCATGGCTTCTATCCAACTTGATTCTTCCATAGCATCTTCTATTTTTTTTAGGTTTCATTTGTGATATAAAGCTCAGATAGAAACACTCATTCTGGGTGGCAACTCTAGTCTTGACTCTTGCATTTGGATCTCCAATGATTAAGTCTTGAGTGTGATCTTTTGCCCATCTATTTCCTGTTGGAACATCTGTCCTGATGCCTTCTTGTCTGAGACCTTCAAGATCAATTTTTTCTTCTTGATGTGGATGTTTGTTATCTTGCGTAGTCCTCTCTACAATCTCATTTCCTTGTTCGACGATTTCATTTTCTAGAACTACGATCGTGGTGTCAAACTCGACGACCTCGTTCGTAGTGTCTTGAGACATTGTTTTGTCCAAGTTTGTTTCATCAAAGATGATGTGAATCGAGACTTCAACACTCAGCGTTTTCTTGTTTAACACTCTATAGGCCTTACTGTCTGTGGTATATCCAAGAAATATTCCTTCATCTGACTTGGGTTAGAACTTTGTCAGATACTATTTCCCATTGTTGAGAATGTAGCATGCACAACCGAATACATGAAAATAGCTGACACTTGGTTTCCTTCCTTTCCACAGTTCGTAGGGAGTCTTCTTTATCGTAGAGTGTATGAGCGATCTGTTCTGAGTGTAGCATGCAGTGTTGATAGCTTCTGTCCAGAAGTATTCAGGCAGATGGGCTGCTACTAGTAGAGTTCTTCCAGCCTCTATCAATGTTATGTTCTTTCTCTCAGCTACTCCATTCTGTTAAGGAGTTCGTGGAGCTAAGAAGTTGTGACTGATGCCATTGTCTGTGCAGAACTGGTCCATCTCAGAAAAGTCGAATTCTCTGTCATAATCACTTCTTATAGCCTTGATTTTCTCCCCTTTCTCGTTCATCACCAGTCTGAACATCTGGATTAGTTGGGAGCTAGTTTCATCTTTTGAGTTTAGAAAGAATACCCATGCGAATCTGGTATAGTCATCCACTATGATCAGAGAGAATCTCTTCCATGTGAAGTAGATGCAAAGGTTTGTCAATTGAGTTGACTATTTTTTTCTTGAATGAGCTTCTAGTATGCTTTCCAAGCTGATAGGCATTGCATGGCCTTTCTTTGACGAAGCTGAACTTGGGTAAGCCTGCAACTAGATCTTTTGAGGCCAGTTTAGACATGCTTTTGAAGTTGAGATGAGACAGTTTTTTATGCCATAACCAGCTCATTTCTTCATATGCTGTAGCCAGAAAGCATATCGTCTCGTCTAAGCTTAGTTGACTTGACATTGATTATTAAGGAATGTGACTTGATGACCCTTGTCGCAGAGTTGGCTTATGCTCAGAAGATTGTGTTGTAAACCTTCCACATACGCTATTTTACTAAAGGACACTGCACCATTCCCAGCTGAGCCATATCCTATTGTCTTGCCAGAGCCATTGTCTCGAAAGATGACTGAAGGACCCTCCTTCTCTATGTAGTTAGACAGAAGGGCTTTGTTCCCGGTCATGTGCCTTGAGCATCCACTGTCCAGATACCAGGTTGTGATCGTGGAGCTCTGTTCCTGTGGTAATATTAAACTTTCATTTTGGTACCCACACTTGCATGGGTCCTACTTTGTTAGTACCCTTGGGAAACCAAATCTACTTGATTTTGGGTCTCAAATGCATTGGATTATGATAGCACATTGCAGCCTTATGACCAACCTTATTGCATTCAAAACATCTAATATGATGCATGCTTGTGTGTGTATGTGGATTCTTCTTCCATTTGGACTTATGTGGATTCTCAGCACTCCTTCATTTATACTGGTTTTCCTTTTTCCTTATGTCCTTGTGTTTCATGATTTGTGAGAAGTGAATCTTACCTCTACTGTTCCTTCCCAGTTGGTTCGTGGAGTTGGTTTTACTCGACTCTACGATCCTTCGAGATTGGAAAGTAGTGACTAAGTTACTCTTTTCTTTTCTGAGACCCAAGCCAGCATGGGATCCTTTATTCCTTGGAATATGGATTGGATCAGAAGAGCAGGGTTGAACTGGTTCTTCCTTCTATGATGATTTCACAAATGTAATGCTTCTACTAAAACTTGAAGCCTTACTAGTGCTAGTTTCCTTTATCTTTTCCACATATGACTCTGAGGAGGATTCCCCAAATCCTAAACATGTTCTGTCAGATGCACTTCTCTAACTGGAGATCAGGGAATCCATGGATGAAGAGGATTTATTTTATGTAGAGATTGTCTTTTCTAGTTCCTCAATTTTAGAGGTTAGACTTGACTCTTTTTGTGCATTAAGCTCATTGGTCTATTTTAAGAGCTTATTCTCAGCTTCAAACTTGGAGAGAGAGTCAGTACTTAGAAGGGTTGTTTCCAGTTCTTCCTGAACTTTCTCTTTCTCTTTTTGAAGAAGTGAATGATCTTTGGATAGAACTCTGAACCATTTCATGTACTGATGCAGATCAGATGTTATGCCATGTAATGAAGTTCTTAAATCATCAATGTCCACATCAGGAGAGTTAAAGTCAAATACCTCATCTATACTTACTTCATGAATGTCAGATCTCTTCTTATCCTTTGCATGTTTGGCCATCAGGCAAAGATTTGCTATTTGAGGATCTTCATCATCTCCAGATTCGGGAGTTAATTCGTTGTCTGAGTCACTCCACGATCCTCCAGCTACAAGACATTTGTCTTTCTTCTGAGGTCTTTTGTTGCCTTTGAATTCTTTCTTTGATTTCTTCTTCAGTTCATCTCTAAGAGGTTTGTTGCAGTTTGCAATGAAATGGTCAGGCTTCTTATAGTTGTAGCATAGGTTATTTATCTACTCCTGGTTGCTGTAGTTGTTGACTTTCTTTGGTTTGCTTATTCTTCCTTGACGTATGAACCTTCTGAGTATTTTTACTAGCATTGCAAAGTCCTCATCATCATCTTCATCATCGTCAGAGTCATTTTCTGTATTGGCTTTGGAGATGTTGTCAGTTACTTTGAGAGCAACTCCTTTATCCTTCTTTCTTCCTTCAGATAGAGTTTCTGCTCGTTGAGTCAGCTCCAGTTCATATGTAAGAAGGTTGCCATATAACTGTTGAACAGTCATTTCATGGAGATTCTTTGATTCTCTGATGGCAGTGGTTTTTGCATCCCACTTGCTAGGTAAAGCTCTCATGAACTTTATGATTAGATCTTTATTTGGATAGATCTTTCCATAGGCTCAGAGAGAGTTGAGCAGTACATTGAATCTTTCGTAGGTGGAAGTGACATTTTCTCCTTGAATGTATGTAAACATCTCATATTGCTGAGTCATGAGAGATTGCTTATTTTCTCTGACTTCTTCTGTTCCTTCATGCATGATGAGAAATTCTTTTCATACCTCCTTTGCTGTTTTTCTATTGACCACATTCTCGAATAGATCATCTTCTAAGGATTGGAACAAAATGTTCTTGGCCTTTTTGTCGAGTTGGACAGCTTTCTTTTCGTTGTCAGTCCATTCTTCTTTAACCTTGATCTGGATTCTGTTTGGGTCGTCTGAAGTTGGTGCAACTCTGAAGGAATGTAGGGCACATTCTGAACAGTTTCAAATAGATCCTTATCTATTGAATCCATGTATGCTTGCATACGAACTTTCCAGTTGGCGAATTTGTCTTTGTTGCACATAGGTGGCTTACTGCCTCATACAGTCTTTGATTCACTTAACAGATGTGTCATTGGATCTACTTAAGCTTTGTAGGCTATTTGATAGAATCTGCTTTGATACCAATTGTTAGTTCCCAGAGGCACAATAGTTATCTAGAAGGGGGGTTGAATAGATATTTTAAATTCTTTTCGAAATACTTTGTTAGTTTTGATAATAATTTAAACACAACAAAATTAAGATTTGTTTGATCTCCCTTTAAGATATAGTGAGTTAATAAGCAGTTATGATAGTTATAGCAAGAATGTAAAAGACACATTGTTTTTAAGTGATTCAGAAAACTTAAAGCCCCTAGTCCACTCTTCTACTCCTCGAGTAGGAAATCCACTAAGGATATCTTTACACTTTCTGAATCTCACAGATTCCCTTAAGACCAGCAGTCTCGGAACTTCTTAGTTCAATTTTGAACTCTTCAAGTCCAGCAGACTTGGTACTTCACAGTTCACTTAGAACTCTTCAAGTCCTTCTGACTTAGAACTTCTTACTTCACTTGATAGTAGTTGATAAGTTCTTGATTGGTGCTACTCAGTTGTCGTTAAGCTCGTGCTTGAAAGAACTGAGTAACTGAGCAAGCTTTCTCTTTTAGATTGTAGAGTTGAGCGTTGAGTGTTCTTCAACGTTTTAGTTCAATGCTTGCTTAGTTTTCTCATCTGCTGATGTTCTGTATATATGAGGTCTTTGAAATGTATCCGTTGAAGCATTAAATGCGTTTGACATTTCTGAGCTTTGATGGATGCTTTTTGCACAACTTCTGATTTGCAGTTTGGCCCACTGACATAGCAGACTGCTGTCTCACCTAACACCTGAAAAGATATTTTCTGCTGACCCATAGTACTTTCCTTAGCTTCTTTAATATGCTTCTTTGTTGTATACTAAGGATGATTATTGACATTGGGACTGCCGAGGACTTCAACGTCTATAATCCATTCCACATTTGTTGGGATTTATTCTTCAAACAAAATGGGTACGGCTCGATGCTTCTGATGCAGACAAATGATGCTCTATGATTCTGATTGTGGTGTCTAGCCACCTTGGTGCTTGATCTGATACTAGCAAACGAGAACACTATGATTTCTCTTAAGACTGGCACACTACGATCTTCACTTGCTTGGCTTGCAGACTCTACGCTTCCGAGAGCACACTACGATTTCTGAGTTGGCTCGGCAGGCATTTGGACCACTCTACAATTCCGGGAGAGGCCCTTCAAGGCAGAAACACTACGATTCTCGATACTCTACGATTTTGCCTTGGCTTCTGCAATCTCTTGATCAGATAGATAGACTACGATTCTGTTGAAGCCTATCTATTACACTTCAAGATATAGATCAACCTAACAGCTTTGATCTTTTCATCTATACATTCATTCACATAATGATAAACATTAATAGCTCAGATCAACCTAACAATTTTAATCTATCACTAAGTCCTTGTACATATATTCCTTGAAGGACTTTACATATAATCATGAATATTTACTTTCAACATCAAATTTAAATATGCAATCTTCCAACATTTACTATAATCGCTAAAATAGATTAAGATTACATTTACGAACTGTACAATTAAAAACTCATTTCTGCGTCATTCTCATCTCCCACCATCACGCAAGGGGGGTTTTTGAACCATAATTGCAGCGAAATCAAAAATCCATTAGAAGAGTCAAGTAAAACATAATGTCTACTATCTCCTCCAAATTAAAAGTCCATCATTAATATTTCATTCTTGTAATACCCACCAACAGTTCTTTGTTGTACCCAAGACAAAGAGAACTTTCATTATCTGTCTTTACCTGAAACACCAAAGATCATGGTTATACCAATTCACAGTTCATGTTTATAATTATACCATTAAATTCATCTTTGCACTTTGGGCCAAAGATATTCAATTGTAACAACAATAGCCATGCCAATTAACAGTTCATCTTTGCACTACGGGCCAAAGATATACAACTGTAAAACCAATAATCAATAGTCCATCTTTGCACTACGGGCCAAAGACATACAACTGTAAAACCAATAATCAACAGTCCATCTTTGCACTACAGGCCAAAGATATACAACTGTAACACTGACGGTCATGATTATATCAATACACAATTTCGGTCATGATTATACCAATACACAATTTCTGGTCATAATCATACCAATCAACAATTCATCTTTGCACTACGGGCCAAAGATATTCGTTTAAATCACCAGTGGTCATGATTATACCAATACACAATTCCGATCATGATTATACCAATGCACAATTCTTGGTTATAATTATACCAATCAATAGTTCATCTTTGCACTACAGGCCACAAATAACTTTCCAACACAAATTTAAGTCTGATGATTATAACAATGATATAAAGAATGAATCAAGTGAGATCAAGGATAAATATTAGAGATTTATAATACAATTTTTCCAGAGTTCAAGAATGTCTAAATGGTCAACATGAAGATCAAAATACGGATTCAATTTCAAGAATAAGATTCATAAAAGATAAATTGGACAAAGAAAAGAAAATTAAATTCCATTGTGAATAGTACTCATAAATAGTATCATATGAATAGTACCCCGAATGAATAGTACCCCGACACAAAAATATTAAAATTTGAATAAAAAAGTTCAAACCAATATTCCAGTGAAATGATATTAGATGAAATGCAACCTCAAAGAATTTCTAATCATTTCAGGAATTATAAAAGCAATACTTACCATAGTAAGTTTAGATTTAGGAATATGAAATGAAATAATATACTGAAATCTATGAATGAATTTTCACCGTCATGCAAAGAATCCGCGTGAAACGATCATTTCCATAACTTAATAAAGAATGAATTCGAAAGGTTATTCACCAGGCATGCGGTAGTCCGCGTAGACAGGTTATTCCCACAGCTTAATAAAGAAATGAATATGAAGGGTTATTCATCAGGCATGCGATAGTCCGCGTAGACAGGTTATTCCCACAGATTAATAAGGAATGAATACGAAGGTTATTCACCAAGCATGCAGTAGTCCGCTTAGACAGGTTATTCCCACAAATTAATTGGAATAGAATGACAAACCTTACGAGTATTGAAAGAAAATAACATCCTTTACGAATACGAAAGAAATAATATCCCTTACAAATACAAAAAATAATATCACTTACCTTAGCAGGAGATTAGGTACGCCAATAGTGTAGTATCAGAATACTCTTCTTCTTTCTCACTCTATAGCTTCTCTCACTATAGCTTGTGATTATAATTTTGTTCTTCAAAAATGGTAGGAAATAATGAATGGATGGAGGAGTATTTATAGGCTAGGAAAAGGTAGCAAATTACAAGTTTAATTATACTTTAGTACCTTCTTTGCCTCCATTTTTTATTTAGTCCCTCAGGTATTATTAATCTTGCATAACATCCCCTAATAGTACTTATATGTGAACTAATATTTAGTTGCGTGTGAACTAATAGTTCCTTACATGTGAACCAATAGTAATTGATTGCTCATTTATCTGATTAATTGCTCGTTTGGGCAATTTAACATCCAGAAATCAACTATTATTGAAATAAATGTCGATCTCCACTAACATTAATATTCTAAGCACAATGGAAATATTTTTATCAACAATTTCATCTTTGAATTTTTGAAGTTTGACTTTTTCCAAAAAAAGTCAACTGTTGCCTTTTTGACCAAAAAATCAACTCCGACAAATTTTGTGTTTAAAGTTTATTTTGACTAATTTCATCATCCCGGACTCAAATATCTCGTCCGCATCTCCAAATTCAACTCTGAACTCTATGTTTAACTTTTCTACATAAAAGTTAACTGTTGACTTTGACCAAAAAGTCAACCTTGAAACCGTATTGAGTTTACAGTCTTTTCTTACTAGATTCATCGCTTCAGATCAAACCGAGTAGTCCGCTCATCAAAATTTTATTATGAACTCAAATTCGAGTTTTAATTTCATTTTCTTGTGTTTATACACACTTTTGTTTTCTTAGTTAGTTCAAACTATTTAATTAGTCTTGACTAACTATTAAATTAAATCTCATCATTTATCGCTAATAAATATATATAACACATTTTTAATCTTTCAATAATTATTCATTATTAATATTATAACTCACAATATTGACAACCAGATCATTCCCAGGAAAGAGGGGGCTTTCCGATAAGGATTTCTCCTTATTGGCGCGTAATTAAATAATCTAACCCCTTTCCTCGACAAAACTTTCTAGATATTGTCAATAATACAAATAATAATATGAATAATTGTGGCGTGTCAATTATTGATTTAATAATATAAAATATTGTGCAGATGTTACTGTGACAATAATGGAATCAATAATATGAGATACTATGCAACAACTACTATGACAATTATTGAATACTGAGTGACTTCTTACGTAAGTATCAATAATCAAAGATACTATGCAATTCCGTGTGCTACTGTGCAACAATGCGTATTACTATACTTTTATCACCGGATATTTTAACAGTTTAACGGTAAAAGTTTTATCTTTATTTTTATAAAAAGGTTATTTCTGTCGCTTTCTATATCCGACCGTTATTCCATTGTGGGGTCCACCAATGATTAGGTCGTCGTACGAATATTCCCCGACAAAAAGAATATTCCCCGACCAAACGAATATTCCCTGATACAACGAATATTTTATGACAACTTGCTTAATTTGTAAAATTTTCACATATCACCTTTAACTTTAACCTTAACCTTTTTATCAATTTAATCATTTACTGAATAGAATACTAATTATTTCAAAAATTGAATACTTTTATTTCATAAAATTCGGGGTTTTACAAAATGAGTACTTTCTTCTGCCGCTACAAGTCATATAGTTGCCGGTAGAGCCTCTTGCAGCAGAGGAAATCCATTTCAATCCTTGACATCCAATGTCGAGATCAACAGTGTAGATTGTGTTTGCTGGAATAGTATATATGGCAATTAGTTGTCACAGATGGGGAACCATATATATATATATATATATATATATATATAGTGTACGAATCAGGTAAGGACTCCCTTATGATACTAAAATGCGGACTTTTTTTTTGGTTTTTTTTTAAAACAACTAAAAAAAAGTTTAATATTTTATGGAACTGAAATTTTTCCATAATACAGTGTTTTGGGTGTGATTTGGATACATATAACAAAACAGGTGTGTACATTCTGTGCAGACTGTACATACATTTTTTATATAGGTATCCAAATCACGCCCAAAATATTGTATTATGAAAAAATTTCAGGTACATAAAATATTAAACTTTTTTTTAGTTGTTTTTAAAAAAAAGCCCAAAAATAAAAGAAAAAAAAAGTCTCGCGCGCATTTTAAGAAAATGTGGGATCCCTTACCTGATCCTCTCTCTCTCTCTCTCTCTCTCGCTCTCTATATATATATATATATATATGTATATATATTTATGTGTGTGTGTGTGTGAGACCCCAAATTTTATGAATAAATATTTAATTTTCTCGAAATAATTTTTTTTTGAATATTATGGTGTGGATTTGATATAATGTTATAGTTGTGGGTAGTATTTATAAATTTTGTAAAGTACGCAAGTTGTTATATAATATTCGATTGGTCGGAAATATTCTTTTTTATCGGAGAATATCCGATGCAATGATACAATCATTGGTGGACCCATGAAACGAATTATTGTCGGATTGAGAAAATGACAAAAATACTTATGAAAAATAATGGCGGAAAGTTTTACCGATTAATCTTTGTTGAACTACTCGGTAGTAAAGTAAAAACGATGTCTGGCGTGGTTGCATAGTAGCACACCAGTATTGATTATTGATGCTTACGTGATAAGTCACTCGGTTTTGTTTTATTGGTATTATTAATGTAATAAAATGTAATTCTTTTATAAAGTTATTCTATAAATAGAATATATTATATTCTATTATTATAGTGATCTGCATAGTATTTTTGCATAGTAAAATCTTTTTATATAAAATGAATACTTTTATAAAAGTTATTCTATAAATAGAATATATTATATTTTATTTTGCATAGTGCACGCATAACGCTGCGTAGTGTTTTGCATAGTAAAATCTTTTTATACTTTTATAAAGTTATATAAAGCTCTATTAGACAATAATTAGAATATATTATATTTTATTATGCATAGTGTTTGCATAGTATTTGTAAAAATCTTTTTAAAGTTATTCGTTTTATTAGATTATAAATAGAATATATTTTATTTTATTTAAAAGATTTTACTTTAAATATGGACCGTCAGATTAAAGTAAATCAATCTGGACCGTTCATGAGTTAGTTACTATGCAGTCCATTTTTCTATAAATAGAAGCTCATTCATTCATTATTTTTTACGAATTCACTAAAACTCTAGAGAGAGTAACTATAGAGAGAAAGAAGAAAAGTGTTCTGCTACTTCACTATTTCTATATCAAGTACTCTTCTTTCTAAGGTAGGAAATATTATTTGTTGTACTCGTAAGGGGTATTCTTTCTTTCTTATTCATGAAGAGAACTTCTATTATTCCATTCTTTATTATTATGTTCGAATAATAACTACTTATACTATGCAAAATCTATATTCCATTACATGGTGAAATTCTTCTAATATTCCATTCTTTATTATTACATTGGAATATCATGTCATCATGCGTTTTATGGGGACTGGTTCCGTTATTTAGTATTCTCGTTGGAATAACCTGCCTACTGTTAGCTTGATTCGCATGCATGGTGATTTCTTTTGTTATTCCATTTTTATTATTCATTTGGAACATCGTGCTCGGTGTCGATTTTTGCGACACAGTTCCGTTATTTATAATTTCTGTTGGAATAACTTTTGTATATGAAGTCTATCGCATGCATGGTGTGATTTCTTTGTTATTCCATTCTTTATTATACTCGGTTGGTTAAAACTTTGACTTCTATACTCCATGAAATTAGTGGAATATCCTTGATATTTGCGCTTCATCCAGTATCTTTTCATGGAAATATTCTTCTGAGCATTCTTGAATTTTACTCTACAAAGAAGTATCATGTTGACAATTTGGACGTTATTAGTTCCTAGATAATTTATTTCTTGAACTTGTTTTATTGAATTCCTATATCATTGTCAGCATCCTCATGTTTATAATATGTTGAAAGTCATCTGTGGCCTGTAGTGCATAGATGGACTTGGTATAATTATGACCAAGGATTATTCGGTATAATCATGACCGTAATGTTACAAATGATGTGGAAAAAGTCCTCATTGGCCCATAATGCATTGATGGATAGTTTTTGGTATGATTATGGCTATGGATTCCCTTCGGCCAAGGGTGCAAAGATGAATTGTTTTATGGCATAATCAGGACCGTTGATGAAAACATGATTATCTTTGGCCCGTGGTGCATGGATAATTAAGTGGTCGTGATACTAAAGAATATCCTTGGCACGTAGTGCGGGGATGATTTGATGATGTGGATTATTTATTAAGTTGAGTCTCAAATGATAAAAGTGATGAAAAACCTTTTAAATCATAGAAGATAGTAGATTTTATTCTCTACTTGACTCTTCTAATGGATTGCTTGTTCCTTTGCAGTTAAACTTGATAGTTATTATATTTTATCAGTTTAACACTGTTGAAGGCTAATGATAAATTATTATGCATTATCTTAGTCATAATATTTCTTACTGGGCTAGTTGAGCTCACCTTTTCTTTCACTATTCTCTTCTTGAAATGAAAACGTGGCGGGGGATTAGTCGGGGGGAGCAGTGATGGTCCTAGATGGTGCATTAGTAGTCCTCACTATTACGTGAAATAGTGTGATAATAATTGTAATGAGAATCCTTTTGAGTTTGAATACTCTCTAGTAGACAATATTTGTATTCAAACTCACATTTATGTTTTGTCGTATTTTACACGATTGTTGTATATTAAGTTGTATATAAATTACATGTACCATGTATTTGGCGACTCAAGATGGGTGATGTATACCTATTTTGGGGGCATCACAGTTGGTATCAAAGCTTAGGATATGATCCTGGCTAGGATGTGAGAATAGAACTAGGAGGGGAGAGACGGGGAATTCCTTCACTAGTATGACCTACCTAAGTTTATTTAATATTTAATTGGTCACTATAGTATATGGATAATATGTTACATGTCAATTAACCCTTATTTTGTGGCAGTATTTGAAAATGGCATCCGAAAATGTTGGGATCAACAATGAAGCACATGAGACCGTTGAGACACCTTTAATCACTAACCAGGTTAATGTGATGTTAGACGAAGAAGAAATTAGAGATATCTACGTGATGCGTGAAGAACTAATAGTTGCACCTTTAGCTAGTTGCGGAGGTAGTAGCGAGAGAGAGAGGAGAAGAAGAGTAAGAAGAGGAACCTGAGGAGAATTTATTAGAAGAATTTTATGATCAAAATTTAGCATTACAAAATCGTATTCATGAGTTAGAAGAGCAGGCTAAAGAACGGCAGACGGTCGTGGAGCAAAGAGATGCAACCATTCAAAATAGTGTTACCCGATGTGCGATGCTTGAATGTAAAGCACTTTTTTGGCGAGTATAAGATATTAGAGTGGAATCGAGAATGCTATGATCAAAGTTACGATGAAAGCGAAACAAATGAACGAAGGAGAATAGATGACGCATGGGTAAAAGCCGCACGACGTGTAGATATTGTAGAAAAAGACGTCCGATCCAATAAAGCCAAAATAGATTAAATGGATTTTTCTTTTTGGACAACAATTGGGATAATCCAACATCGAATTCGGAATTGCCCTGTGCATAGCGGTCAACCCCAATTCGATATGGATCAGAGAATAATGATTCAAATCATGGATCAGGAATGGGACGAAGCACTTAAGGGTGGAATGTACCCTATAGCAAAGTTAAATCCAGTAGTTTAAGTGAGAACGTTTGTCGAGGAACCCAAACGAAGTTATTACGGGTAAGTTAATGATAAACTCTTGCAAAGTTTATAGCTTATTACATACCAGTTCTACCCATTATTTTATTTCACCTAGTTGTGTTCAATGTTTGAATTTAACTCCGAAGAAGCTAGATTTTGATTTATCTGTTGAAACTCAGTTGTGAGAAACCTTCGTTATGTCCACTATTTATAAATCTTGTTTAATTCAAATTGTCACTTTCACGTTACCTGTCAATCTTATCCCTTTGAAAATACTTGCCCTTGATGCGATTTTAGTAATCGATTAGTTAACTACTCATCATATTTTTTGTAAGGTTGTTAGTTTTCGTATTCCTAACCAACCTGTTACGCGAATTCAAGAAACCAAACCACTAAAGTCAATCAATGTCATATCAAGCCATATGTAAAGAGCCCCGGTCCTTTCGCTGTTGACTTCCTTGTGTGGAATGCACCGAAGCCAGACTTTCTGTAGGCGACGTCGTAAATGATGGTGGCAAGTTGATAGGAATCAATGTGACGTGATATCCAAGTCTGGATGAGGGTTACAGTTTTGAATGATATTTCTATTGTTAATAAATTTCTTGATGTATTCTTGAAGTCTTCTTAGCCTACCCCTAGAGCGTGAAATCGAATTTTGTATTGACCCCAGTACAGAACCCATTTCTAAAACCCTCAAATATTTCTTCAACTAAAACAAACGTATAACGTGCCAAAGACGTTGGTTCGAGCTGTTGAAGATTACGATCGTACCATTCAATACCATTATGGGAAAGCGAACGTGGTATCTGACGAGTTGAGTAGAAGATCGTATGCGTTTATGAGTGTGATGTTGTTAACACAAAGACTCATTTCGTATAACTTACAAGTGATGAAGATAGAGTTAAAGACTCTAGGGACCCAATGGAAGATAACTTGAATATCTGAGTAGAATCGACTTTAATTGATAAAGTTAAAGTCGCTCAAGCTACATACTCAGAGCTGATGAATGTGAAGAAGAAGGTTCAAGAGGGCGTTATTCTAGAAGCAAGAATCGACGAAGAGAGAAAATCTCAACCCTCGATTTAATTGGTCCATTTAAAATTCTCGATCGAGTAGGAACTGTGGCCTATAGACTCGTTTTACCGCCAAGTATGTCGCGTGTTCATAACGTTTTTAACGTATCGATGTTACATAAATATGTGGACGAGCCGAACCACAATATTAATTTAGAACCGAATTTAGATAGCGGAAGATTTAACGTTGAGAGGAGATACGTGTTAAAATCTTGGATAAGAAGGATCATATTCGACGCTCAAAGGTTATACCTCAAGAGTTAGAATTTGAAGTGAAGTCAAGGTATCCTCACCTATTCTAAGATACCCAGTATCGTCACGTAAAATTCGAGGGCAAAATTCCATAAGGAGGGAGATTGTGAGACCCCAGTTTTTATGAATAAATATTTAATTTTCTCGAAATAATTTTTTTGAATATTATGGTGTGGATTTGATATAATATTATAGTTGTGGGTAGTATTTATAAATTTTGCAAAGTACGCAAGTTGTTATATAATATTCGATTGGTTAGGAAAATATTCTTTTTATCGGAGAATATCCGTGCGACGGTACAATCATTAGTGGACCCCAATAACGGATTATTATTGTCGGATTGAGAAAATGACAAAAATATTTTATGAAAATAACGGCGAAAGTTTTACCATTAATAATGTTGAACTACTTTCATTAGTAAAAAAATACGATGTCTGTTAGTGGTTGCATAGTAGCACCACGGTATTGATTATTGATGCTTACGTGATAAGTCACTTCGGTTTTGTTTTATTGGTATTATTAATGTAATAAAATGTAATACTTTTATAAAGTTATTCTATAAATAGAATATATTATATTCTATTATGCATAGTATATAAGTCTATAGTGTTTTTGCATAGTAAAATCTTTTTATATAAAACATAATACTTTTATAAAGTTATTCTATAAATAGAATATATTATATTTTATTATATATAGTGTTGCATATAGTAAAATAGTAAAATTTTTATATAAAAAATAAAATACTTTTATAAAGTTATCTTTTTATTAGACAATAATTAGAATATATTATATTTTATTATGCATAGTGTTTGCATAGTGCTTGCATAGTGTTTGCATAGTAAAAAATTTTATAAAGTTATTCGTTTTATTAGATTATAAATAGAATATATTATATTTTATTTAAAAGATTTTGCTTTAAATATGGACCGTCAGATTAAAGTAAATCAATACGGACCGTTCATGAGTTAGTTACTATCGCAGATCCATTTTTCTATAAATAAGCTCATTCATTCATTATTTCTTACTTAATTCACTTTGAAACTCTAGAGAGAGAAACTATAGAGAGAGAAGAAAAGTGTTCTCGCTACTTCACTACTTCTATATCCAAAGACTCTCTTCTTTCTAAGGTAGGGAATATTATTTGTTGTACTCTAAGTGAGGGGTATTCTTTCTTTCTTATTCATGAAGAGAACTTACATTATTCCATTCTTTATTATTACATTGGAATAACTTTGTATACATGCTGGACCTATATACTTGGTGAAATTCTTCATTATTCCATTCTTTATTATTACATTGGAATATCATGTCATGCGTTTTACGCCGGACTCTTATTATTAAAATCTTTTTATTATTACATTGAATATCCTCATGTACTGCGCATTTTACACGCGGACACAGTTCCGCTTTTTATTATTTTGTTGTTATTCCATTTTTATTATTTTTTTGTTGGAACATCCGATTCCTTTTAGTATTCTATTGGAATAACTTTATGTTCTGAAATCTATTGCATGCATGGTGATTTTTATGTTATTCCATTCTTTATTATTACATTTGGAACATCACATCGGTTGCATTTTTTCACGACTTGGGTTCCGTATTATTATTACATTGGAATAACATATTTATGATTTCATGCATGGTGATTTCTTTTGTTATTCCATTCCATTCTTTATTATACTCGGTTGGTTAAAGTTTTGACTTCTATACTCCATGAAATTAGTGGAATATCCTTGATATTTGCGCTTCATCCATATCTTTTTCATGGAAATATTCTTACGAGCATTCTTGAATTTTACTCTACAAAGAAGTATCATGTTGACAATTTGGACGTTATTAGTTCTGGATAAATTAATTCTTGAACTTGTTTTATTGAATTCTTATATCATTGTCATCATCCTCATGTTTATATTTTTTTTGAAAGTCATCATGTGGCTTTGTAGTGCATAGATGGACTTGGTATGATTATGACCGAGGATTATTCGGTATAATCATGACCGTAATGTTACAAATGATGTGGAAAAAGTCCTCATTGGCCGTAGTGCATTGATGGATGCTTTTTTGGTATGATTATGGCTATGGATTCTCTTGACCAAGGGTGAAAAGATGAATTATTTTATGGCATGATCGGGGACCGTTGATGAAAACATGATTATCTTTGGCCCGTAGTGCATGGATAATTCGTGGTCGTGTGATACTAAAAGAATATCCTTGGCCTATAGTGCGGGGGATGATTTGATGATGTGGATTATTTATTAAAATTTGAGTCTCAAATGATAAAAGTGATGAAAAACCTTTTAAATCATAGAAGATAGTAGATTTTATTCTCTACTTGACTCTTCTAATGGATTGCTTGTTCACATTGCGATTAAACTTGATAGTTATTATATTTTATCGGTTTAACAACATGTTTAAGGCTAACGATAAATTATTACGCATTATCTTAGTCATAATATTTCTTCTTGGGCTAGTTGAGCTCACCCTTTCTTTTCTTCGTTCTTCTCTTGAAATGAGAACGTAATCGGGACTAGTCGAGGAACAGTGATGGTCCTAGATGGTGCATTAGTAGTCCTCACTATTCTATGAAATAGTGTGATAATAATTGTAATGAGGACTCCTTTTGAGTTTGTATACTCTCTAGTAGACAATATTTGTATTCAAACTCACAGTTTATGTTTTGTCGTATTGTACACGACAATTGTATTATTAAGTTGTATTTGAATTCTGTACCATATATCTGGCGACTCAAGATGGGTGATGTATACCTAATTTTGGGGCGTCACTTATATCAAAGCTTAGGATATATCCCTGGCTGAGATGTGAGAATAGAACTAGGAGGGAGAGCGGGAATTTCGCTTCGCTAGTATGACCTACCTAAGTTTATTTATATTTAATTGGTCGGTCGTAGTATATATGGATAATATGTTACATGTCAATTAACCTTTGTTTTGTGGCGATGTTTTGAAAATGGCATCCAAAAATGTTGAGATCAACAATGAAGCACATGAGACCGTTGAGACACCTTTAATCACTAACCGAGTTAATGTGATGTCGACGAAGAAGAAATTAGAGATATCTACGTGGTGCGTGAAGAACTAATAGTTGCACCCAGCTAGTTGCGAGAGGTAGCAAATGAGAGAGTGAGAAGAAGAGGAAGAAGAGGAACCCGAGGAGAATTTATTAGAAGAATTTTATGATCAAAATTTAGCATTACAAAATCGTATTCATGAGTTAGAAGAAGCGAAATTTGAAGAATCGGCGGGCGGTCGTGGAAGCAAAAGAGATGCAACCATTCAAAATTGTGTTACCCGATGTGCGATGTTTGAACAGAAGCACTCTTTGGCAGAGTATAAGATATTAGAGCTGGAATCTGAGAATGCTATGATCAAAGTTCTAATGAAAGCAGATACAAATGAACGAAGGAGAATAGATGACGCATGGGTAAAAGTCGCACGACGTGTAGATATTGTAGAAAAAGACGTCCGATCCAATAAAGCCAAAATAGATGAAATGGATTTTTCTTTTTGGACAACAATTGGGATAATCCAACATCGAATTCGGAATTACCCTGTGCATAGCGGTCAACCCCAATTCGATATGGATTGGAGAATAATGATTCAAATCATGGATCAGGAATGGGACGAAGCACTTAAGGGTGGAATGTACCTATAGCAAAAAGTCAAATCCAGAGGTTTAAGTGAGAGCGTTTGTCGAGGAACCCGAACGCGAAGTTATTACGGGTAAGTTAATGATAAACTCTTGCGAAGTTTATACCTTATTAGATACCAGTTCTACCCACTCTTTTATTTCACCTAGCTGTGTTCAATGTTTGAATTTAACTCCGGAGAAGCTAGATTTTGATTTATCTGTTGAAACTCAGTTGGGAGAAACCTTCGTTACATCCACTATTTATAAATCTTGTTTAATTCAAATCAACACTTTCACGTTACTCCGTCAATCTTATCTCTTTGAAAATACTTGCCTTTGATGCGATTTTAGGAATCGATTGGTTAACTACTCATCATGCTTTTTTGTAAGGTTGTTAGCTTTCATATTCCTAACCAACCTGTTATGCGAATTCAAGCAACCAAACCACTAAAGTCAATCATTGTCATATCAAGCCATATGTAAAGAGCCCCGGTCCTTTCACTGGTGACTTTCTTGTGTGGAATGCATCGAAGCCAGACTTTCTGTAGGCGACGTCGTGAATGACAGTGGCAAGTTGATAGGTATCAATGTGACGTGATATCCAAATCTGGATGAGGGTCACAGTTTTGAATGATATTTCTATTGTTAATAAATTTCCTGACGTATTCTTGAAGTCTTCTTAGCCTACCCCTAGAGCGTGAAATTGAATTTTGTATTGACCCCAGTACAAAACCCATTTCTAAAACCCTCAAATATTTCTTCAACTAAAACAAATGTATAACGTGCCAAAGACGTTGGTTCGAGCTGTTGAAGATTACGATCGTACCATTCAATACCATTGTGGGAAAGCGAACGTGGTAGCTGACGTGTTGAGTAGAAGATCGTATGCGTTTATGAGTGCGATGTTGTTAACACAAAGACTCATTTCGTATAACTTACAAGTGATGAAGATAGAGTTAAAGACTCTAGGGACCCACGTGAAGATAATGAATATACGAGTAGAATTGACTTTAATTGATAAAGTTAAAGCCACTTCAAGCTACATACTCGGAGAGTGATGAATGTGAAGAAGAAGGTTCAAGAGGGCGTTATTCTAGAAACAAGAATCGACGAAGAGAGGAAATCTCAACCCTCGATTTAATTGGCCCATTTGAAATCCTCGATCGAGTAGGAACTGTGGCTTATAGACTCGTTTTACTGCCAAGTATGTCACGTGTTCATAACGTTTTTAACGTATCGATGTTACGTAAATATGTGGACGACCCGAACCACATTATTAATTTAGAACCCGGACGAGATAGCGAAGAAGATTTAACGTATGAGGAGATACGTGTTAAAATCTTGGATAAGAAGAATCATATTCAACACTCAAAGGTTATACCTCAAGAGTTAGAATTTGAAATGAAGTCAGGTATCCTCACCTCTTGGCATACAGTGCGTCACGTAAATTTCGAGGGCGAAATTTCCATAAGGAGGGGAGATTGTGAGACCCCAAATTTTATGAATAAATATTTAATTTTCTCGAAATAATTTTTTTTTTTCAATATTATGGTGTGGATTTGATATAATGTTATAGTTGTGGGTAGTATTTATAAATTTTGCAAAATATATGCAAGTTGTTATATAATATTCGATTGGTGGGGAATATTCTTTTTTTGTCGGGGAATATCCGTATGCGACCGGACACAATCATTAGTGGACCCCACAATGAATTATTATCGGATTGAGAAAATGACAAAAAATATTTTATGAAAATAACGGCGGAAGTTTTACCTTTAATTAATTTGTTGAACTACTTTCGGTAGTAAAAAATACGATGTCTACGCGTGGTTGCATAGTAGCACACGGTATTGATTATTGATGCTTACGTGATAAGTCACTTAGTTTTGTTTTATTGGTATTATTAATGTAATAAAATAGAATAC
This sequence comes from Panax quinquefolius, assembly GCA_020205615.1. Classification (NCBI taxonomy): domain Eukaryota; kingdom Viridiplantae; phylum Streptophyta; class Magnoliopsida; order Apiales; family Araliaceae; genus Panax; species Panax quinquefolius. Next base: position 79,528,109 of record CM035164.1, on the reverse strand, counting down.
TTTTATAAAGTTATTCTATAAATAGAATATATTATATTCTATTATGCGTATAAATATCTGCATAGTATTTTGCATAGTAAAATCTTTTTATATAAAATGTAATACTTTTATAAAGTTATTCTATAAATAGAATATATTATATTTTATTATGCATAGTGTTGCATAGTGCTCTGCATAGTGCATTAATAGTGTTTTGCATAGTAAAATCTTTTTATATAAAAATGTAATACTTTTATAAAGTTATCTCATTTTTTATTAGACAATAATTAGAATATATTATATTTTATTATGCATAGTGTTTTGCATAGTGCACGTATAGTGTTTTGCATAGTAAAATCTTTTATAAAGTTATTCGTTTTATTAGATTATAAATAGAATATATTATATTTTATTTAAAAGATTTTGCTTTAAATATGGACCGTCAGATTAAAGTAAATCAATCTGGACCGTTTCATGAGTTAGTTACTATGCGGTCCATTTTTTATATAAATAGAAGCTCATTCATTCATTATTTTTACTTAATTCACTTTGAAACTCTAGAGAGAGAAACTATAGAGAGAAAGAAGAAAAGTATTCTACTACTTCACTACTTCTATATCCATTACTCTTCTTTCTAAGGTAAGGGAATATTATTTGTTGTACTCGTAAGGGGTATTCTTTCTTTCTTATTCATGAAGAGAACTTACATTATTCCATTCTTTATTATTACATTGGAATAACTTTTGTATCATGCTGGGATACCTATACTTGGTGAAATTCTTACATTATTCCATTCTTTATTATTACATTTGGAATAACTTTCATACATGCGTTTTATGGTGATGACGATTCATTTTATTATTCTCGTTTTTAATATCAATATTCATTTTTTTATTCTGGTTGGAATATTTATTATTATTCATTGGAATATCACATGCATGCGCGTTTTACTATACCGGACACGGTTTCCGTTATTTATTATTATTCTCATTGGAATAACTTTGTCTTATGCATCACCGCATGCATGGTGATTTTACATTGTTATTCCATTTTTATTATTATTATTGTTGGAACATCCTTTGCGGTGCGAATTTTTTTTTGACACAGTTCCGTTATTTATTATTCATTGGAATAACTTTTAATCTGTCAAGCAATATCGCATGCATGATGATTTCTTTTTGTTATTCCATTCTTTATTATACTCAGTTGGTTAAAGTTTTGACTTCTATACTCCATGAAATTAGTGGAATATCCTTGATATTTGCGCTTCATCCAGTATCTTTTCATGAAAATATTCTTCTGAGCATTCTTGAATTTTACTCTACAAAGCAGTATCATGTTGACAATTTGGGCGTTATTAGTTCCTGGATAAATTAATTCTTGAACTTGTTTTATTGAATTCTTATATCATTGTCATCATCCTCATGTTTATATTTTGTTGAAAGTCATCTGTGGCTTGTAGTGCATAGATGGACTTGGTATGATTATGACCAGGGATTATTCGGTATAATCATGATAATAGTAATGTTACAAATGATGTGGAAAAAAGTCCTCATTGGCCGTAGTGCATTGATGGACGAGTTTTGGTATGATTATGGCTATGGATTCTTCTTGACCAAGGGTGCAAAGATGAATTATTTTATGGCATGATCGGGATAGTTGATGAAAACATGATTATCTTTGGCCCGTAGTGTGCATGGATAATTAATGTGGTCGTGATACTTAAAGAATATCCTTGGCAGTAGTGCGGGGATGATTTGATGATGTGGATTATTTATTAAGTTTGAGTCTCAAATGATAAAAGTGATGAAAAACCTTTTAAATCATAGAAGATAGTAGATTTTATTCTCTACTTGACTCTTCTAATGGATTGCTTGTTCCGCTGCGAGTTAAACTTGATAGTTTATTATATTTTATCGGTTTAACAACTTTGTTGAAGGCTAATGATAAATTATTCGCATTATCTTAGTCATAATATTTCTTCTTTGGGCTAGTTGAGCTCACCCTTTCTTTCACTGTTCTCTTCAGGAAATGAGAATATAGCTGGAACGAGTCGGGGAACGGAGTGATGGTCCTAGATGGTGCATTAGTAGTCCTCACTATTCTGTGAAATAGTGTGATAATAATTGTAATGAGGACTCCTTTTGAGTTTGTATACTCTCTAGTAGACAATATTTGTATTCAAACTCACAGTTTATGTTTTGTCGTATTGTACACGACAGTTGTATTATTAAGTTGTATTTGAATTCTGTACCATATATCTGGCGACTCAAGATGGGTGATGTATACCTAATTTTGGGGGCGTCACAGTTGGTATCAAAGCTTAGGGATATGATCCCTGGCTAGAGATGTGAGAATAGAACTAGGAGGGGAGAGACGGGGAATTCCTTCGCTAGTATGACCTACCTAAGTTTATTTGATATTTAATTGGTCGGTCATAGTATATGGATAATATGTTACATGTCAATTAACCTTTGTTTTGTGGCAGTATTTGAAAATGGCATCCGAAAATGTTGAGATCAACAATGAAGCACATGAGACCGTTGAGACACCTTTAATCACTAACCAGGTTAATGTGATGTCAGACGAAGAAGAAATTAGAGATATCTACGTGGTGCGTGAAGAACTAATAGTTGCACCCGAGCTAGTTGCGAGAGGTAGCAAATGAGTGAGGAAGAAGAAGAAGAAGAGGAACCCGAGGAGAATTTATTAGAAGAATTTTATGATCAAAATTTAGCATTACAAAATCGTATTCATGAGTTAGAAGAAGCGAGTGCTGAAAGAAGCGGCGGTGCGGTGGTGGAGCAAAGAGATGCAACCATTCAAAATTGTGTTACCCGATGTGCGATGCTTGAACAGAAGCACTCTTTGGCAGAGTATAAGATATTAGAGCTGGAATCTGAGAATGCTATGATCAAAGTTCTGATGAAAGCAAAAACAAATGAACGAAGGAGAATAGATGACGCATGGGTAAAAGCCTGCACGACGTGTAGATATTGTAGAAAAAGACGTCCGATCCAATAAAGCCAAAATAGATGAAATGGATTTTTCTTTTTGGACAACAATTGGGAGAATCCAACATCGAATTCGGAATTACCCTGTGCATAGCGGTCAACCCCAATTCGATATGGATTGGAGAATAATGATTCAAATCATGGATTAGGAATGGGACGAAGCACTTAAGGGTGGAATGTACCCTATAGCAAAGTCAAATCCAGTAGTTTAAGTGAGAGCGTTTGTCGAGGAACCCGAACGAAGTTATTATGGGTAAGTTAATGATAAACTCTTGCGAAGTTTATACCTTATTAGATACCAGTTCTACCCACTCTTTTATTTCACCTAGCTGTGTTCAATGTTTGAATTTAACTCCGGAGAAGCTAGATTTTGATTTATCTGTTGAAACTCAGTTAGGAGAAACCTTCGTTATGTCCACTATTTATAAATCTTGTTTAATTCAAATTGTCACTTTCACGTTACCTGTCAATCTTATCTCTTTGAAAATACTTGCCCTTGATGCGATTTTAGGAATCGATTGGTTAACTACTCATCATGCTTTTTGTAAGGTTGTTAGTTTTCATATTCCTAACCAACCTGTTATGCGAATTCAAGCAACCAAACCACTAAAGTCAATCATTGTCATATCAAGCCATATGTAAAGAGCCCCGGTCCTTTCACTGGTGACTTTCTTGTGTGGAATGCATCGAAGCCAGACTTTCTGTAGGCGACGTCGTGAATGAAAGTGGCAAGTTGATAGGTATCAATGTGACGTGATATCCAAGTCTGGATGAGGGTCACAGTTTTGAATGATATTTCTATTGTTAATAAATTTCTGACGTATTCTTGAAGACTTCTTAGCCTACCCTAGGCGTGAAATCGAATTTTGTATTGACCCGATCTGAAACCCATTTCTAAAACCCTCAAATATTTCTTCAACTAAAACAAACGTATAACGTGCCAAAGACGTTGGTTCGAGCTGTTGAAGATTACGATCGTACCATTCAATACCATTGTGGGAAAGTAAACGTGGTAGCTGACGTGTTGAGTAGAAGATCGTATGCGTTTATGAGTGCGATGTTGTTAACACAAAGACTCATTTCGTATAACTTACAAGTGATGAAGATAGAGTTAAAGACTCTAGGGACCCACGTGAAGATAATGAATATACGAGTAGAATTGACTTTAATTGATAAAGTTAAAGCCACTCAAGCTACATACTCAGAGCTGATGAATATGAAGAAGAAGGTTCAAGAGGGCGTTATTCTAGAAACAAGAATCGACGAAGAGAGGAAATCTCAACCCTCGATTTAATTGGCCCATTTAAAATTCTCGATCGAGTAGGAACTGTGGCCTATAGACTCGTTTTACCGCCAAGTATGTCGCCTGTTCATAACGTTTTTAACGTATCGATGTTACGTAAATATGTGGACGACCCAAACCACAATATTAATTTAGAACTAACGAGATAGCAGAAGATTTAACGTATGAGGAGATACGTGTTAAAATCTTGGATAAGAAGGATCATATTCGACGCTCAAAGGTTATACCTCAAGAGTTAGAATTTGAAGTGAAGTCAAGGTATCCTCACCTCTTCGGCATACCAGGTACGTACGTAAATTTCGAGGGCGAAATTCCATAAGGAGGGGAGATTGTGAGACCCCAAATTTTATGAATAAATATTTAATTTTCTCAAAATAATTTTTTTTTTTTATTATGGTGTGGATTTGATATAATGTTATAGTTGTGGGTAGTATTTATAAATTTTGCAAAGTATGCAAGTTGTTATATAATATTCGATTGGTGGGAATATTCTTTTTTTGTCGGGAATATCCGTGCGATGACCAGAAAATCATTGGTGGACCCATGAATGAATTATTATCGGATTGAGAAAATGACAAAAATATTTTATGAAAATAACGGCGGAAGTTTCTACCGTTAATCTTTGTTGAACTACTCGGTAGTAAAAAAATCAATGAATACGCGTGGTTGCATAGTAGCACACGGTATTGATTATTGATGCTTACGATATAAGTCACTCGGTTTTGTTTTATTGGTATTATTAATGTAATAAAATAGAATTCTTTTATAAAGTTATTCTATAAATAGAATATATTATATTCTATTATAATATAGTATCTTGCTGATAGTAGTGTTTTGCATAAAAAATCTTTTTATATAAAGCGAGAATACTTTTATAAAGTTATTCTATAAATAGAATATATTATATTTTATTATGCATAGTGTTGCATAAATGTTGCTGATAAGTGTTTTTGCATAGTAAATTTTTTTATATAAAAAAATACTTTTATAAAGTTATACATTTTTATTAGACAATAATTAGAATATATTATATTTTATTATGCATAGTGTTTGCATAGTGCTTGCATAGTGTTTGCATAGTAAAATCTTTTATAAAGTTATTCGTTTTATTAGATTATAAATAGAATATATTATATTTTATTTAAAAGATTTTGCTTTAAATATGGACCGTCGATTAAAGTAAATCAATCTGGACCGTTTCATGAGTTAGTTACTATATCTTGATCCATTTTTCTATAAATAAAGCTCATTCATTCATTATTTCTTACGAATTCAATTTGAAACTCTGAGAGAAAACTATAGAGAGAAAGAAGAAAAGTATTACTTACTACTTCACTACTTCTATATCCAAGACTCTTCTTTTCTAAGGTAGGGAATATTATTTGTTGTACTCGTAAGGGGTATTCTTTCTTTCTTATTCATGAAGAGAACTTACATTATTCCATTATTCCATTATTTGGATTATTATGTTGAATAACTTTTACTTGGTGAAATTCTTACATTATTCCATTCTTTATTATTATGGTGAAATTCTTTTAATATTCCATTCTTTATTATTACATTGGAATATCATGTCATTACGCGATTCGCTTTTTATTATTACGAATATCACATGCTGCATGCATTTTTGTGGGACCAGTTTATTTTAGTATTACATTGGAATATCCTATAACCTTTTATTATTCTGTTGGAATAACTTTGTCATATGCCAAGTACGCATGCATGGTGATTTCATTGTTATTCCATTTTTATTATTTTGTTGGAACATCCTCGTCGGTGCGATTTTGCTTTGACACGGTTCCGTTATTTATTATTCTGTTGGAATAACCAAATCTGTCTGATATCACATGCATGGTGATTTCTTTTGTTATTCCATTCTTTATTATACTCGGTTAGTTAAAACTTTTGACTTCTATACTCCATGAAATTAGTGGAATATCCTTGATATTTGCGCTTCATCCAAAGATCTTTTATGGAAATATTCTTACGAGCATTCTTGAATTTTACTCTACAAAGAAGTATCATGTTGACAATTTGGGCGTTATTAGTTCTGGATAATTTAATTCTTGAACTTGTTTTATTGAATTCTTATATCATTGTCATCATCCTCATGTTTATATTTTGTTGAAAGTCATCTGTGGCTTGTGGTGCATAGATGGAACTTGTATGATTATGACCGAGGATTATTCGGTATAATCATGGCCGTAATGTTATAAATGATGTGGAAAAAGTCCTCATTGGCCCGTAATGCATTGATGGACGCTTTTTGGTATGATTATGGCTATGGATTCTCTTGACCAAGGGTGCAAAAGATGAATTATTTTATGGCATGATCGGGATGATTGATGAAAACATGATTATCTTTGGCCGTGGTGCATGGATAATTCGTGGTCGTGATACTAAAGAATATCCTTGGCCTTATAGTGCGGGGGATGATTTGATGATGTGGATTATTTATTAAGTTTGAGTCTCGTGATAAAAGTGATGAAAACCTTTTAAATCATAGAAGATAGTAGATTTTATTCTCTACTTGACTCTTCTAATGGATTGCTTGTTCATGCGCATTAAACTTGATAGTTATTATATTTTATCAGTTTAACATTGTTGAAGGCTAACGATAAATTATTCTGCATTATCTTAGTCATAATATTTCTTCTTGGGCTAGTTAAGTTCACCCTTTCTTTCACGGTTCTCTTCAGAAAATGAGAACGTACTGGGACTAGTCGGGAACGGTGATGGTCCTAGATGGTGCATTAGTAGTTCTCTACTATTCTATGAAATAGTGTGATAATAATTGTAATGAGAACTCCTTTTGAGTTTGTATACTCTCTAGTAGACAATATTTGTATTCAAACTCACATGATTTATGTTTTGTCGTATTTGCATACCTATAGTTATATTATTAAGTTGTATTTGAATTTTGTACCATGTATCTGGCGACTCAAGATGGGTGATGTATACCTATTTTGGGGGCGTCACAGTGTGTGTGTGTGTGTGTTTGTGTGTGTGTGTGTGTGTGTTCGCGCGCTAAAACTACTTAATAAAATGACTAATTTTATCTCTTAAGATTAAATTTTTCACTTTAATCCAAAAGTTAACCTTCCCGAATATTAATAAGATTTGTAGTGGTGCCGAATAATGTTTTCTTGAATACAAACAAATCTAAACGCGTAACACAATCTAAATATATATGTAGGGGATCGATTCATAATTAACGTTGTAAAAAAAAGTCTAGTCTTACAACACATCGTGACCCTCCATCTTAAGATTGAACGGTTTAATAGAGCTTTCGTCCACAGTTTAATTTTCAGTATTCCGCAATTTAGTACTACGGACAGGACATATGACCAAAATACGTCTCCTTATAAAAGTCTTCGTTCGCGGTATTAAACTACGGACGACAGTATGGCTGACCAATTTGAAAACAAAAGTTTGATGAATATATATATATTGAATAATGGAGGTGCACAGTTTTGCACATGCATGGTACTATAGAAAATTTTTAAATTTGTATTTTTTTTAAAAAAAAATTATATTTATTTTGTATCATGGTTGTCAATTTTTACATACAAATGCAACTATTTCCAACGTATACTGTGCACTTTCATATATAGATCCCATACACATGTAAATGTATGTATCCAATACACAAAAAAAAAACACATTAATTTGTTGGAGCTGTACTCGGAACACCAAGTCAAAGAAAACTACATTTACCTATAGTTAGGAAGAACAAACAGGTTTGCCTTTAAGTGAACAAACAGCAATAGAGATCCAACTCTTCAAGGAGTTACAGAAATGGAATGGGGTTTAATTATTGACTGGTACCATTTGTACGTAATATTACTCATTCCGTTCCTATTTAAATAACGTTTTAGAGATGGACACAAGAATTAAGATAATAATTCGAAAACATTAAATATGGTACTCAGTTGTTTATAATACCCTTAAATCATTAATTTATCATAGAGTTTAAAGTAATAAAAAAATAGATAGAGTAATGAGGGGTAATTTTGGAAAAATTATAATTAATTCTCCTAGATTTAAACAAAGTCAAATAATTAGAGACAAATAAAAAACTCTAAAATGTCATTTAAATAGGAACGGAGAGAGTAATTCACACATATATATCTTATCTATATCGACTCGTCAGTCACGAGTCAAAAGGTTAAAAATAATCTGGAAACATGCATGTGAGAACTGAAGTATATATGAGAAAACGGAATCTAAGTTATATCTTAGTTAAATTTATTGTAAATTATTTTAAAAACGATTTTTGTAAGTGTTTTCTTAAAAATACAACAGCGCAGATAATAAGAATATATAATAATTTTTATTGTGAATTCAATAATTTCCTATATTTACAAATAAGAGAATCAGCAATCTTATTGTAATACGGTTAAATGAAACATCTTACTCTACATGTTGAAATTTCAATATAATTCAGTGGCAAAAATTTACTCGTGTTCTTGACTTTGGATAACAAGATTTTACATAATTAAATTTCCTAGAAAATGATAGCATAGAAATCGACGCCACAGCTATGACAACGGTTCGTATCGTCGCTATAGTTTAGAAAATCGATTTTTCTGTGATTTAGCGATGGAAGGGAATTATCTATAACATATACTCCATCCGTCCCAAGATAAAAGTCTCACGCATATTAAGAAGAGAAATGAAATGACAAAATTGTCCATAATAATATTTCATTAATCATTTTCAATGTATGTGAGAGAGTGACTTATTATACTTATTAAATATGGAGAGAGGATTAGAATAAGGAAAGTATATGATATTTAATGCTAAGGGTATAATAGAAAAAATTGTGTAAAAGTTTGGTTATTAAAGGAAAGTGGACATTTAACATGGGACTATCCAAAATAGTAATAAGAACTTTTATCTTGAGACGGAGGGAGTATTTGTTATGGATGAAAAATAGACATACATCATCTCTATTGTTCAATATAGGAACCAATGACCGAGATTAGAACTAAAAAAATCACGTTCGCTACTATTAGTAGCAAACGACTAGTTACGTCCGCTACTAACAGTAGCGAATTAATGGCGCTGAAAATAGTACCGTCATCCGCTACTAAGCTATTATTAGTAGCAGACGTAACTCCTCGTCAACTACTAATAGTAGCGTCGTCCGCTACTAATACTACTAATAGTAGCGTCGTCCGCTACTAATAGTAGCATACGTGAATTTTTCAATTTTAATCTCGGTCGTTGGTTCTTATATTGAACGATAGAGATGGTGTATGCTTATTTTTGATCTCTAACAAATAGATATAAATCATTACCCATATATATATACACACACACACAAACTCATATTATACAAGGTTTTCTCAATTGATTGAAATTGTACTATGTGACAGGGGCTAAGCCATTAATTAACTTCTGCATTTGCTCCTGCCACCTTGTTGAATATTGAGACATATTATTCATCATGGATGAGATAAGTATGAATGATCATTTTTGGTGAAACATGACCTACTCTGATCTTCAGTATTACCAAAAAACTAAATGGAAAAGGTGAATGATTAGGTCTGGTGCTAAATGAGATGAAGAATGTCTAGTTGTTCAAATGGCACCACCAATTATTGTATCTTGTCTTCAACTCAAGACAAAAATACATTCAAATTAATGCTCAATTGACTTAAGAGAATTATGTTGAATTAGGCGATAATATTCTATTAATCTTATTGTCTTATTCCTTTTAAGTGACATTCTCATTCCACACTCAAGGAGTTTCCAAATGGCCAAAAAAGAATAAAGAAAAACTCTCCACATTTTATTAGCAAAAGGAAAATATTTGGTAATACCATAATTAGCAGTTAAAATTGCATCAATGAGGTCTTAAATGTTCAAGATTTGCTCAGGTTCAATTCTTATTGTTACCATGTACATTTGTTTTTCTTTGTTTACGTGAGATTTTATTTCCTCTCTAATGCCACGTTGATAATTATTGTAATTTTCTTGCATTTAGAGCTAAATTGTTGAGATTATTCCCTAATTAGTCTTTAATTAATCCATAGACTACTGTTATTATTTCTAGTCTTTGATACATCAAAAAGATGATCATAGAATACTATTTTAGTACCTGGAATTATAATACATCATCATCAAATTATTTTAAAAATGACAAAACATAATTTGTGAGAGAATAAATAAAAAATTAATTATGGATTAAAATAATCGTAATAATATTAAATTAGTACAAATACTCGTATCTTATCTACTATCATTTTTTAAAACAAACGTAACGTCGATCTGGGACAGTAAAAACAAGAAAACCTAGTAATAATGATGTTTCTTTCACAATAGAAAAGATCTTTAACTACAATAATTTGCTTCAGTAGTAATGTAGATAGAAAATAACCCCTGGACGGATAGGAACCGAGTCACCCTGTTTCCGAATAATATCACCATTGTAGCATGCAAGGACTATCGCAATAATAAGAGAACCCAGCCACTGAATTGAAGTAATTTATTCAATTGGACCAAGAAAAGGGAAAAAAATAAAAATAAATCCTTGCCACATATAGTGTCATTTTGAAAGCTCATGTTTTTGGCATGGATCTAAATTACAATATCTATCTAATAAAATACAAATAATTTTGAATTTCCCGCTCACTCAATAAATCATTCGGACCGTTCAAAGTTTGAGATAAATCTCACCGTTCATACACTGCCGGAAGCACAGGACCCAGCTAATATATATATATATATATATATATATATATATATATATATATATAGGAATGATCCATAACAAATATATATCTATAACAAATGTTTACTACAGCATTATTTGGGATAACCCAAACTGACGTCCAATATTTTTTATAAAAAAAGTGTTATCCGCTACAAATAGTGATAGAAGGTTTTAAAAGATTTAAATTTGGACCATTTGTTTCTCTAATGGACGGGCAGAGATAAATGTCAAAATACTGTTTCTCTAATGGACAGACAAAGATAAATGTCCAAATAATATCAAAGTAAACATTTATTATGCATCACTCTGCATACATGACATGCCTGACACCTACTCAATTAGGGATGGGGAAAAAAATCTTTTTGAAACATGCACTCAATCAGGGATAGTTGGAATAATGATTACCATTATGACATGATTCAACTATAATGCCCTACACTAGACTATCAAGTTTCTACATCTAACCCCCAAACAATTGGAACCTACTGCTTACAAGAATAAATATTCATACTGAATGATGTATTCCTGTTTTTGAAGTATGCAAGTTGATCATATGGACAATTTACTCAAGTTACAATTTACAACAATAAAAACATTGCAAAGAGAGGATAAATTCTAGAGTGCTAGGCCACAATATATAGATGCATAAAGAACAAGAAAAAAACTTGCATCAATTAACATGGCAAACAATATTGCATTTTATGGACAAAAGGAGTACAATCCAACGCCCAATACTATGCATCATTTTTTTTTCATGTTTTCATTTTAGCTACTTACATACATGTTTCTACAAGGGGGTGTTTTTTTATATGCTTTCTCCATTCCAAAATTAGAGATACATTTTTAAAACAACCGACTTTTAACAATAATATATCCCTAATAATTGCTAGAAATGTAGTAGTGGTGAAACAAAATTACCTAGAAGATAATTAATAGGAATGCATCTCTAATTTTGGAATTAACTAAAAAAGAATATATCTCTAATTTTGGAATAGATAGAGTCTATATTTCCATCACTTTTTATTTCTATTTATTTTACCCTTTTTCTTGTTTTATCTGTTTTATGATCTTATATTTTCCCTTGCCTTTTTTATTTTATTTAACTAGTTTGGGATCAAAGGCGTTGAGTTTTGTTAAGTCAATAAGCATCGCAATCATAGTTGTCACGGGCAGGACGCGGCGGTAGTTGACCGCTAGGACGCCTAAGCGATAAGACACTCACCAGGGCGTTCGTATGGCAACAAGTCGTAAAAATGTGTATTTTATACATTATTTATTTTACTTCAAAAGTATATTGCACAATAAAATTTTATATATACTAAAACCCGAAACATAATAACTCGTCTCCACTTTCTGTTGTCTCTAGTCATAGCTCAAACAAAGTCATCAATTATGAAATCATTTCCGTTTCCCTCACGAGCATCACTCTCATTCAAAGGAGTAGGGTCATAGGTTGTGTTAGGTTAGGGTCGTGGGTTGAGTTACTTGAGTAATTGGAAAAGTCCATGGGTTATCATGAGACATGATAAAAAATGATTTAATCACTTAATTTGGGTCCGCTCAATGCGTAAGCCTTGGCGGCTCGGCGTCTAAAGCATTGTCTTGCTCTTCTCCAACGCCAGGACGCCTAGTCGTCGCCTAGCTGACGACATGACAACTATGATCGCAATTACTGCAGTCTCCAAACAGTACCAACATAGAGAAATCTCTCATCATTTCCACATGAGAAACTGCAAAACTTGCTCCAGTAAAATATTTTAGAATGAAAGGGATTATAGACTATAAAAAAACATATTTATTTGTAATAAAAGAACTCAATTAACTGCCGGTCTAATATTATCAATACAACTAAGCAGAAACCTTGTTGATTCATTCTCTACTTTCTCATAAATAGAATCAAAGAATATAAACATGTTATTCTTCTGCTAATTAATATAAAACATATTAATGTTGAAAAAGAATTTCATGACACTATGTTGATTGATAATTATATATATTCAATGATATTGTGATTTCTGTATGGTGTGATATTTCAAAGAGAGCAGAAGATGCCTTATCTTAGCTGATGGAGAAGCTCAAATGTTGCTAGGAAACTCTGTTGCTATGTCAACGATATGACTTTAGCTGAAATATTTGACAGCCTGGCTTGTAGGAGCTCTTAACTGCAGCCTGTTCAAACTTCTTGACGGCAGCTTCATTCTTCTAAGCTGGTCTGAACAAAGTATCGTACCCACCATGAGGAGGTCCTCAATTTAGCCTATAGAAATAGACGAAAAAACTTTCAACCATGTCCTACGCTTTTCTTTCTTTTTATGGGCAGAAATGTAAATGGTATATTTTAATTCACAAAACTCAAATAAGACGCTTTATACAGGTACTTCTTTTAAAGGCCTATAGGCATCTACAAATAAAATAATCGCCTGCTATCATGATATAGTTTTACATAGAAGGATGCAACAAATCCTTGACATGATTACCCAAAAAAATAATGATACTAACAAAATATCCAAAATGCTTGTTTCATTAAAACTATATAAATATTTTGAAGGGAACAATTATGATAAAAAAGTAAAAAAATAAAAAAAAGTATTACAAAAATTGAAGAAAGAAGAGTACAAAATCAGAGAGATGGAAGAGGAGAGAGACAAAAAAACCCGATTTATTAAAACCATGAACTACCAAAAGATGAACTAAAGCATACTGCTCAGTAAAAGACCCCAGTGCCAACAGTATGCTAACAAGTAAAAGTATACAAAATTTAGATATAGGACTAAATTATCATTTATCCATACTAGATCCAGATTAATAAAGTCAATTACTAAAGAGTGATCAAGTAACACTGATAATCTACCAGACGCACACTTATCGGCCGACCAAATTTTGAACTATCTGTAACTTTCCCTTTCTGATGACCCAGATAACCTACATTTGTTTAAGCAAAAGGTATATAAAATGATGAAGATTATTAATTTTAAAAAAATGACATACAGATAATAGATTCTTAGCACCTTATAATGAAAGGTTCAGCCCTAAAACATAAAACAATAGATGCTTTTTGTACAACAACCAATTATCGCATTCGTCCCACAAACTTGAGAAGTTACTCTATGAATTATGCATAAAAAACAATGGCAAATTTGGTATACGTTAAGAGTAGGTAGAGAAGAAAACAAAACGTATCCACTTACAAGAAATGGTGCAAAAATGCATAAGAGGAAACATTGATTTAGTTGTTGATATACTTTTCAAAATTTTCTTCTTTAGCCTTATTATTAACAGAAACGCCCAGGCAGTATTTTTGTTATAATGCAAAAGATAAGATTAAATAATGGAGTACTTATTCAATATGTTTCTTTTGAATGGAACGACCTTCAGGGCCAAAAAGGATAAGATCCCATCGTGCTCTATGTTGAGGTTTATGTTAATGAGTATAAGATAGAGAGGGTATCAAATACTATAATGCTTTTTCACCACTCATTTTTGACCTAAAATTCTTATAAATAATTTACACAATGTTTTGCTGACATTTACATTTCCTTAAGAAAGAATAGAAAACGAACTAAAGAACTGGAAACTAAAATCCCAGAAAATACAACAGAATTCCCTACATCCAAGTCTTTGTACGCTTTTCTACTTCATAAGAAGTATTAGGATCACAGAATATCACATGAAAAATAGACTTCCATCCATCTCAGCATGCTTCAGAATTATCTCACTTTTCGAACCATAATGCACCTAATATCTAAACTTCTCCTGGTTCAATTTTGAGTGTTTCTAAATTATAGTTGGATCATACAAGCCATAACAGCCATATACTTCACATGGACACTTCTCTAAGACTAATTCAATAAACTTAACATTTACATACCAAGTCAAGATTTCAGTACATGAAAGCTTGACGTCTGGGAGGAAGAAGGATGGGAAGGTCCTTTGGCAATGTTGTTGTTTCTCTATTTATCATTTTATTTGGGTATTTGGATGGAAAGGAATGCCTCTGATTTTTAACAATCACTTCTTATTTGGGAGAGGGTCACTTTCCTTTCCTCATTGTGGTCTTCTGCCATGTGCACTTTTGGAGGAATTTCGATTTCAGATTAACAAAAGAAATGGAGGTGATAGCCTTTTTATTAGGGCTAGTAATTTTCCACTTTCTGTTTTGGAGGATTTCTCTCATCCTCCTCTTGTCTGTTCACTCCTTTTTAATAAAAATCTTCTTCTCTTTATTCAAAAAGAAGTTGAGCATTCAGAATGATCTCTCCACTTTCTGCACGCCTCCTTTTGAATTGCATTACCAATAACTTTCTTAAGAAGCCCATTGAATTGCTTTTTTCAGGTCCGAATATCAAAACTGCCTGTTTTCTTATTTCATTTAAAGTCAAGACGTCTAGTACTAGTGGTTTTTCCACTGGGCAACGGATCAGTGATTGTTCACATTTGTTGTTTGCAGATGATAGTCATTTTTTGTGAGGCTGAGGCACAACAGCTGTGATTTTTGAGATGTATTCTTTTGTGTTTTGAGGTGTGCTCTTTTCGGTCTTTTGTGCTTTGAGTCTGTTCTGCTTGAAGATCAGTGTGGCAAAAGTCAGTTGATTCCTGTGGGCGTGTTGCATAACGTTACCCAGTTAGCTGAGAATTATTAGGGCTGTCAGGTGGGATCTCTTCCATCTTTAATTGTATCTGGTTCTTCGCCTAGGTCCGATTAAAACCTGTCTAGGCGCTAGGCCTCTACCGCCTAGATTTGGTTGAGCGCAGGCAGAACTAGACCTCTACTTTGAAGCTCTACAATACTTCAAATGAATTTTCAAGTCTTAAAATATATATATATATTTTTTGATAATTTATATGTAAAATTTTAGAAAACTACATCTATTTTATGTTTTGTACAGTATAACAAGTATGTATAATAAAAAAAATTAAATGAGACTGTTTAAGAAAACGTTTTGTCCGCCTAGGAAAACGCATAGGCACTAGGCGCCCCCTTCGTCGCCTAACAACTTTTAGAACACTGGTTCTTCCCCTGGGGGCTAGGCATAAGGCGAAACCTACTCGGATCCAGTGGCAGAAGTTGCAAAGCTTAGAAAGAAGATTAACGGGTTAAAAGCAATCTTATTTTTCAAAAGGAGGTAGAATGGTCCTTATCAATAGTACTATTTCAAATTTGCTTACCTATTACTTGTCAGTAGTTAAGCTGCCTACATCAGTAAGGAGATTGAAGAAGCTTGTTCAGGATTTTTTGGAGAAATGAAATGATGGAGAAGTACAATTTAGTGAACTGGAAGCAAAAGTGTGCACCTTTGGAACAAGAAGGGTTGGGGTGAGGGACTTTGGGTTGTTCAATAGGACTATGAGAGGGAAATGGTTGTGGCAGTTCCTTTCGAAGGAGGATAGATTGCAGAGGAGGGTGATGGTGATCAGATATGGGTTGGAGTGGGAAGGCTGGATGACTAAGAGTTGAGGCTTCTTATGGAGGGGGTTTGTGGAAGGGCATTGTGGCGGATGGTAGGAGTTCCCAAGGCATGTTGCCTCTATGGTTGGCTGGCGATGGGGAGAATCCAGTTTTGGAAGGATATTTTGATAAGGATGGAAGCGTTGTGTATTAGATTTCTGAATGTTTTCTCGTCTACGGTGGATCCTGATGCAGTACTAGCGGATTATGTTACTGTGTTAGGTGGGCATATGTCTTGGCAACCAGTGTTTAGGAGGCAATTTCAGGACTGTACTTGAGGAGGTGACGGCTTGTTACCAATAGTTGAGTTGGGTCACTTCAGGAAAAGATGAACTGGCAGAGTTGGATTCAGAACAGAAATGGCAGATTTTCGTTTTGTGTACCCAGCATTCCTGGTAATCATGTTATGGAGAGAGACAAATTGTAGATGTTTCGAGGGGGAGTTGAGTTCTATTGTGCAGATTAGATCTTTATTTTTGAGCCTCCTTGGTTTCATGAATCTTGTCCGGATCAGTGTTACCTAAAACGTGGTACGTTTCGATACACAGTACGGATACGAGTACGCAGTACGTTACATAGCTAAAACGCGATACGCTGGAGTATCTTTATATAAGTTCTTATAGTTAGGAATTTTTTTAGAATTTGTAATAAACCTAAATTTTATAGAAGATTTTCAGTTGAATCATTGTTTTACAAAAATTTTAGTACAAATGTAATGTTTGAGAACCCAATACTAGGTTATAATATTAATATTTGTGCAATTATAATTAAACAACAAACAATTTTTTTGGTACACTAAATTTAGAGTATTAGAACGTAAGAGTATCATGTTTCAGTACGCAAGTACCAATACGCGGTTCGCTAAGTTTATGAGAATATCTGGTAAATCTGGTCCGGATTCAAGCTAGCCTTTTGTCGATTTTGTCGTGGAGTTTAACCAAGGAGCCTGACATGGTTTTTGTTGTCTTAGTTGTGTTCCCTAGTGTAGAGTTCTTGGGCTGTTGTCCATACTTTTAGTATACTCATTGGTGTCTCTTTTCTCAATATATATGGCTTTAGAGTTTAGGAAAGAATTATTAAAATAAAATTAAATAAATAAAACTAGATCAAGTAATTCTCAAGTAGACATTTTATTATCCATGTCGCTATAATAAAACACATTCAAAAAGTAACAGACTACAAACAGAACCAAAACAATGTCCATAGAGCAAAAGATACTTAATCCAAACACAATTCTGTTAAATGAAAATAAAGTAAAATTTGCAATCATCTAGTCTACACAACAACATAAGCCCTTTTACCTGTGAAGATAACAATCCCATCGGACGATATCCTTGCCAACTCAGGAAGAGTCCTGTTGAGATATTTCGGAGACGAGTAATCTAATGCATCTGAGACAATCACAAGAGAAAATGATTTTACCCTGTATGGGAGAGGAAACTTGATATCAGCCTCACGTAAAATGCCCTTGTGCACAAGACTCTTGCAGTTTCTATCAGCATCCTCAAAATCATATGGTTCCACACCCCAGGCTTCAGTTTCCTCTTCTTTTAACAGTTCAGAAACAACTGAACAAGTATCTGGCCCAACATGCAAAACTTTATGCATGCTGTCACCATATGCTTTCCTTAAAATAGGAATTGCCTGTGAAATCTCTCTCGTGCATGAAAATTCACCTGCATATGGGAAAATTTAAATAATTAAATCTTATTAAAAATAACTTGATTTGGATGTATTACTAGTAACACAAGTGCTAAAACTTTTGACCACTGAGATGCATAAGCGATTTATCATCCACAAACAGGTTCACAGCCCTATTTTGTCAAATTACCAGAGGTAGTTTCATTGAACAAACATTACCACAAATTCATAGCTTTTGACACATGGTCATAAAATCACTGAATAACACAGGAAGAAAAAAAGACAAAAATCGCTGAGCAAAAAGAAAGTGCTTCAAAGCAAAGAAATATTGGTAAAATTAAAAGAGATAAAGTAAAATTTACGCATTTAGTATGAAACTCTTTTCGGATGAGAAACAGACTCAGTTGGCAGCACTGAAAACCAAGCAAAAAGAAAGTTGACAACTGACATAGAGAAACCTGATTTCATTAAGTCAGCACTGAAAACCTTAAACCACTACTTTCTCTATTTCCGAATCAGTAACTTCCACGAGATAAGGAAATTGAATTGCAACCAACTGCTAGGTGTTTTTCAAACCTTGACATGGTTAAATCTAAGTTTTGTGCCAGCCTGAAGGGAAAGAAAATTGAAAGTGGTAGCAGAGGACTTGGACCAATAGGATCCGGTCCCTTATGTATTCAAACTTTTCCTTTGTAACCCACATACATATTAATATATTTCCGACTGTAGGGTTCAACCAGTAAGGGAACAAAATGGGTATAATTTAGGGATTACGATTTTTGAAAGTTTCTCTTCAGATTCATTGTATTACTGTCTACTAGAATGTGGTGCAAAGCTAAATCATGGACATTTCTCAATTTATGCAATGGTACAAATCAGCGTATAGCCTCCTCACTTCACAAACTTAAGAAGTTGAAGCCAAAGCAAAAATGGTGAAAGGACTAAAATATGCTAATGCATCTAACACAGTAAATATCGGGAACTACATAAATACTCCACAACTTTGCCTTGTTGAAATCAGTACTAATCCCCAAAATCTACGGATTGGCCGTCAACTACTAGGAAGAAAACTTTTTGCAAGCTGAATAAAGGCCATCAACTATTATTCCATCCCAATATTTATAATACACCAATTTAAAATACTACGCCAACTAAGAGGACTGATACAAATAGCTATTCAAGACACATGATATTAGAAAATCTATTTATAATCGGTAATTAAGGCTGTAAAATGAACAAACAGTTCGGGCTCGATTCGTACTCGCTCGACTAAAAGTTCGATTCGAGCTTGACTCGAAATAAAAATGATTCAAATATAAACAAATTTTAAAGTTCGATAAATTACTCGAACATCCAATTTTCTATTGATACTCGGATCATATTAGTTCTAAAAGTTCAAATTGTTCATGCTCGATTCGAGATCGTACTCGATTCGGTAGCTAAACGAGCCTTAATCAAACCTTATTTTATACTCGATAAATTTTGTGAACCAAATATGAGGAACTCAATACTCGGCTCGGCTCGGTTCATTTACACCCTTATCGGTAATAACAAATCCAAACAACAAGTGCAGGTTGATAGGCAAAATATACCAGAAATAATCGCTTAATTTGTCCCTCAAAACTAAGGCATTCTAAGATTCCTCAACAACATAATTTGAAAATAAAATCCTGATAACGGGCACCCTAAAATTTCTATAGTTTTCTGTAAATTAAATTGGTGGAGCTATTTGTATTTTGTTATTTTTATTAATTTTGTTTAGGAGTGGGGGGCTTTAGGCCATGTCATGCAAATTTAGTGAGCAGGTAAAACTTTCTATGGAAAATAAACAATAATGATTAAAGAAAAAGGCAGTAGACTCCTAAATAGTGAGACTGAGAAGATTTACACCTGCTACTAGAAGCATGTGAAAGATAGGGATAACATGCTTTGGCGACTCTTTTAAGTCAAACTGATAACTAAATTCTACTCTCAATGTGTAAACTTATGTGTGGGGGAGGGGGAGGGGGAGGGGGAATCTCCGTCCAAAAAGTTAAAAGAATTATCAAATTTATATTCAGAAAGTTTCAAAATTCATTATGTCGACATTTTGTGGGGGGAGTTCGGAACTTTGAATCGAGAGGAATGCAAGGATTATCTTTGGACAGACATTGAATATCAATTTATATTGAGAAAGTGTCTCTAGTTTTTTTAAAATTCTTTTAGGCATGGGAGCTTTTTAGGAACTTTCTCATATCTTCATAAGGATTGGACTGTGCTTCACTAATGCCTCCATGTTTCTCCCACTTAATTTTCAATTATTTGTTTTGATTTTCTTTTGGGATAACTTCTTGCCTCCCCACATGATTTGTAATTTCATCTCTCCTTATCAAAATATATTCTCCATCTTTTATCTAAGAAATAAAAAATCAGCAGTAAGTCTTGCATATTCACTGCAATAAAGATCAAAGATGTTAATTAATCAATAGTGTTTGCAAAGCTACCTGGTTTGGCTTATTGCATATGGATTCCTTAAAAATAGCTATAGAATGACAACAAAATATTATGTCAAGTGTAATAAAAAATGTCAGAGAGCACAATCTGAATACATGCTAATAAACCAAAAAGAGTTACCTTCAACCTTGCTAATAGCTGCTTTATTACCAAATCCACCTGTCAAGCAAAAACTTTTCACTCAGTTGATGCATGGACAAGCAATATCAAATCCAGAAAGTGTTATATTAACAGCCAACATACGTACTATAAATAGGCCATATACTATCATGCTTTATATGTGCTGTGGCATCCATATAAAACTCGTGCATAAACAGCAGTTGCACCATGAGAACTTGAATTTTTAAGGAAGGTTGTAGAGTGCATGACTTATGATAAGAATAAAACAGGGAATATGGAATTGGGTAGATTTTACTAGCAATGCAATAATGGAGTGGAATTTTCTCATGGTGTTCTATTCAATTATGAATTTCTGACCTTTGCATGAAATTTTGGGACAGCAAAGAACTGAGAATATGCAGTTGGGTACATTTTACTAGCACCCAATCTGTAAATATTTGTTTATTATCCAGAACACCGGCACCTGTTAGCCTGTTATATCATTTGGTATAGATCAACTCATGATTAATCAAAATTGGTAAAACAATATTAGTATCGGTTACTGTAACATAAGCACTGTCATCCAAAAAAAACCTCTTTTTATTGGTAGTAGTATAAAGTACACAATATCCTCCAATTTGCCATTATAATTTAATTATCAAGTCATCACTAATAAACTAACAACTTATTATTTGTAGGGGTGAGCTTGGAAAAATAAATAAATCCTTAATGTTTGAAACTTTTGCAAATGGGACTCTTTTTGTGGAACAACGAGAGTGTTAATGTTGATGTAAGTATCAATTAGTTGTTCCGTACAACTGGCAGCACGGTAATTTTTCTAAATAAATTATTAACAATTACACAAAAAAACAGCTACATAAATAGAAGGGATGATGTGATTTTTTATTGAATTTGATTCCAACTCCACAGAAAATAAATTTAAATTCGGAAAAATAAGAAATAGGGCTGCAGGGAAGAAATTCAAACCTGAGCTTCTATATGAATATCCTATAAAGAGCAGTGTCCCCTGAAAAGTTCCAAAGAAGAAACATTTATATTCAAGAAATCGTCACCCATGTGTAAACATTAATCATTTCCTCTTACTTCATAGAGCAATGACTCCCAAAAAAGTCAACTAATGTCTCACTACATCATAATTCACACATAATTCATGAAAAATAATATACTTAAGTTAATTATATGTCACGGAAGACCAAACATTGTTATTCCTACTTTACAATAAGAAGCTGTAAAATACTAATGACAGGACATTGCTTGGCCAACATTTACCACAATGAGAAGTCCAACTGACAAAATCGGGGAAGAACGTGATTTTGATTGCAGTGATGGTGACAGTGGAACAGCTACACTATCCGCAGAGGGCTGAGATGGATTCACTGGCCTCCTTGACATGGTTAAAAATTTCGCCAATGAGCTAATAAGCTGAACAAAACACTAAACATGTCACACAAACAACCAACAAAGGAAAAATAAATAATAATAACTCCATAAACATAAATATACTATGGAGTATCAAATTAACAAAAAGGGTAACATGTTCATCATAAATTGCATCACAATTGATTTTGAAGCCCCATTTACAACTACACTTTGTCTGGCTGCTCTTTTTCTTTTAATTTTACACTTTTCAGCTTTTAAGAATATAAATGCTACTACCCTCATCTCACATTTTGACACATACCTAATGACACCCAGTACTTTTAATGATGTGAAACCCTAGCTTGGATCAGTATACGCTGTAGATATAGTAATTAGCTTTATTACATTCATTCTACACACAGATCCGCTGAATTTTTCATAAAAGAACCATTCAGCTAAAGGAATTCCAAATTTGTAAGGAGATTAACGTGTATAGGCATCCCAAATAATCAAAAATTGTTTTGAAATTATATAAGACTGAGAATTTGTTAAGATTTTACCAGAATACAGTGGCTAAATGTACTCCTTATTTAGTCCAGATCCACAGCTTCAACGATCACTCTTGTAGTACATACAAATATGAGAGAGATTTTGAAATTATGTCTGATATGTACCTGTTAAATGGAATCACCAAAAGTAGGAAGGAAGTGGGAAAATGAGCTTGACCGTTGGAAAACAAAGCGCACGATAGTTCATTAATTGGCGCCTGGCATCGGCTAAGATCCAACAGTTTAAGGGGTTTTTCGGCAATAAGTTCTTTTAAAATAGACATATGTTTCTTATATATATCCGAATTACACCTAAAACATTATTTTTTATAAAAAAAAATAATTAAAATAAATATTATATATTTTTTGAAAGGTACTACAAAAAAACAGACGGTACATACCATGGTGTAATCAGTAAAACGTGTCAACTACATTGGGTAATTCATTAGTTTTGTCGATAAAAAATTAACGTCCGTTTATTTTTTTTAACGGAATGACCCAATTTCAAAATAATTATTAGTTTAGTGGGATAACTTGAAAAATTAAAAATTTAATGGTGTAATCAAGAAATGTACCTACTATAGTGGGTATTTCATTAGTTTTGCCATTTAATTATTATGGTATTAATAATATTAATAATAATTAGAAAATAGTTAGGAAATAAGTGAGAAAAATTATTACACGTAAAAATTAGGATATAAGCCACCAGGGAAAAAAAATTATTTTCAATTTTAATTATCATATCATATTATTAAATTAAGATTTTTATGAAACAAATTATATTTAAAATATGTAAATCAGTATATATAAGATTGTAAAATTAATCTTATAAGATTGTAAATATTAATTTAAGTTTGACATTGGAACTACTCAAATCAATTAATTTTATAAAAATTGATGTAATAAGAAAAAATAGAATTTTCAAATTATTTATTTATTCGGAGTCTTCGGACCACAAGATATGAAAGTTTTTAGCATCTTATGATCCATCGGGTAGCCTAATAAACATTTGATATATATGGGACAAGACTTATATATAAAATGTACACATTTATAAAAATCTTAAGTATAATCATTTCATAAAAATCTTAATTTAAGTATAATTTGTTTACACATTATACTTAGTATAATGTAAATAAATCTTAATATAGTAATATGATATGATAATAGAAAATTTGAAAATAATTTACACATTTTGTAATATGATATGATAAAGTTTACAAAATCTTATATATAAAGTTTACACATTTTAAATTTACATAAATCTTATATATAAAGTTTAAATTTACATAGTTTTATATATAAATTTACTGATCTTATAAATAAAGTTTACACATTTTAAGTATAATTCGTTTCATAAAAATATTAATTTAGTTATATGATATGATAATAGAAATTCTAAAAATAATAATAATAATAATAATAATAATAATAATAATAATATAGATATCAAACTTAATTTACATATATCAAAGTCTAAATCCCAGGTACGAGACCTTTAAACATTCATTACATCATAGATAATAAGTATCATTGTCTTAATAAACTTTAGCTATTACATAGGATAATATAAAATTCATTCGAAAAGCTTTCCTTTCCCCTTGTTCTTGCCTGAACCTTCTGGTTGATCATACTTAGCTGAAAACATTTAAATTTAAAGCAAGAATGAGCATTTGATTGCTTCAATGAAGTAATAACAACAATATATATTAATTTGAAATAATTAAATATTTTCTTTGAAAGACACTTCTACAACGAATCAACAAATGTGAAGTAAATCAACCAATAATAACAACATCACACTTCTATATGAAATTTTTGAAACTACGTATTATTGACTATAAACCGGAGATCATTCAACATACTATGAACATTGTTTTCTATTTTCAAAAGGTTAAACAGAAATTCATCCGTAAAACTATCATAACTTACGACGCGGGGGGTGATCACCGTTATGCCTGAATTGATCAATACTACATGCAATAACGATATTATCGTTCACTCTATCCACCTTAGGTGCACAAAATTTTCCTGTGTTCATGATGTTCATACTTAGTCGAGATCCAAGACAAAACAATCTGGTTGGATACTGATAACGCTTCTATCTTGTTCAACAATATTTTTATGTCTAGTTGAATCAAATAGTTAGACGACTTTTAAGTCAACGATATACATACTTGAAATCAATAAGTATGTATCAACATATGGTTAATCTGATGGTTATCCAAGTGGGGACACTTGTCTAACCCTATATACGAATTAACGAACATAATAAATATCTGAATTATACAATAATACAATGATCGGATAATGTAAGAACGTGTATGAATACAAAGATTGGATACATAATCAATAATAATAGAGTTAATAATCTGGCACAATAATAATATGATTCTGAAACTTTCTTACTCATGTCCATTCCATAAAGTAAATGGAAAAGTAGGATACTTGCCTGAGCTGCTGCTTACAATAACGCAACTTAGATTAATCTTTTATACAGCGACCTATCAGTAATAAGATCATTCGTTCAATTAGAATAATATATCATATCACACAGTACTGCTAATTACAGTCAGCACATAACCTAATCACCTTGTCACACATATCCCACAGTCATTGAATCACAAACAATCATTAATACAGTCAAAATATCTAAGTCCAGATCAATTTCTAAAATATTTCGGTGTACCGACGGTTTTATCGTATGAATATCGAGTCTAAGACTCTATCGTGTAGTTCAATAGTCGTTTAGATATTTTAAATATCAGCCATATTATTTTTCATAGCCTTATAATAATTTTTAAATAATTATTATACTTTATCATGAATTTTCAAACACCGAAATCATTATTAAATGATTTAAATATTAACTAATTCTATTATCATTAATATTTAATTAATATTAAACTATTAATGAAACTATTGCTAAAAATATTAAAGTTATTTATAATAACTCAAAATATTTTTAAAGTATTAATATTACCCTTAAATGATTTTTTAAAACATTTAAAATCATTTTAAATAATTATCATTAATATTAGAATATTAATTTATTGTTTATCAAAATATTAAAAGTCATTAGTTATAACTTAAAATATTTTTTAATTCATTTATTTCCTTTTTAAATGATTTTTAAATTAATAAAACCATTTTAAAACTATTTATTTAATATAATTATTAACTAAATCTAGTATCCTTAATATTAAAATATTAATATTTTTCATGAAAAAATATCAAAAGTTATATTTTATAACTTAAAATATTTTTATAATCTCTAAATTATTTTTATATAAATTTTAAATCATTAATTCTATTTTTCATCATTTATTTAATATCCTTATTAAATAACTTAATCATCATTAATATTTAATTATTAATGAAATACATCACAAAATATTAAAAGTTATAGAAAATAACGTAAAATATCTTTTTATATCATAATATATTTTTAAATGATTTTTATGTATAAAATCATTTTTAAATAATTTATTTAATATTATACTTAAATAAATTAAATACTTTTTATATTCTAAAAATATTAAATATTTATGAAATATACTTAAAATAATTAAAAACTAATTTTCAGACTTTAAAATAATTTTTAATAATTTATTTGGTATTTTTAATAATTAAAACTAATTTTTTTCTATTTATTTAATTAAAATAATTAATTTAGAAATAAATCTGTCGCTAAAGGTACAATAAGCGACAAAACTGTCGCTAATGGTGTTCTTCGCTCAAACCCAGATTTTCATGTTAGATTTCGAGTGGGGTACTTTGACTAAGATTTCATATCAGATCGTGGTGTTTCTGGACTACATAATGATCATAGTTTGTAGAACTAATGTAATACTATAAGATACACTAACAATTATAAGGTCATATCATGCATCAAATGAAAGATCTAAGCTAACCAAAACATCGTTGGAGTCGTTCTTCATTTACGGGTTTGCCCGAAATGAAGAAACGATTCGAACTGCTCACTTTGAGCTCCCACTACATGATGATCATGCAACATTTTTGTGAGCTAAAAGTTCTAGGTTGTAGACCACATGTAACTAAATAGATTTATTACAAAACATTACTAAAAAAACAACACAACAAGAAGATATAATCTGTCAAACTATGCCGTAGAAATCTGTTTCTTCGTGAATGGGTTTTTCCCGAAACTTCGTATAAGTGTCGGTGGTCAACCCTAGTTTGACCACCCATATCTTTGATCATGTAATGCATCTGGTTATTCTATGGGTTTTAAGATGTAGTATTCGTGTCAAACTAGAAGTCTATAACAAGAACATGTCCATACTATAACGGATCAGCAAGAACAAAAGCTCTAAAAATGATCTGCGAAATTTTGGGTTTACGGTTTGCCCGAAACTCGAAATTCTCGATCGGTCAACTCACTTTGACCACGAATATCTTTTAATCTACAACAGATATGACCATGATTCAAGTTTCATATTAAAGATCTCCTGACAGAGTACAAGTACAAAGTTTCAAAACACAAAAATACATACCAGATCGAGATCTGTGGGACCTGACTCAGACCCTTATTTTCAAAAAAATTTAGATTTAAAAAATCATCAAATCCGAGCCTCTAGATGTTATGGGTTTAACATCTAGCAACCCAGATCATTGATTAACACCCCATACAACATATTTAACACAAAAAAAATTTACATCTAACATAAGATCAAAAGTCAACTTTCTAGATTAGGGTTTACATCTTATGCTCCAATTCTGACTTCTATGCTTTTGATTTGATGTTGGTGTTCGTGGGGCCTGATTTGTGACTGATCTAAAACTATAATTTCATGGGTTTGGTCTTAAGAGAGTATGGCTAGGTATTTGTGAACAAATTAGGCCAAAATGAGGATTTTCTCTCTAAATTATGCAAATCATGTCTGATGTATGGGATGGCTGATCATGTGATGTGTTATAGATTGTAGGCT
This sequence comes from Panax quinquefolius, assembly GCA_020205615.1. Lineage (NCBI taxonomy): Eukaryota > Viridiplantae > Streptophyta > Magnoliopsida > Apiales > Araliaceae > Panax > Panax quinquefolius. The sequence goes on along the minus strand of CM035164.1, from coordinate 79,500,533 downwards.
CATAGGTAGGTCTAGGGTAGGGTGGTTGCAGATTTTGCAAGGATTTGGCTAGCAATAATTCAACTAATGGGACAAAAAGGGCACTTTAGTAATTTCATTTTAATCTCAAGGGTATTCTTGTACAAGGTGCTTGAATCTAGGATTTATTCACTAGATTTTACATCTTAAAGTTTCCCAAATAATTACTAGAGTTTGGACAATTAAAAATTAAAGTGTACTAAAATTTTAATTAAACACACTAATTTAAAATTAGGGTTTTTAAATAGAAAATTAGGGTTTTTAAAATTAGGGTTCCTTAATACTATTAGGGTTCCCGAATTAACTATTAGGGTTTCCTAATTATCATTATAATTCACAAAAATAATCCTTAGGGTTTCTAATTTTTGCCAATTAGGGTTGTCAAATAATAATTAGGGTTTCTCCTAATTACAGAAATTATATAATACACAGTAAAATTCATATAACACAATTACTACACAGTCTCGAACTCATAATCGAGTTTAACAATTAGGGTTTAATAAGATGATATATGGGTTATGACATAATTTACCACAATTGACCAACCATTATCAGTCTCCACATTTACAGTACATATTTATAGCACTAAAAAATCAAAATATAATTAATATTATATTATTATTCTCATCCCTTGAGCAAAATCCAAATTTAGGGTTTGGATTCCATATTTGATTTATCTTTCATATCTAACATTATTAATTAAGTTAAAATAATTAACATAATAATCAACTAAAATTCATATAATAAAATAGTAATTATAATAATTCCAATAATCATTTCATATATTATTTAAATAATATAAAAATCATATTTTATAGAAAATAAATAATAAGGACATTTCTACTATAAAATTAATTATTATAAGTATATACGTTATAATGATCAATAATTCTAAAATAAAATTATTTGAAATTATTCATGCAATAAATAAAATTTATTTATCACATATATACATACACATTACTTGGCACATATTCCCATCTTCAAATAAAAAAAAAATTATATACAAAATTTCTTATTTATTTACATAGAAAATATCGGGTTATTACATTCACCCTCCCTTATAAGGATTCCGTCCCCGGAATCACCGTGTTAAAACTCATACGCATATGTACAGAAGTACGTAACATACACAATCATTGTAAGTAGATCTCGATCATATTTGATCGAACAAATCTTTAACTATTCATATAAAGCTTGTCTATCTGATTAAACGAAAATTTTATTTCTAAAAGAACTCAAATTCCTCCTTCAAAAATTTATTTATAAAATAATTTGCTATTTATAGGAAAATCATATATATCAGAATATACAAATTATTCGAATAATACCTGGAGTTCCATTCCCAACGCGCCACATCCTGGGCCGTCATATCAAGACTCGTGCGGTTGGTTTGTTGGTTGAAGTCGGTCCTGTGATTGCCATAGTCCCGCTTCCTTTTCCCGTGGATACACTCCCTCCCTCCATTTTCTTCTTTGGACAATCCCTCACCTTATGTTCAGTCGATCCACATAGAAAACACCCATTGTTCATCCTTGGGTTGGGGCAGTTGGGAGAGATATGACCCTCCTGCCCGCACTTGTAACATACAAACTTACCCTTCAGACACTCACCAGAGTGATTCTTCCCACATTTCCCACACTGAACTACCTGCTTCTTCACACCTTCCTGTTTCACCTGAACATTCCCAAAATAATTCCATTTTCTTTTCTCACCCCTATTCCCACTATTAGTTTCCACCTTTACAACTCCTACAGCCTTGCTTTTGTTCTTCTTCTCCTTGTTATAGAGGCTTATGGCCTCACACCCCTCCTCAGCTATGATAGCCTTTTCCATGAGTGCTGCAAAAGTATTGATCTGCAACACTGCACCTTGTTGTAGAGCCAGGGTTTTAATCCCAGCTCGAACCTTCTTGCCTTCCTAGCCTCCGTGATCAACTTGATGCGAGCGAACCTAGCTAACCCATTAAACTTTATGGCATACTCGCTTAACAGGTCATGTTCTCCTGCTTTAACTCCAGAAATTTTACCTCCATCCTAGCCTGCATGCTAGCTAAGAGGTAGTTTTCGAAAAACGAAGTCTTAAACCTAGCCCAAGTAACTACTCCCTCTCCTGCCCTCGCTTGATTTGCTTCCCACCAAAAGTTCGCCTCTCCTTTCATCATATAGGTGGAAAAAGAGGTCTTTTGCCCCTCATCTACCCTAGCAACTACGAACGCCTTTTCTATCTCGTTAACCCATGTCTGGGCTTCTATAGGGTCAGCTGTTCCCTTGAATTCTGGTGGTCCTACTGCCTTGAAGTCTTTAAATTTTTCCAAGCGATTGTCTGTCTGGGTTCCTCATTTGGTATTCCTCGCTTTACATACTTTGAGCTACTATGTTCGCAAAGTTTTGCATTGGGTCTTGCGGTTGTCCCTCAACGTTGTTGACAGATTCTTCTGCCCTTTGATTTCGTGTTTGACGTCTTGGCGGCATTATCTGATTACATAAAATCATAAATTTAACTTACATTCTAAACCTTATTGTATAAGTTTAACATGTAACACGAAGTTTTATCTAAAACTTATTCCATTAATCAAACATAGATTAATTCAAAGTACTTTACATAACATAACACATACTGCTATCCCTTTGTGACCACAAAAGTTGGGATTTACTGTAATAACTTATACAAAAGTTTGAGAATATTACATTACACCCATACATTATCAAAGATACATAATCATCTACTAATCCTACTAATTTCCTAAGTCACGGTCTTTCCTCTTTCTTTTCCCTTTCTTGCTTGAGAAACTTTACGATTTGTTAATTCCTATTCCCATTTTTGATCAATTTGAATTTTAAGCTTATCTTGTTCTTCCATAGTTTCTATTAACGCCTTTCGCAATTGGTTATTTAGTAGCTTTTCTATTTTCCACAGCTTTTCTAGAGAAGAAACCTTGTTCTTCAGATTCTATACTTTCGTTGATGCTTGATCAGCTCCAACTTTAGTGTCTGAATCACTATCTGTCAGTTCCGCCATTTCTGGATCAGGTTCTACGTTTTCCAATACCACCACCTCATCAAGGTTGTCTGTGTGACGCCCCCAAAATTAGGTATACATCACCCATCTTGGGTCGCCACTTACATGGTACAGAATTTAAATACAACTTACTAACATAACTGTCGTGTACAATACGACATAAACTGTGAGTTTAAATACAAATATCATCTACTAGATATTATACAAACTCAAAAAGGAGTCCTCATTACAATTATTATCACACTATTTCACGTAATAGTGAGGACTACTAATGCTATCTTCGGGACCATCACTGCGTTTCCCAGACTCGTCCCAAATATATTCTCATTTCAAGAGAACAAAGGAAAAGAAAGGGTGAGCTCAACTAGCCCAAAGAAGAAATATTATGACTAAGATAATGCGTAATAAATTATCAATAGTCTTCAACAATGTTAAACCGATAAAATACAATGAGACAACCGGTTTAATCTGCAGCCGAATATACGCAATCCATTAAAAGAGTCAAGTAGAAAATAAAGTCTACTATCTTTTAGGTTTTAAAAGGTTTTTCATCATTTGTTATAGGCGAGACTCACGGCTTTAATAAATATTCCACATCATCGAATCACCCCCGCACTTTACTGCCAAGGATATTCTTTAGTATTACGACCACAATTATTCATGCACTACGGGCCAAGAATATTTGTGTATTCATTAATGGTCATGATCATGCCAACAATCGGTCCATCAATGCACTACTACCCTGAGGATTTTTACCACATCATTTGTAACATTACGGTCCATGATTACACCGAATAGTCTCTCGGTCATAATCATACCAAGTCCATCTATGCACTACAGGTGCCATGATGACTTTAAAAAAATATAAACATGAGGATGATGACAATGATATAAGAATTCAATAAAACAAGTTCAAGAATTATTTTATCCAGAATTATTAACGTCCAAATTATCAATATGATCTTGTTTTGTAGAGTAAAATTCAAGAATGATCGGAAGAATATTTTCATGAAAAGATATCTTTGGATGAAACGCAAAATATCAAGGATATTCCACTAATTTCATGGAGTATAGAAGTCAAAGTTTTAACCAATTTGGGTATAATAAAGAATGGAATAATAAAAGAAATCACCATGCATGCGATAGATCGCACAGATGTGTTATTCCAATGTAATAATAAATAATGAGAACTGTGTCGGTGAAATTCACACTTGCAAGCGGGATGTTCCAACGAATAATAAAGATGGAACCCGGATCCTGTAAAAAAACACACGATAGGATATTCCAACGTAATGATAAAGATTTTAACCAGTCCTGTAAAACACACGCATGTGATGTTCCAATGTAATAATAAAGACGGAACCAGTCCTGTAAAAACACAAAATGGGATGTTCCAATGTAATAAATAAAAAAGCGGAACCAGTCCTGTAAAACACACGATGTGATGTTCTAACGTAATAATAGAAGAATGTCACCAAGTATAGGGTAAACCACTTATACAAAAGTTATTCCAATGTAATAATAAGCAATATAATAACAACAGTTCTCTTCATGAATAAGAAAGAATAACACCCTTACATTTGGTAGAAGATTGAATACTACAAAGTTGAGGTGTAGTAACAAAATACTCTTCTTCTTTCTCTCTTATTCTCTATATATTTTCTCTCTCTATAGCTTGAATGAATTAAGTAAAAATAATGAAGCCCTAGGCCTCTATTTATAGAAGATTTCTAGCTTAGCACTCGCCGTGTGAAAAGGCAAGTGGCTTGACGACCGGTTTGGCGCTTTGTAATGTGAAACGACAAGTGGTTCGGCGCCTATAATGTGAAACGACAAGTGGTTCGACGTCGTAAAAGGTAATTACTATTAACGAAGGTAAATACTATCGACGAAGGTAAATACTATTCACAAGGGTAATTACTATTAGCGAAGGTAAATACTATTCACAAGGGTAATTACTATTGACGAAGGTAATTACTATCGACGAAGGTAAATACTATTCACAAGGGTAATTACTATTGACGAAGGTAATTACTATTGATTTAAAAGACTCTTAGATGATGACATATGAGCCCCCATAAAATAATCAAACTTACCACAAATCATTTTTTTTTTCATCAACACATATTTAATCTTTCAACAATTATTAATCATTTATAACTTGTCGCCTCAATTATTGATTTAATACTATAACATATTATACGATGATAATCTTGACAATAATTGAATCAATAATATAAGAGATATGATGCGTGAATTATCGTAGCAATAATTGAGCATAGGTGAGTGACTTCTCACGTAAGCATCAATAATTAATACCGTAGTGCTACTACTTAACTACGCCAGACATCGTACTTTTACCACCCGGGTAGTTCAACAGCTTTAACGGTAACACCTCCGGCCGTTATTTTTATAAAATATTTTTGTCGCTTTTCTCAATCCGAATAATAATTACATTGTAGGGGTCCACCAATGATTGAGCCATTGTCACGAATATTCCTAACAAAAGAATATTCCCCACCAAACGAATATTTTATAACAACTTGCATACTTTGCAAAATTTATAAATATTACCCACAACTATAACATTATATCAAATTTATTCCATAATATTCAAAAATAATATTTATAGAAAAATCATCTTTATTTATAAAAGATGGGGTCTTACAACCTCCCTTCTTATGAAATTTCGCCCTCGAAATTAGGGTACGCACTGGTATGTCGAAGAGGTAAGGATACCTTGATTTCATTTGATTCTAACTCCCAAGTCATTTCCTCAACATCGTGGTTCCTCCACAAAACTTTGACTTGAGGTATAACCTTGGAGCGTAGAATATGTTCCTTCTTATCCAAAATTTGAACAGAACCTCTTCATACGTCAAATCTTCCGCTATTTCGTCCGGGTTCTAACTCAATAATATGGTTCGGTCTTTCACATATTTACGTAACATAGATATGTGAAAACGTTATGAACACGAGACATATTTGGCGGTAAAAGCGAGTCTATAGGCCACGCCCCTACTCGATCGAGGATTAAAATGGACCGATGAATCGAGGATTAAGTTTTCCTCTCTTTCCAAATCTTGTAACTCCTTTCCATGGAGCAACTCTTAACAACACACGATCTCCTATATCGAATTCCACGCCCTTTCGATGAAGATCAAGATAACTTTTTTGTCGATTTTGTGAGGTTTTTATACGTTGTCGGATCGTTTGAATCTTTTTCGTAGTCATACGTATTTCAACTCCGGTCCCAACAACGTTGCTTCACCCACCTCATCCCAAAGATACCGGAGAACGACACTTTCTTCCATACAACGCTTGAATGGAGCCATGCCAATACTTGCTTGATAATCTGTTGTAGGGAAAACTCCACCAATGGTAAGAACTTGTCCCAACTCCCCTTGAAATCAAGGACACAGAGTCTTAATAGATCTTCAAGAGTTTGAATAGTCCTCTCCGATCGTCCGTCCGTCTCGAGGATGATATCTTAGCCGAGCTAAATCGTAAGTCTCTGTGCCCATAGCTTTTTGCAAACTAACCCAAAATCGTGAAGTGAATCTTGGGTCTCGATCGTAAACTATGGATACCGGCATACCATGCGCCTTACAATCTCGCTTTATGTACATACGAGCAAGACGTTCAAGTGTATAAGTTTCTCAGATCGGTAAGAAATGAGCGGACTTGGTCAATCTATCAACAATGACCCAAATCGCATCAATGCCTTGAGGAACTTTAGGAAGACCCGTGTGAAAATCCATGGTAATGTGCTCCCACTTCCATTCCGGAATTTCAAGTGGTTGCAATGGACCTTTTGGTACTTGATGCTCGCTTTAACTCGTTGACAAGTTAGACACCTTGAGATAAACAAATATTATCTCTCTCTTCATATTGCTCCCACCAAAATGTATGACAATATCATGATACATTTTGGTACTCCCGAGATGGATTGCAAATGGTGTGTTAGCGCCTCCATCATGATATTATACTTTAAATCGTGGTCGTTAGGAACACAAAGTCCGGAGTTGACTCAAGTATTCCTTCTTCATCGATTCTTGCTTCCGATATAGCACCTTCTTGCACTTTTTTTTTCCTCATACGCATCGCCTCCGTGTCCGTAGCTTGAGCGGCTTTAACTTTATCGATTAAAGTCGGTTCTACTCGTATACTCGCTATCATCACATGCGTCCCTGGAGTCTTTAACTCTATCTCCATCCTTTGCAAGTCACACAAAATGGGCCTTTGCGTTGACAACATCGCACTCGTACTTGTATATGATTTTCTACTCAATGCGTCAGCTACCACGTTCGCTTTTCTAGGATGGTATTGGATGGTATGATCATAATCTTTCAATAGTTCTAGCCAACGTCGTTGTCGCATGTTGAGTTCCTTTTGAGTGAAGAAATATTTGAGGCTTTTATGATCCGTAAAGATCTCCACTTTCTCCCCATACAAGTAATGCCTCCAAATTTTAAGTGCAAAGATAACAATACCGCTAACTCTAGATCATGAGTAGGATAATTCCTCTCATATTCTTTGAGTTGTCATGCGAGGCATAGGCTATTACTTTTCCATGTTGCATGAGAACACATCCCAACCCTTTGCTCAAGCATCATCAGAGATGACAAATCCTCCGAGCCGGATGGTATTGTCGTAATAGTCTTTGAAATAAGTCTCCTCTTGAGTTCTTGAAAACTCTTCTCACATTCTTCGCTCCAACCGAAACTTTGTATCTTTTCCGAGTCACCGAGTCGATGGAATAGCGATTCGAGAAAATCCTTCCACGAATCTCCGATAATAACCAAATAAACCGAGAAAGCTACGTGATTTCTACATCATCGATTTAGGTTGTTCCCACTTTGAATAAATTCAATCTTTGGCTGGTCAACAGATATTCCATGACTTGATACCACGTGCCCAAGGAATGCTACTTCTTCAAGCTAGAACTCGCATTTCTTCAACTTGGCATAAAGCTTATATTCACGAAGCTTTTGGAGTGTCGACCTCAAGTGTTGCTCATGATCTTCACGGCTTTTGGAATAAATAAGGATGTCATCAATAAAGACGACCACAAAAAGTGATCTAAATATTCCTTGAATACTCGGTTCATCATATCCATGAAGGCGGCGGGAGCATTAGTCAATCCAAAGGACATGACTAGGAATTCATAATGCCCGCATCGGAGTTCGGCCGCTTTGGAATGTCGGCAGCTTCTAATCTTCAATTGGTGATATCCTAACGAAGATCAATCTTTGAAAAGAATTTGGCTCCTTGCAACCGGTCAAACAGTCATCAATACGTGGCAATGGATACTTATTTTGATGGTGACGTGATTCAACTCCGATAATCAATACAAAGTCGCATACTCCCATCTTTCTTCTTCACGAATAGAACAGAGCACCCCAAGGAGAAGTACTAGGATGAATAAAGCCAATGTCTAACAATTCCTGCAGTTGGGTCTTTAACTCCACGAAGTTCAATAGAGCCATTCGATATGGGGCTTTGGAAATAGGTTTTGTCTGGGTTCAAGGTCGATACAAAATTCAATTTCACGCTTCTGGGGTAGGCCGGAAGTTCTTGAGAATACGTCGTGAAATTTATTAACAATAGGAATATCGTTTAAAACCGCGTATTTTTATTTAAACTGTGACATGAGCTAAGAAAGCTTGACATCCATTTTTCAATAAACGAATAGCTTTATGGCTTGAGATGACCGTGATTGATTTTAATGGTTTGGTCGTTTAAATTAAGATAATAGGTTGATTAGGAATATGAAAGCTAACAACCTTACGAAAACAATCAATTTTGCATGATAAGTAGTTAACCAATCAATCCTAGAATCACGCCAAATGCAAGTATTTTTAATGAAATAAGATCGACAGGTAATGTGAGGGTACCGATTTGAACCAAACAAGACTTATAAACAGTGGATGTAATGAAGGTTTCTCCCAACTGAGTTTCCACAGATAAGTTAAAGTCTAATTTCTCCTGAGTCAAATTTAATCGATGAGCGCAAGTAGGAGAAATAAAAGAATGGGTAGAACCCAGATCAAATAAAGTATAGACTTCATTAGAGTTTATGATAAGCTTACCCGTGATGACCTCATTCGGATTCCTTGCTCTTTGGGAGGTCACAACAAACGCCTCCCTCAGACTACTAGGCTTTGAATTTTACGGGATGGCCTTTGGTGCCTCCATCCTAGTTGAATTTGTCTTGAAACGCATAAAAATCGAGCTAAGTGACCTTCTCTTCCACAATTATAACATGCTTTGGACGGCATGACGCAGCGATTTGGATCGATGTGTCCCTCTCCTCCGCATTTGAAGCATATGATAGGTGGTCTTTCTCCTTCCTTAACAATGGGTCTTTGGTCGACGCGTCTTCCACCATTGTTGAATCTCCGCTTTCTTGAAATGTCCATTCTTATTGTTTTGGCCTCGATTACCACCGGCGGGTTACCATATCCGCCTCATGATTCCTCCACGCTTGTTGTCACCGCTCCGATGACTATTCTCGCTGGTATTATAATTTTGCCGGATGCTCTCTTTTAGTTGTGTTGACTCATTATCGCGTTCCACTAACTGAGCCCTATTTACAACATCTGAATACAAACACAGTTTATGAGAAATAAGATGTTGACGTATCTCGACTTCAAACCTCTTAAAAACATTCGCGCCATTCTCTCTTCATTATCCACCAGTGGGGGACGAACCGTGATAACTCCGCAAATTTTGCCTCAGATCATGTATTGCCACGGTTATATTGTTTTGTTCCAACTTGATAAATTCCACCTCCTTCATGTGGCGAATACTTTCGGAAAGTATTTGTCGTTGAATGACTCTGGAACTTCTCCCAAGATATCTTCAAGACAAAGAAAGTTGAGTACGCTTTACCGATTTCCACCAAGAATCTGCCTCCGCAAACATAAAAGGCGTGAAGGAACCTTTTGCTCCTCGGAGCATCCCAAGACATCAAATATCTTGGTAATCACTTTATCCATGCTTCCGCCGTAAAGTGGTTTTGGCTCTCCCTTAAACTCCGGTGGGTCCCAAATCCTTGAATTGTTTAGCGGTGACCGCCGAGAGATTTTTTCGTGTTTCCACCTACGTTTTGGGCAGAGAGTCGCTCTCACTTTCTTTGTTGCATAAATTGCATAAAGCCTCTGAACATTTGATCATTCATCATTTGGTCGGTGTTGTTGTTTGCATGTGGATTGTCGCCTTCGATGCACATTATCCTCGATTATTGATATGTGGTGAATCAACAATCGCTCGCTGCCCATTGCTATTCTCAACATTCTCGGATGTCATTTTCAGACATCGCCACAAAAACAAAAGGTTAATTGACATGTAACAAATTATCCCTATCTTCCCACCAACCAATAAAATAGCACATAAACTTAGGTAGGTCATACTAGCGAAGGTATTCCCCGCCTCTCCCCCTCCTAGTACTATTCTCACATCTTAGCCAGGATCATATCCTAAGCTCGATATCCAACCGTGACGCCCCCAAAATTAGGTATACATCACCCATCTTGGGTCGCCACTTACATGGTATGTAATTTAAATACAACTTACTAACATAACTGCCGTAAGTATAATACGATATACATAAACTGTGAGTTTAAATACAAATATCATCTACTAGATATTATACAAACTCAAAAAGGAGTCCTCATTACAATTATTATCACACTATTTCACGTAATAGTGAGGACTACTAATGCTATCTTCGGGACCATCACTGCTTCCCGACTCGTCCAAATATATTCTCATTTCAAAGAGAACAAAGTGAAAGAAAGGGTGAGCTCAACTAGCCCAAGAAGAAATATTATGACTAAGATAATGCGTAATAAATTATCAATAGTCTTCAACAATGTTAAACCGATAAAATACAATAGACAAACCGGTTTAATCTGCAGTGAATATGCAATCCATTAAAAGAGTCAAGTAGAAAATAAAGTCTACTATCTTTTAGGTTTTAAAGGTTTTTCATCATCAAGTATAGTCGAGACTCGACTTTAATAAATATTCCACATCATCGAATCACCCCGCACTACTACCAAGGATATTCTTTAGTATCACGACCACAATTATTCATGCACTACGGGCCAAGAATATTTGTGTATTCATTAATGGTCATGATCATGCCAACAATCGTCCCATCAATGCACTACTACCAATCGAGGATTTTACCCACATCATTTGTAACATTACTATTAATGATTACACCGAATAGTCTCGCAGTCATAATCATACCAAGTCCATCTATGCACTACAGAGCCACGAGATGACTTTAAAAAAATATAAACATGAGGATGATGACAATGATATAAGAATTCAATAAAACAAGTTCAAGAATTATTTTATCCAGAATTATTAACGTCCAAATTATCAATATGATATCATTTTTGTGAGAGTAAAATTCAAGAATGATCGGAAGAATATTTTCATGAAAGATCTTTGGATGAAACGCAAATATCAAGGATATTCCACTAATTTCATGGAGTATAGAAGTCAAAGTTTTAACCAACTGGGTATAATAAAGAATGGAATAACAAAAGAAATCACCATGCATGCGATAGATCGCATGCATGTGAGTTATTCCAATGTAATAATAAATAACGAACCGTGTCGTGAAATTCACACAAACGTGATGTTCCAACAGTATAATAAAGATGGAACCCGGATCCGGTGTAAAACACACGAGATAGGATATTCCAATGTAATGATAAAGATTTTAACCAGTCCCAATGTAAAACACACGCATGTGATGTTCCAATGAGAATAATAAAAATTTTAACCAGTCCCGTAAAAACACGCATGTGATGTTCCAACAGAATAATAAAGATTTTAACCAGTCCTGTAAAAACACACGCATGTGATGTTCCAATGTAATAATAAAGAAGAATGTCACCAAGTATAGGGTAAACCACTTATACAAAAGTTATTCCAATGTAATAATAAGCAATATAATAACAATGAGCTTCTCTTCATGAATAAGAAAGAATAACACCCCTTACATTTGGTAGAAGATTGAATACTACAAAGAAGTGTAGTAACAAAATACTCTTCTTCTTTCTCTCTTATTCTCTCTATATTTTCTCTCTCTATAGCTTGAATGAATTAAGTAAAAATAATGAAGCCCTAGGCCTCTATTTATAGAAGATTTCTAGCTTAGCACTTAGTGTGAAAAGGCAAGTGGCTTCGATTTAATCGGTTCGGCCGCTGTAATGTGAAACGACAAGTGGTTCGACGCCTTGGTAAAGGTAATTACTATTAACGAAGGTAAATACTATTGACGAAGGTAAATACTATTCACAAGGGAAATTACTATTGACGAAGGTAAATACTATTCACAAGGGTAATTACTATTGCGAAGGTAATTACTATATTATTGTGAAGGTAAATACTATTCACAAGGGTAATTACTATCGACGAAGGTAATTACTATTGACGAAGAGACTCTTAGATGATGACATATGAGCCCCCATAAAATAATCAAACTTACCACAAATCATTTTTTTTTCGACAACACATATTTAATCTTTCAACAATTATTAATCATTTATAACTTGTCGTCTCAATTATTGATTTAATACTATAACATATTATACTGAGATGATCTTGTGACAATAATTGAATCAATAATATAAAAGATATGATACGTGAATTCTTGTGAGTAATAATTGAGCATAAATGAGTGACTTCTCACGTAAGCATCAATAATCAATACCGTGTGTACTACTTGTCTACGCCAGACATCGCATTTCTTTTACCACCGGGTAGTTCAACAGCTTTTAACGGTAACACCTCCGCAAGTTATTTTTATAAAATATTTTTGTCATTTTCTCAATCCGACAATAATTACATTGTGGGGTCCACCAATGATTGAGCCATTGTATTTAATATTCTCTAACAAAAGAATATTCCCACCAAACGAATATTTTATAACAACTTGCATACTTTGCAAAATTTATAAATATTACCCACAACTATAACATTATATCAAATTTATTCCATAATATTCAAAAATAATATTTATAGAAAAAATCATCTTTATTTATAAAAGATGGGGTCTAACAGTCTGCACTATGAGCCTCTATTTCAGCTTTTGGCTTTAATATCTACCCTTCTTTAAGATCGAGAGTATCCTAATTCTTTTCCACGACATCTACACACACAACTTATCTTGATTAGTAAATAGTATATACACAGCAAACAATAGTTTTATAAGAGTTATCTTTTATTTTGTTTAACGATGAATTTATTCAACTCATCTCCTTTTAAACACTATATGAGTTATCTGTATTTTTAACGTTTCCCCCCTGTTCTAAGGTTATAGCCTAAGGTCGATCCCACCTAAGGTTTCTAACCCTAAAGCTTTGATACCAACCTATGACGCCCCCAAATCCGAGTACTTGAAACCCGAACTCGGTGCTTCACGATACCATTTCTATGAGCGAAATAATACTAATAATAATAACAATAATATAAATATCAAACTTAATTTACATATATCAAAGTCTAAATCCCAGGTACGAGACCTTTAAACATTCATTACATCATTGATAATAAGTATCATTGTCTTAATAAACTTTAGCTATTACATAGGATAATATAAAATTCATTCGAACAGCTTTCCTTTCCCTTTGTTCTTGCATGAACCTTCTAGTTGATCATACTTAGCTGAAAACATTTAAATTTAAAGCAAGAATGAGCATTTGATTGCCCAGCAAGTAATACCAACAATATATATTAGCTGAAATAATTAAATGTTTTCTTTGAAAGACACTTCTACAACGAATCAACAGTTGTGAAGTAAGCTGAACCAATAATAACAACATCACACTTCTATATGAAATTTTTGAAACTACGTATTGACTATAACTGGAGATCATTCAACATACTATGAACATTATTTTCTATTTTCGAAAAGGTTAAACAAAAATTCATCTCAGAAATCGTCATAACTTACGCAGCGCGGGGGTGATCGACTGCTTATGTCTGATTGATCAATACTACATGTAATAACGATATTATCGTTCACTCTATCCACCTTAGGTGCACAAAATTTTCCTGTGTTCGGATGTTCATACTTAGTCGAGAATCCAAACCAAAATAATCTGTTGGATACAATAACGTTCTATCTTGTTCAATGATATTTTTATGTCTAAATTTGAATCAAATAGCTTAGACGGCTTTTAAGTCAACGATATACATACTTGAAATCAATAAGTATGTATCAACATATGGTTAAATCTGATGGTTATCCAAGTGGGGACACTTATGTCAACCCCTATATACTAATTAACGAACATAATAAATATCTCAATTATACAATAATCTGATGATCGGATAATGTAAGAACGTGTATGAATACAAAGATTGGATACGAGAATCAATAATAATAAAGTTAATAATCAGGCACAATAATAATATGATTTTGAAACTTTCTTACTCATGTCCATTCCATAAAGTAAATGGAAAAGTAGGATACTTGCGAGTCACTGCCATAATAACGAACTTAGATTAATCTTTTATCTGATGACTATCAAGAATAAGATCATTCATTCAATTAGAATAATATATCATATCACACAAGATCGCTAATTACAATTGAGACATAACCTAATCACCTTGTCACACATATCCCATACTCATTTGAATCACAAACAATCATTAATACGATTAAAATATCTAAGTCCGGATCAATTTCAAATATTTGATTATCTGAAAGCGCTTTATCGGATGAATATCGAGTCTAAGACTTTATCGTGTAGTTCAATAGTCGTTTAGATATTTTAAATATCAGCCATATTATTTTTCATAGCCTTATAATAATTTTTAAATAATTATTATACTTTATCATGAATTTTCAAACAATCAAATCATTATTAAATGATTTAAATATTAACTAATTCTATTATCATTAATATTTAATTAATATTAAACTATTAATGAAACTATTGCCAAAATATTAAAGTTATTTATAATAACTCAAAATATTTTTAAAGTATTAATATTACCCTTAAATGATTTTTAAAACATTTAAAATTATTTTAAATAATTATCATTAATATTAGAATATTAATTTATTGTTTATCAAAATATTAAAAGTCATTAGTTATAACTTAAAATATTTTTAATTCATTTATTTCCTTTTTAAATAATTTTAAATTAATAAAACCATTTTAAAACTATTTATTTAATATAATTATTAACTAAATCTAGTATCCTTAATATTAAAATATTAATATTTTTCATGAAAAAAAATATCAAAAGTTATATTTTATAACTTAAAATATTTTTATAATCTCTAAATTATTTTTATATAAATTTTAAATCATTAATTCTATTTTTCATCATTTATTTAATATCCTTATTAAATAACTTAATCATCATTAATATTTAATTATTAATGAAATACATCACAAAATATTAAAAGTTATAGAAAATAACGTAAAATATCTTTTTATATCATAATATATTTTTAAATGATTTTTATGTATAAAATTATTTTTAAATAATTTATTTAATATTATACTTAAATAAATTAAATACTTTTTATATTCCAAAAATATTAAATATTTATGAAATATACTTAAAATAATTAAAACTAATTTTCGGACTTTAAAATAATTTTTAATAATTTATTTGGTATTTTAATAATTAAAACTAATTTTTTCTATTTATTTAATTAAAATAATTAATTTAGAAATAAATCATCATTAAAAGTATGATAAGCGTACAAACTGTCGCTAATGGTGGTCTTCGCTCAAACCCAGATTTTCATGTTAGATTTCGAGTGGGGTACTTTGACTAAGATTTCATATCAGATCGTGGTGTTTCTGGACTACATAATGATCATAGTTTGTAGAACTAATGTAATACTATAAGATACACTAACAATTAAGGTCATATCATGCATCAAATGAAAGATCTAAGCTAACCAAAACACTGTCAGAGCTGTTCTTCATTTCTGGGTTTGCCCAGAAATGAAGAACAGTTCGACTGTTCACTTTTGAGCTCCCCACTACATGATGATCATGCAACATTTTTGTGATCTAAAAGTTCTAGGTTGTAGACCACATGTAACTAAATAGATCTATTACAAAACATTACTAAAAAAAAACAACACAACAAGAAGATATAATCTGGTCAAACTATGCCAGAGAAACTGTTCTTCATGAATCTGGGTTTTTCCCAGAAACTCATAAGGCTGGTGGTCAACCCTAGTTTGACCACCCATATCTTTGATCATGTAACAGATCTGGTTGTTCTATGGGTTTTAAGATGTAGTATTCGTGTCAAACTACAAGTCTATAACAAGAACATGTCCATACTATAACGGATCAGCAAGAACAGAAGCTCTAAAAATGACTGTCAGAAATTTTGGGTTTCTGGGTTGCCCAGAAACTCAGAATTTCTGATCGGTCAACTCACTTTGACCACGAATATCTTTTAATCTACAACAGATATGACCATGATTCAAGTTTCATATTAAAGATCTCCTGACAGAGTACAAGTACAAAGTTTCAAAACACAAAAACACATAACAGATCGAGATCTGTGGGACCTGACTCAGACCCTTATTTTCAAAAAAATTCAGATTTGAAAAATCATTAAATCCGAGCCTCTAGATGTTATGGGTTTAACATCTAGCAACCCAGATCATTGATTAACACCCCATACAACATATTTAACACAAAAAAAATTTACATCTAACATAAGATCAAAAGTCAACTTTCTAGATTAGGGTTTACATCTTATGCTCCAATTCTGACTTCTATGCTTCTGATTTGATCTTGGTGTTCGTGGGGCCTGATTTGTGACTGATCTAAAACTATAATTTCATGGGTTTGGTCTTAAGAGAGTATGGCTAGGTATTTGTGAACAAATTAGGCCAAAATGAGGATTTTCTCTCTCTTAAATTATGCAAATCATGTATGCAATGTATGGGATGGCTGATCATGTGATGTGTTATAGATTGTAGGCTCATAGGTAGGTCTAGGGTAGGGTGGCTGCAGATTTTGCAAGGATTTGGCTAGCAATAATTCAACTAATGGGACAAAAAGGGCACTTTAGTAATTTCATTTTAATCTCAAGGGTATTCTTGTCCAAGGTGCTTGAATCTAGGATTTATTCACTAGATTTTACATCTTAAAGTTTCCCAAATAATTACTAGGGTTTGGACAATTAAAAATTAAAGTGTACTAAAATTTTAATTAAACGCACTAATTTAAAATTAGGGTTTTTTAATAGAAAATTAGGGTTTTTAAAATTAGGGTTCCTTAATACTAATAGGGTACCCGAATTAACTATTAGGGTTTCCTAATTATCATTATAATTCACAAAAATAATCCTTAGGGTTTCTAAGTTTTGCCAATTAGGGTTGTCAAATAATAATTAGGGTTTCTCCTAATTACAGAAATTATATAATACACAGTAAAATTCATATAACACAATTACTACACAGTCTCGAACTCATAACCGAGTTTAACAATTAGGGTTTAATAAGATGATATATGGGTTATGACATAATTTACCACAATTGACCAACCATTATCAGTCTCCACATTTACAGTACATATTTATAGCACTAAAAAATCAAAATATAATTAATATTATATTATTATTCTCATCCCTTGATCAAAATCCAAATTTAGGGTTTGTATTCCATATCTGATTTATCTTTCATATCTAACATTAATAATTAAGTTAAAATAATTAACATAATAATCGAACTAAAATTCATATAATAAAATAGTAATTATAATAATTCCAATAATCATTTCATATATTATTTAAATAATATAAAAATCATATTTTCATAGAAAATAAATAATAAGGACATTTCAACTATAAAATTAATTATTTTTTGTATATACGTTATAATGATCATTAATTCTAAAATAAAATTTGTTAGTTCCTAGTTGGCACAATAGTTATCTAGAAGGGGGGGGTTGAATAGTTATTTAAAAATATTTTCTTTTTAAACTAGTTCTTTGATAGTGATTAAAACTTAGCGGAATTAATATTAGTTTTAATCTTCTTTACAAGGCACTGGAGTAATGAGGGTGAGGCAGTTATGACAGTTATAATAGTTATAGCAGTTATGATGTGAATGTAAATGACACAGTCGTTTTAAGTGGTTCAAAGCACTTAAAGCTCCTAGTCCACTCTTCTACTCAACGAGTAGGATATCCACTAAGGATGTCTCATTACAACTTAATCAATCACACGATTCCTTCTGCACCAGTGATCTAGGAACTTCTTAGTTCACTCTTGAACTCTTCAAGTCCAAAGAGACTTGGCTTTCTTCTGATTCACTATTGAACTCTTCAAGTCCAGCAGACTTGGTACTCTTTTTCAGTTGGTTGATAATGTTGTGTTCTTGATGGTTGCTACTCAGTCGCTGTGTAAGCACTTGTTCTAAAGAACTGAGTAGCTGAGCAAGCTTTGCAATATCTTAGATCGTAGAGTTGAGCTTGAGAGAGATGTTCATGTTATTTGTTTAATGCTTGCTAAAATCTCTCTCATCTGTCTGATCTGTATATATGTGATGTTGAAAACTATCCGTTGGATCCATTCGTTGTGGCATTAAATGCATCTGAACTTTCATCTTCGTGATGGAGACATTTCGCACATCTTCCTCAATTCGCATTACGCCCACCGACACTCGCAGTTTCTTTTCTCACCTAACACCTGAAAAGGTGTTTTGTCCCTCTTACCCATGGTACTATCCTTAGCTTCTTCAATACGCTTCTTTGTTGCATACTAAGGATATTTCATATATTCTGGGACTGATGAGCACTGCAGCATCTGGGATCCATTCCTCACTTGTTGAAAACACAGATCATGAGGCTCAACGTTTTCTGACATGAGACAGATGATGCTCTACGATTTGGATCGTGGTGTTCTACGATTTAGATCGTAGCATCTTTGACATCTTTGCACACTACGATGCTATCAGTCGAGAGCACTACGATTTCCTTTAAACCCTTGCACACTACGATCTTCACTTGCTCGTGTTGTTGACTCTACGTTCCCGAGAGCACACTATGATCGTTGACTTGTAAACTTCATGTTTCCTTCAGCATACTGCGATCGTGGAGTTGGCTCAGCAAACGTTGGGACCACTCTACGATTTTTGAAGAGTCCCCTTCAAGGCAGGCACACTACGATCTTCAGGCTCTACGTTTTCTGCCTTGACTCCTGCAATGTTGATCAGATTGATGCACTACAATTTCTTTAAGACTAATCTATTACATCTTAAGATCAACCTAACAGTTTTGATCTTTCTATCTATACATTCTTTATCAGAATGGTACATGTTGAAAGATTAGATCAACCCAACAATTTTGATCTATCACTAAGTCCTTGTATATATATTCATTTAAGGACCTTACAAATAATCATGAACATATACATTAAAACATCAAATCATAATATGCATTCTCCCAACAATCTCCCTCTATTTGATGTTGACATAACCAAGGAGATTTGTTGTCATGATTATTAGTGACTAGATGCATTTGCAGGAAATTTAAACATGACTTAGTATTTCAGTGAGCAGCTGAAATTTCTAGAGAATAAGCATGAATTTATTGATGATCAGAAGATATTACAATTCAGCATTACATCAATAGGAAATTTATGTTTCAACTTATCTCTATTTCCTTGACCTCTTTAGTGGAGGTGGGTTAGCGTACTCCTCAGCCCTTCTTTTTCTTTGAGCTTCCTCGTTTCTGGCTAACTCTTCCAGCTCGCTTAGACTTAGTATTGGATTCTCCTCATGCATGTGCATGAATGCAGGATCTCCAGTTGGCATTCTTATGCATACAGTAGACACATCTTGTGAGCTGAGAGTTGACTCCTGACGGCTTAATGGTATAGCCATTACAATTCTCTGTTGATCAGATCGTTGAGTCTGACTGTGGAATTGTCTTGCAGGAGGGCT
Source organism: Panax quinquefolius (assembly GCA_020205615.1). Lineage (NCBI taxonomy): Eukaryota > Viridiplantae > Streptophyta > Magnoliopsida > Apiales > Araliaceae > Panax > Panax quinquefolius. The sequence goes on along the minus strand of CM035164.1, from coordinate 79,480,531 downwards.
TCGTGATGCTTGAGATTGATATTTTCCTCTTCCCCTTTCTTGAGTTCCATGACCTCCTCCGCCTCTGCCATGTCCTCCCTGAACTCCTTTCCCTTTATTCTCCCCCTTTATGTCAGCATCAAGGGTTCGAATATCGGCAGACAGTCGATTAACACCTCGGACAAGCTCGTTCAGTTGGCTTTGTGTCTGAGCAATGTCCTCTCTATTTTCCTTGATCTGTTTTTCAGATCTTGCTTCTTTGTTTTGGAGAAATGAAAGAATCATATCATTATGTTTGGCCTGATTTGCTTAAGATTGCTGGAAGTCATAGACAGAAGCTTTCAAGTTGAGGATGTTGTCCAGCATAATTTTATGTTGAAGGTCTTGGTGTTTCTGCATTTCAAGAATAGCCTCTCTTTGCTGGGCAGCTCTCTGGAAGTGGATCTCATCTCTGTCCGACATACTCTTCAGAATCTCTTTGATAATTTCTCTTAGCCTCTTTGTAAGCTCGGTATTCATAGTGCCAGGGAAATTATTTGCAGCTGTGATCATTTGATTCAGTCGGATATTGATGAGATCAGAGTGAGTTTCCAAACTTGCTTCTATAGACTTGACAATTTTCTCAGAGGTGTCTTTCAAGTCATCCTTGGTAGGCAGGCTTGGGAGAGTATCATTTGCTTGAGGATTGTTTATTGGAGGGGTTCTCGGTTGAGATTGATCTTGCAAATTGTAAAGAGCGAGATCAAGACTGAAGTAGTCATGTGATGAGGAGGATGGTATATCAGCTGGAGGGGCTTGGGTTTGGATGTCTGGGATAGGTGACTACGATTTCAATGTTGGATTCTACGATGTGGCTGGAGTCTTGAATCGTAGAGTTGGTGATTTGTGGAAGCAGGGTAAGCTAGGTTGACTTCTTTTGGTTCTTCAGTTACAGAATTTTGAGATTGTGTAACTGAAAACTGATTGAGTAGGTGAAGAATCACTTCCATCCATCGAGGAAATTTATAGAATTGACTGAATGAAGATGATGGCAAGTGATTAACTTTGAAGAGATCAGGAATAGTCAATACCTCAAGTTTATCCTTGGATGAGGAATGGTAGGTAAGCAGCTTCTTGGCAAAGATGACTTTCCCTGGAAATCCATTAGCCAGAACTAAGATTGCTGGATATTCCTTGAAGCTCCAGAACATGTGATCCCATGAGTTCAGGATTTGAGCTTGATGGTATGCCATCATGGGTAGGTAGGAAAACAATTGAGTGTACAGATAGCTCCTAAATCCATCTTTCCCTACACCAGTGATTTCAAGCTCATCATCATCATTTTCTTCCTCTTCTTTGGTCTCTTCTGAAGATTCCATTATCTCAATGGTCTCTGGAAAGTTTGGCATTGATTCAACTTTATCTTGGGCAGGAACCTCTTCTTCTGCCATTGGGATATCATGAAGCTCCCCCTCAGCATGGTCATCCTCTTGTAGATTCAGAAAGTCCCCCTCAGCTGGAACATCTTCTTGAGAGATCAGAAACTCCCCCTCAGCTGGGACATCTTCTTGAGCTTTAGACTTCTCCCCCTCAGCCGGTGTGTACTCAATCATGAAAATTTCAGGGATCTCCCCTCACTGAGCACCTGTCCTCTCTTTATTTGCTTGGGGTGTTTCTTCTTTTCTTGCCCACACTCTTCAATTCCTTTTCATTCATCTCAAGAATATACTTCTTGACCAGCTTTCTTTTTGCTTTGCTGGGTTTAGCCACAACTTCTGGACTCTCTTGAGTCTTAGCTTTGTCATGTTGAACAACCACTCTTCTTGAAGCAGCTTCTTCCATTTCTGCCACACTTGGCTTGGTTTCAGAGAATTGCAGAGACTCTACGATTGAAGAAACTGTTGGTCTTTTGGACTTATGACCAGTTTTGTTCTTCTTTAGGATCTGTGATATGGTGGCTTGATCCTCTTCAGCTTCTTCTTGCTGTTGCTTCTTTCTTAGCCTCCTTAGAGTCTCTATATCAGAGGACTCTACAGGAATGTCAGTTGTAGATCCTTGAGGCTCTTCGATTTGTCTTGCCCTTAGCTTTCTCTTGCCCTTACTTTTTCTGGCAAGAGCAGAGGGTTCTCCCTTGTCTGCTTCTCCTTCTTCTTCAACTTCCCTGACAACAGACATGTCTCCTGGAAAGTCTGCCTCCTTTAGTTCCCCAGTTCTCCCATTGGACTCTGTCATCATTCGAACATACTCAGCAGGGTTTCTCTTCTAGTTCTCAAACAACTACTGGGTCATTCTTCGATTTGGGTTGATGGCTTCTCCTTCAACATCCCCAATTGTGTCACCCAGTGCAGATTGCAGAATGATGCTTATGAATCTCCCATACAGCATCTTCGGAGTGCTATTTGATTTCTTCGAGTTGACGATCCACTTGTCGATCCACTTGAGCAATACAGCCCCATAGTTGAGTTGTGTACCATAAGTTATGGCCGTCATGAGCTTAAGATGAGTCTCATTTACCGAATCATAACCTGAGCTCTTGCAGCAGATGCATTTCCCAATAATGTCAGCCAAAAATTCGTATCTTTGAGGGAACTCCTTCTTTTTGTAGCCTTTCACAGAGGGATTCTTCTTGTGGTGCATTTTCTTCAATCCCTCTTGGAAGCTTATGCTGTCTAGAAATGGATGCCCTTCATTCTTAAAACCTAGGGCCAGATTGAAGTCCTTTTCCCTTAGTCTCATTTCTACTCCCTTTACTCGAGTAGTGATGGTGTTGTGTTCGAACATACCATTCTTATAGAACTCCTTCACTAGCTTGGGATAGATGAGTGTATCGGGTGCTCAACGCCTCTTCGAGACCCGCCTTTTGGTGGAGCATTCTTGAACTCATCAGCATCCTTGAACTCAGAGTAAGCACAAAATTACATTTGAAGCGACCATTGATTACAGAGTTGAGAAGTGAGATACGACTGAGCTTTTTACTGATTTAGGGTTTTGCTTTGAGAGAGAGAGAGAATGGGAGAGATAATCTTTTGAACTTCAGATTTCAAAAACATAGTTTCAATTTGTACTTGTAACTTCCCTCTCTCTTTTTGACTTAGTGGGACAGGTGTCGCCTTTTGCTTGGCTCTACGATTTTGACTGAGTAGGAATGTACTGATTTGTCCTTTGTGTCTTCAGAGCTGAGGTGACTTTGGGATGACTACGATCGTAGAGGTAGTCTTCTGTTCGTTGAGTCTGTCCTGCGATCGTCGAGTCTGTCTGGTAGTCGTTGAGTCTGATCAACATTCGTTGAGTCTGTCCTACGATCGTTAAGTCTGTCTGGCAGTCGTCGAGTCTGATCAGCATTCGTTGAGTCTGTCCTATAATCGTCGAGTCTGTCCTACGATCATCGAGTCTGTCCGAATCCTTGTGATGAGTTTTTGATAAAGCATTCTTTTAAGGCAGCTCGGGAAGGGCCAACCTTTTGGAGAGATTCAAGGATTAGGTTTGTTCCTGAGACACCTCTTAGAGAGATTGACTTGTTATGAAGCTTGTCATCACAGGATGAGCTTTTGTCATCGTTGAGTCTGCACTAAGATGGTTGAGTCCTTGCTACGATCGTTGAGGTAGTTGTCTGTTCAGCTCTACGATCGTGAACTTCCCTTAATCATGTCTATAATTTTGAGTTCAGCATTTGTATCTGTCATGGTTAGCACAATCTAGAGCATATATTTCATGGTTGTAGATTTAGCATTCCTAGCTCACTTATTAACTTATTAAATCTGGATTCATCTAGTGGTTTTGTAAAAACATCAGCAAGTTGATTTTCAGTAGGGATATATTGTAAAGATATAGTTCCATTTTGCACATGATCCCTAATGAAGTGATACCTTATTTCTATATGCTTGGTCCTAGAATGCATGACATGATTATGAGTTATTGCTATGGCACTTGTGTTATCACAGTGTATGGGAATAGATTTGAAATCGAACCCATAGTCAGCTAGCTGATTTCTCATCCATAGGATCTGAGCACAGCAGCTGCCAGCAATAATATATTCAGCTTCTGCAGTTGAAGTAGACACTGAGTTTTGCTTTTTGCTAAACCAGGACACAAGTCTGTTTCCAAGAAGTTGACAAAGCCATCTGGTACTTTTTTCTATCTATTTTGCATCCTGCAAAATCAGCATCTGTGTATCCTATTAGTTTAAATGAGGATTCCTTGGGATACAACCGCCCCAAGTAGGGTGTACCCTTGAGATACCTGAAGATCCTCTTTTACAGCATGCAAGTGTGACTCTTTAGGGTTAGCCTAAAATCTAGAACATATGCATGTTGCAAACATTATATCTGGTCTACTGGCAGTTAGGTATAAAAGAGACCCTATCATACCTCTATATTGAGTGATATCAATACTTTTACCTTTCTCATCCTTGTCAAGCTTGGTTGCAGGAGCAATTGGTGTTTTCATGGGAGATGCTGATTCCATGCCATACTTCTTTAGTAGGTGTTTGATGTACTTGGCTTGGTTTATGAAAATTCCTTCTTCAGTTTGCTTTACTTGTAGTCCAAGGAAGAAGTTCAGCTCACCCATCATGCTCATTTCAAACTTGCTCTGCATTAGCTTAGAGAATCTCTTGCATAACTTTTCGTCAGTAGAACCAAAAATAATGTCATCAACATAGATTTGAACTAGTAAGACTTTGTCTTTATGCTTTCTAAGAAACAGTGTGGTATCTACTCTACCTCTAGTGAACCCATTTTCGATTAAGAAGTTAGTTAGTATTTCATACCATGCTCTGGGTGCTTGTTTAAGACCATATAAGGCTTTATCTAATCTATAGACATAATTGGAAAGAGGTGGATTGATGAAACCTGGAGGTTGCTCTACATAAACTTCTTCTTGGTGTTCTCCATTTAGAAATGCACTCTTGACATCCATCAGGAAGACTTTGAACTTCATGTGAGCCGCAAAGGCAAGAAAGATTCTGATGGCTTCTAGTCTGGCAACAGGTGCAAATGTCTCATCGTAGTCGATACCTTCTTCTTGAGAATAACCCTTTGCCACTAATCTTGCCTTGTTTCTGGTTATGACCCCATCTTCATCCATTTTATTTCTGAAGACCCACTTAGTTCCTATCACAGGATGACTCTTTGGTCTTGGTACCAATCTCCATACTTTACTTCGTTCAAATTAGTTGAGCTCTTCCTGTATTGCTTCTATCCAGCTGGAGTCTTCCATAACATCCTCTATCTTCTTTGGCTCTATTTGTGACAGGAAGCTTAGATAAAAACATTCATTCTGAGTAGCAGCTCTTGTTTTGACTCTGGCACTCGGATCTCCAATGATTAGATCCTGAGTGTGATCTATTTCCCATCTGTTACCAGTTGGGACATCTGTCCTGATGCCTTCCTGTCTTAAATCTTCAAGGTCTATTTCTTCTTCTTGGAGTGGAGGCTCGCTGTCTTGGATGGACCTCTCTACGATTTCACTATTTGGCACTACGATCATAGTGTTGAGCTCAACGATTTCATTCGTAGTGTCTGCACTATCGGTCGTAGTGTCTTGAGGCACTGCTTTGTCTAAGTCAGTTTCATCAAAGATGATGTGTATTGAGACTTCGACATTCAGTGTCTTCTTGTTAAACACCCTGTAAGCTTTGCTGTCTGTGGCATATCCAAGAAAAATCCCTTCGTCTGACTTGGGCTGGAATTTTGTCAGATACTGCTTTCCATTGTTGAGAATATAGCATGCACAGCTAAAGAGATGGAAATAGCTGACACTCGGCTTCCTTCCTTTCCATAGTTCGTAGGGTGTCTTCTTGATCGTAGAGTGAATTAATGATCTGTTCTGTGTGTAGCATGCAGTGTTGATAACTCGCCCGTAGTATTCAGCAGTGCATTTAGCCGCCGCTAGTAAAGTCCTTCCATCCTCTATCAGGGTTCTGTTCTTTCTTTCAGCAACTCCATTTTGTTGAGGAGTTCATGGAGCTGAGAAGTTATGACTGATGCCATTGTCTGAGCAGAACTTGTCTATTTATGAGAAATCGAATTCTCTTCCATGATCACTCCTTATGGCCTTGATTTTCTCTCCTTTCTCGTTCATTACCAGTCTGAACATCTTGATTAATTCGGAGCTTGTCTCATCCTTTGAGGTTAAGAAAAATACCCATATGAATCTGGTGTAGTCGTCGACTATGACTAGAGAGTATCTTTTTCCTCCAAGACTAGTTGTTGGGATTGGCCCAAAGAGATCCATGTGGAGCAGATGCAGGGGTTTGTCAATGGAGTTGGCAGTCTTGCTCTTGAATGAGCTTCTGGTTTGCTTTCCAAGCTGGCAGGCATTGCATGGCCTTTCCTTCACAAAGTTGAACTTGGGTAGACCAGCTACGAGGTCTTTTGATGCCAGTTTGGACATGCTTTTGAAGTTTAAGTGAGACAGCCTTCTATGCCATAGCCAGCTCATTTCCTCGGACGCTTTTGCTAGAAAATATATTGTCTCATCAGAGCTTAGTTGACTAAGATCTACTGTGTAGACATTTCCTTTTCTTGTTCCGATCAGCTTTATGGCAGATGTATTCAAATCTCTGACTAGACATTGGTTGTTGAGAAATTTTACTTGGTGACTCTTGTCGTAGATTTGGCAGATACTTAGAAGGTTGTGTTGGAGTCCTTCCACATAAGCTACTTTGCTGAAAGATACTGCACCATTGCCAGCAGAGCCAAATCCTCTTGTCTTGCCCGAGCTGTTATCTCCAAAGATGACTGAGGGACCCTCCTTTTCTACATAGTTAGATAGTAGAGCTTTGTTCCCTGTCATATGCCTTGAGCATCCACTATCCAGATACCATGTTGAGGTCGTGGAGCTCTTTTCCTATCAAAACATTTGAACCTTCATTTTGGTACCCATATTTGCATGGGTCCTTCATTGTTAGTGCCTTTGGGGACCTAAATTTGTCTAATCTTGGGTCTCAGATGCATGGAGTTATAATAACACTTTGTAGCCCTATGACCATATTTATTGCATATGAAACATCTATTATGATGCATGCCTGTGTGTGTGTGGTGATTCATCTTCCACTTGGACTTGTGTGGTTCCTTAGTTAACCTTCATTAAACCCGATTCTCTTTCTTCCACGTGTCCTTAGGTTTCATAAATAGTGATGAGTGTGCCTTACCTCTACTTCAGATTTTCCCAGTTGATTCGTAGAGTTGGTTTTGCTTGACTCTACGATTCTTCGAGGTCAGAGTAGAGGTTGAGTTACTCTTCTCCTTTATGAAACCCGCACCAGCGCGTGAGATCCTTTTACTTCTCCGAATATAACTAGAAACAGTAGAACAAGGTTGAACTGCTCTTCCAACTGTGAGGATTTCACAAAGGTAATGCCTCTACCAAAACTTGAGGCATTACTAGTGCTAGTTTCCATTGTTTTTCCACACAAGATTCTCGAGATGAATTCCCCAAAGCCTGAACACGTTTCATCGAATATGCTTCTCCTCATAGAGAGCGGGCATCCATGGATAATGAGGATTTGTTCCATGCGTAGATAGTCTTCTAGATCCTCAATTTTAGAGGTTAGCTTAGACTCTCTTTGTGCATTGAGTGTGTTTGTTCTGCTTTAAAGTTTCATTCTCACCTCAAGTTTGGATGAGAATATTGGTACTTTGAAGGGTCAAGCTTTCAAGCTCTTCTTGAACTCTCTTCTTTCCTCTTGAAGAAGTGAATGATCTTTAGACAAGACTCGAACCACTTCATGTATTGATGTAGATCGATGGTTATGCCATGCAAAGCGCTTCTTAAGTCACTTATATCTACATCGGAGAATTAAAATCAAATACCTCATCGAGACTTACATCATGTATGTTTAGGCTTTGTTTGTCCTTTGCATGTTTGGCCATTAAGCACAGATTGGCCATATGTGGTTCTTCCTCATCTCCGGAGTCTGCATTTGAGTCATTATCTGAATCACTCCACAATCCTCCAGCAACCAGGCCTTTGTCTCTTTTCTGAGGCCTCTTGGTTCCTTTGTATTCTTTCTTTGCATGAGATTTCTTCTTTAGTTCTTCTTTGATAGGCTTGTTGCAGTTGGCAATGAAATGACCAGGTTTCTTGCAGTTGTAGCATAAATCATTCATTTGTTCTGGGTGGCGTGAATTCTTGACTTTCTTTGGCTTGCTTGCTTACGCCTTGTCGCATTTAACCTTCTTAGTCTCTTTACCAAAGATAACAAAGTCATCGTCTTCGTCTTCATCATCATCAGAGTCAATCTCAGTGATGACTTTTGAGACACCTTCATTTGCCTTGAGAGCAACACCCTTATCCTTTCTTCTTCCTTCTGATAAGGTTTCGGCATGTTGGGTCAGCTCCAGTTTGTAGGTCAGGAGATTTCCATACAGTTGTTGAACTGTCATCTCATTAAGATTCTTTGATTCTCTAATTGATGTGGTCTTTCCATCCCACCTGCTCGGTAGGGCTCTCATGAACTTTATGGTTAGATCCTTGTTAAGATAGATCTTCCCATACGCTCGTAGAGAGTTGAGCAGAACATTGAATCTTTCATAGGTTGCGATCCACGCTTTCTCCTCGCATACGAGCGAACATTTCATATCTTTGTGTCGGAGAGACTGTTTGTTCTCTCTGACTTCTTCAGTTCCTTCATGCATGATCAACAGTGCTTCCCAAACTTCTTTAGCTGTTTTGCTGTTTACAACATTTTCAAACAGATCGTCCTCTAAGGATTGGAACAGGATGTTCTTAGCCTTCTTATCAAGTTGGACAGCTCTCTTCTCGTTGTCTGTCCACTCTTCTTTAACTTTGATCTGTATACGGTTTGGATCGTTAGTGGTTGGTACAAGCTTGGTTGGAATGTAGGGCCCATTTTGAACGGTCTCAAATAGATCTTCATCTATTGAGTCCATGTATGCTTGCATCCTGACTTTCCAGTTAGCAAATTTATCCTTGTTGCACATTGGTGGCTTGCTACCTCCCCCGGTCATGGATTCGCTTGGTACGAGTGCCATTGGATCTACTAAAGCTTGTAAGCTGTAAAATAGAACCTGCTCTGATACCAATTGTTAGTTCCTAGTTGGCACAATAATTATCTAGAAGGGGGGGGGGGGGGTTGAATAGATATTTAAAAATGTTTTCTTTTTAAACTAGTTCTTTGATAGTGATTAAAACTTAGCGGAATTAATATTATTTTTAATCTTCTTTACCAAGCACTGGAGTAATGAGGGTGAGGCAGTTATGGCAGTTATAACAGTTATAGCAGTTATGATGTGAATGTAAATGACAAAGTCGTTTTAAGTGGTTCAGAGCACTTAAAGCTCCTAGTCCACTCTTCTACTCAACGAGTAGGATATCCACTAAGGATGTCTCATACAACTTCCGAATCACACGATTCCTTCTGACTGCCAGCTCAGGAACTTCTTAGTTCACTCTTGAACTTTTCAAGTCCAGCAGACTTGGCTTTCTTACAGTTCACTACGAACTCTTCAAGTCCAGCAAACTTGGTACTCTTTTTCAGTTGGTTGATAATGTTGTGTTCTTGATGGTTGCTACTCAGTCGCTGTGTAAGCACTTGTTCTAACTGAGTAGCTAAGAAAGCTTTGCAATATCTCAGATCGTAGAGTTGAGCTTGAGAGAGATGTTCACGTTGTTTGTTTAATGCTTGCTAAAATCTCTCTCATCTGTCTGATATGTATATATGTGATGTTGAAAACTATCCGTTGGATCCATCCGTTGTGGCATTAAATGCGTCTGAACTTTCTGTACTGTGATGGAGATATTTCTGCACATCTTCTGAATTCTGCATTCTGGCCCACTGACACTGCAGGTTGATTTCTCACCTAACACCTAAAAAGGTGTTTTGTCCCTCTTACCCATTGTACTATCCTTAGCTTCTTCAATACGCTTCTTTGTTGTATACTAAGGATATTTCATATATTCTGGGACTGATGAGCACTGCAGCATCTGGGATCCATTCCTCACTTTTTGAAAATACAGATCACGAGGCTCGACATTTTCTGACATGAGACAAATGATGCTCTACGATTTGGATCGTGGTGTTCTATGTTGGGTAAAATCAATACGCTTAAAAACACGCAAGTGCACGTGGTCAACAAGTAATATAGTAGTGAGTAAAGTATCATTCCCACGAGGGCAAAATATCAAGAATCTTAACTTCACAATTATCAATTTTGTATTAACCCTAATTTTATTAAACTAATCAATTCGATGGTTTTTAAAATAAATAAAAGAGACTAAATTAGTAAATAATTAAACTATCACAAAACAATCACCAATAACGAAATCCGGAATTTCAAACAATTAATGGAGAATTAGACTTATGATTTCACCCCGAGCTTCACTCTGATTTTCAAACCTTTTTCCAACTCAATTCAATATCCCAGTTTATTAATCAAGAACACGAACGTAGTAAGAGCCACCTCTCGATGCACTAATACCATAATAACATCAATCCACAATAAAGATAGAAATCCGTTAAACACCTAAATTAACCAACTCACTATATCTCGTAGGCTTGGAGGCAGAATTCGTCGAGCTCATTTAGTTGGAGTAGCCTCTTTTCTCCTACCGCGGCTTGATCAAAATTCAATTTCTGTATTGCCCAATAAGCCTTGTGCTGTAGCTCCACTAGTAAGTGACATGCCTTTCCGTACAAAAGTTGATAAGGTGACATCCCGATTGGCGTTTTGTATGCGGTCAGAAGACGCCCATAATCGTCGTCCAATCAAGTGACCAATCTTTTCGACTTCGATTCGACTTTCTCCAATATCCTCTTAACTTCTCTCGTTCGATACCTCGGCTTGCCCATTAGTTTGAGGGTGATACGTTGTAGCCACCTTGTGATTTACCCCATACTTAGCCAAAAGTCTCAGAAACAACTTATTGCGTAAGTATCGCCTTCATCACTAATTATTGCTCTTGGCGTGCCGAACCTCGTGAAAATGTTTTTCTGTAGAAACTTGAGGACCACCTTGGCATCATTAGATGGTAATGCTGCAGCTTCAACCCATTTTGATACATAATCCACCGCGAGCAGAATATACTGATTGCTCAAAGACGACGGGAATGGTCCCATGAAATCGATGCCCCATACATCAAAGATTTCCACTTCAAGAATTGTTTGTAGGAGCATCTCATTCCGTTTCGATATGTTTCCCACCCTTTGGCATCTATCACATGTTTTCACAAATTGGTGGGCGTCTTTGAACACCGTAGGCCAATAAAACCCGGATTGAAGAACTTTTGCCGCGGTGCGCTCACTTCCGTAATGTCCACCGTATGCCGATGAATGGCATTCTTGTAATATGTTGTGGACTTCACTGTATGGGATACATCGTCGAATCATCTTATCGGCACATTGTTTAAACATATACGGCTCATCCCACATGTACCACTTGACGTCGTGAAGAAACTTCTTTTTCTGTTATCGTGTAAGATCCGGGGGAAGAATCTTGCTAACCACATAATTCGCTAAGTCTGCATACCACGGAAATTCTGCATTCAACTCAAATAACTGCTCATCCGGGAATGTCTCGTTGATCACACATCTATCTTCATCCTTTTTCTCCGAATTTTCCAGTCTTGATAAATGATCGGCAACTTGATTCTCCGTCCCCTTTCTATCTTTAATTTATAAATCAAATTCTTGAAGTAGGAGAATCCATCGGATAAGGCATGGCTTAGCATCTTTTTTCCCTATTAAGTACCGAATCGTCGAATGGTCCGTGTAGACTATTACCTTAGTCCCGATCAAATATGCCCGAAATTTGTCGAACGCGTATACCACTGCAAGCAATTCCTTCTCCGTTGTAGTGTAGTTCATTTGAGTCTCTATGAGTGTTTTGCTTGCATAGTAAATGGTGTGAAACACCTTGTCTCGTCTTTGGCCCAAAATAGCCCCAACCGCATAGTCGCTTACATCACACATAAGTTCGAAAGGCATTTTTCAGTCCGATGCGACTATCACGGGGGCTGTAGTTAATTTCTTCTTCAACAATTCAAACGCGGACTTGCATTTCGCAGTAAAGCTAAAAGTTGCATCCTTCTCTAAAAGACTGCATAGAGGATTTGCAATCTTAGAGAAGTCTTTTATGAACCTCCGGTAGAACCCAACATGCCCCAGAAAACTGCGAATACCTTTAACTGAGCTCGGTGGAGGTAGTTTCTCGATCGTGTCCAACTTTGCCTTGTCCACCTCCAATCTTAGAGCCGACACCTTATGTCCCAAAATTATGCCCTCTTCAACCATGAAGTGGCATTTCTCCCAATTTAGTATGAGGTTGGTGTCCTTACACCGCTGCAATACCATGACCAGATTCTCTAAGCAAGTGTCAAAATTGTCCCCATAGACCGAGAAATCGTCCATGAAGACTTCAACGTTCTTCTCCACCATATCCAAAAAAATAGCCATCATACATCTCTGGAAAGTTGCAGGTGCATTGCACAGTCCGAATGACATCCTCCTGAATGCAAAGGTGCCGTAAGGGCAAGTGAATATTGTCTTTTCTTGATCCTCAGGAGCGATAGCAATCTGATTACATCTCGAATATCCATCCAATAAGCAGTAAAACTCATGTCCCGCTAACCTGTCTAACATTTGATCGATAAAAGGTAGCGGGAAATGATCCTTCTGGGTTGCCTTATTCAATCTCCTATAATCAATGCACACCTCCAACTCACATTCTTTGTCCTTGTTGGAATTAACTCGTTGTCCTCATTCTGAATTACCGTCATTCCCCCTTTTTTAGGCACACAATGAATCGGACTTACCCATTTACTGTCGAAAATTGGGTATATGGCACCGACATCCAATAATTTCAGAATTTCCTTCTTGACCACTTCCTTCATGATTGGGTTAAGTCGACGTTGATGCTCCACCGATGGACTTGCATCATCCTCCATCAGAATCTTGTGCATGCAAAATGATGGGCTAATGCCTTTTATATCCGCAATCATCCATCCAATTACTGATTTGCGATTCCTAAGCACTCTCAGCAACTTTTCTTCCTGCAATTCGTTAAGTGCAGCAGAAATAATTACAGGTAAAGAATTTAAATCGCCTAAATACGCATACCTAAGATGTTTAGGGAGTGGCTTAAGTTCCAATGCCGATGGCCCCTCCAATGATGGTTTTAATTTTTCTGCAACTGTCTCCTCGGTGTGCAGAGGTTCAACCAGTGGTTTGAATCGGCTAACTCGTGGCAACGAGTCTAGCATCTGTAATAAGTCCACAAATTCTGGGTCGTCTTTTTCCTCATCCCCCAGTAAAGTTGTTTCCAACGGATCTTTGATCAAACTCTTGCTCATATCTTCGCTGGTAATTTTCTCCATTAGATCCATTCGATTACACTCTTCCTCGTCCGTGGGATATTTCATGGCCTTGAACACATTGAATTTTACTTCTTGATCTTGGACCCTCATTATAAGTTCCTCTTTTTGCACGTTTATGAGTGTCCTTCCTGTGGCCAAGAAAGGTCTCCCTAGGATGATCGGGATGTTCTTATCTTCATCAAAATCCAGTATGATAAAGTTCGCAGGGAATATAAACTTATCCACTTTTACCAAAATGTCCTCTACAATGCCTCTTGAATATGTGACTGACCTATCCGCCAACTGCAATGAAATATTCATAGGCTTTGGCACGAGCAAACCCAATTCTGAATATACTGATAATGGCATCAGGTTTATACTCGCCCCCAAATCACATAAGCACTTGTTAAACGACAACTTCCCCGATCGCGGCGCGGATAAGAAAAGCTCCCGGGTCTTTGAGTTTTGGTGGAAGCTTTTTCACGTAACAATCGCACTACACTCCTCTCGTTAGTGCCACTTGTTTCAAGTCTTCCCATTTCTTCTTCCTCGGCGTGATCCCCTTCATAAACTTTGCATAACTCGGCATTTGTTCTAGGGCCTCTACTGAATGGGATGTTAATCTGGAGTTTCTTGAACACATCTAAAAACTTTGCGAACTGCTTATCTGATTTCTGTTTTTGGACTCTCTGCTAAAACGGCGGTAGAGGATAAACAATCGGCTCACTGTTTGACTTTATTTCCTCATTTTTATTACCCTCCACTGCGTTACTGTCATCAACTTTTTCCTCCTGTTCTTTGAATTTTTCTGCACTATTCCCATCGAGGTGTTTTCCACTTCTCAACATAACTGCTTGACATTGCTCATGATTACCCTTCGGATTTCTTTCTGTGTCGCTAGGTAATGTTCCTTGTGGTCTATTATTCAATGCCAATGCAATTTGACCTATCTGATTCTCTATATTTTTGATAGCAATAGCTTGATTCTTCATAGCCAAATCGTTGCTAGTCATGTGCCTTGCCCATGATTCCTCCCCATCGGATTTCCTGTCCTGCTATTGAATCTGTTATGGATGACTATGAAAACCAGGGGGATATGATGGTCGTGGAGCTTGAGTTTGTTGATTATTGCTCCATGAGAGGTTTGGTGGTTCCTATTCCCCAGTTGTAGGTGTTTTGGTAGGTATTTTACTAATTCTATTGTAGTTGCCTATGGCCGAATCTGATCTTTGGATTTATTGCACACTGCTTCTCTGCTTGGGATGATCACCCTTTTACAATTCACATACTACCATCACATGCTGAACTTGTTGAGCTTGAGCCCCTGCTATCGTATTCACCCTCTCATTCATCGTATCAAACTTCATGGATAAGTCGCGAAGAGTTGCTTGTATAGTCATTACTCCATCTAATTCCAAGATCCCAAATACGCCTTTGCTGTGTCATTCTTCTTTGTGGGCCATCGGTAGTTATTTGCACGACATTGTTTCTATCAAATTGTAGGCTTCCTCGTAACTCTTCGCCATGAATGCACTACCTGATGTCAAGCATCAATAATCGGTTCGACATTTCCATGTAGCCCGTTATAGAAGGTGTTCATTTGTAAACACTTGGGCAATCCATGATGTGGGCATTTTCTGAGTAATTCCTTGTATCTCTCCCATGGCTCATATAGTGACTCTCCATTCTACTGCTCAAACATTGTGATGTCATTCCTCATTTTCGCAGTCTTCGCTGGTGGGAAAAATTTGGCAAGAAATTTTTGAGCCAAATCCTCCCACGTAGTGATCGAACCCGGCGGTAAAGAATGTAACCAACTCTTCGCCTTGTCCCGTAAAGTGAATGGGAACAAGCGAAGTCTCACTGCCTCATCCGACACCCCATTATACTTGAACGTGTTGCACATCTCCAGAAAACTAATCAAATGCTCATTCGGATCGTCGTTTGCCATTCCCCCAAACTGACATGAGTTCTTCATCATCTGAATGGTCCCAGGCTTTATTTCAAAAGTGTTCGTGGCTATTGCAGGCCTAGTAATGCTCGACTGCAGATCACTCACCCTAGGTGTGTAAAAAATCCTCAACGCTTCGTCTTCTAAACCATCATTTCTTTCTTATCAGAATTTTCGAACTCGTTCCTCGTTTCCTCAATCCACTTACTCAACTTTTGAAATCGTCTGTCAATATCGTCCTCAAAAGGTAGCAAGTCTGGATGTTTAGATCGTGTTTGCATAAACCAATGCCGAAAACCTGAAATAGAGAAAACAAAAATAAAAATGTTTAAGTAAAACTGGACTAATTAAACTGATATTGTAAACACAAATATTAAAATCTCAGCTAAATTATCCCCGGCAACGGCGCCAAAAACTTGTTGGGTAAAATCAATACGCTTAAAAACACGCAAGTGCACGTGGTCAACAAGTAATATAGTAGTGAGTAAAGTATCAATCCCACGAGGACAAAATATCAAGAATCTTAACTTTATAATTATCAATTTTGTATTAACCCTAATTTTATTAAACTAATTAATTCGATGGTTTTTAAAATAAAAAAAGAGACTAAATTAATAAATAATTAAACTATCACAAAACAATCACCAATAACGAAATCCGGAATTTCAAACAATTAATGGAGAATTAGACTTATGATTTCACCTTGAGCTTCACTCTGATTTTCAAACTTTTATTCCAACTCAATTCAATATCCCAGTTTATTAATCAAGAACATGAACGTAGTAAGAGCCACCTCTCGATTCACTAATACCATATTAACATCAATCCATAATAAAGATAGAAATCCGTTAAACACCTAAATTAACCAACTCACTATATCTCTATGTGAACTGCAATAAAAAAGGTTGAAGTTTAAGCTCTCTATACGATTACATGCGATGTCAAGCGTATCTCTACCTTAACAATAATCACAAATCTGCTATCGACAAAATTCATGACACATGCTATATTAACTAGGTCTAGATTTGAATCTCCTCTCTCGATTCCTTTCAAATCCACAAAGAACTGTTGATTAGGCAATTCATAAATTCATGCACAAATTAACATAGATAAACTGAAAATATCTTATTGAATTGAAAATCAAAGTTATAGAATCATCGTTACGCCCAAAGATCCATCACAAGTCTAATAAGTAAATTAGTTCATAACGAATGAATTAAAAACTGAATAATTTGTTGAAATCATCATCCCAATTACAAATAGATGAAAGAAAAGAGGAATTATGGAAAACCCCTTCACGTAGCCTCGATTTGCAACCGTCGTGATAATCTCCGAAAATTACTCCTCCAACGTTCGCTCTTCAATCCTTCAAATTGCTCTTGAATTCTTGCCTTTGTGTTATACGATTGTTGTTATTCTACGTAAAAGCAAGCTTTGCTTTCTTCTGGACGAATTCTTCTTTTATTAGAGACCAAACGCACCAGCCAATCCCAACAAACCGAGCCCCAACAGAAGTTGAAACCAAACAGGAAAGTTCAGAAGCGGGACCCCACTACCCACGGCCGAATAAGCAATAACAGTTCACGCCCGTGAAAGTGTGGCCAATTGACTTCAAAATTTCTAAGTTCTAACTTTTTTCCACTTTTGCTCCAAAAAGACCACCTTTCCTCACCAATTGCATCCATGACCACCCTACACATAAAATATCATGAAACGAGTAAAAACGAACACAAATCATGAAAATAACTACGATTTTAAACTTGAAATGAATATCGATTCGTGTATATAAAATCCACTTATCATTCTACGATTTAGATCGTAGCGTCTTTGACATCTTTGCACACTACGATGCTATCAGTCGAGAGCACTACTATTTCCCTTAAACCCTTGCACACTACGATCTTCACTTGCTCGTGTTGTTGACTCTACGTTCCTGAGAGTACACTACGATCGTTGACTTGTAAACTTCATGTTTCCTTCAGCATACTTCGATCGTGGAGTTGGCTCGGCAAACGTTGGGACCACTCTACGATTTTCGAAGAGTCCCCTTCAAGGCAGGCACACTACGATCTTCAGGCTCTACGTTTTCTGCCTTGACTCCTGCAATGTTGATCAGATTGATGCACTACAATTTCTTCAAGACTAATCTATTACATCTTAAGATCAACTTAACAGTTTTGATCTTTCTATCTATACATTCTTTATCAGAATGGTACATGTTGAAAGATTAGATCAACCTAACAATTTTGATCTATCACTAAGTCCTTGTACATATATTCATTTAAGGACCTTACAAATAATCATGAACATATACATTAAAACATCAAATCATAATATGCATTCTCCCAACAAAATTATTTGAAATTATTCATGTAATAAATAAATGTTATTTATCACATATATACATACATTACTTGGCACATATTCCCATCTTCAAATAAAAAAATTTATATACAAAATTTCTTATTTATTTACATAAAAAATATCGGGTTATTACAATGTGGACCCCATAATAAAAGTATTGTCGTAGTTAGAAAAACAGCCGTAATTATCTTTTATAAAAATAACGACGAAAAGTTTTATTGTTAAACTATTGAACTACCCGTTGGTAAAAGTACGATGTCTGGCATGGTTGCATAGTAGCATGTGTATTGATTATTGATGCTTATGTGAGAAGTCACTCGCTTATACTCAATTATTGCTACAAAAGAATTACTATATAATATCTTTCATATTATTGATTGAATTATTGCCACGATGTCTGTAAGACCCAATATTTATGAATAAAGATTAATTTTTCTCTCGAAATATATTTTTGAATATTATGGTGTGTGTGAGACCCAGATTTTATGAATAAAGTTTTAAATTTCTCAAATTATTTTTTTGAATATTATGGTGTGGATTTGATATAATGTTATAGTTGTGGGTAATATTTACAAATTTTGCAAAAGTAAGCAAGTGGTTATATAATATTCGATTGGTTTGGGAAATATTCGCTTTTAACGAGAGAATATTCGTATGATTTTATTAACAAATCATCGGTGGACCCCACAAATGTAAGTATTGTCGTAGTTAGAAAATGACGTAATTATCTTTTATTAAAATAACTACGAAAGTGTTACCTTTAAAACCGCTGAACTACCCTAGTAAAAAAGTACGAAGAATACGCGTGGTTGCGTAGTAGCATCACACGGTATTGATTATTGATGCTTACGTGAGAAGTCACTTAGTTATACTCAATTATTGCTACGAGAATTGCCAGATCATATCTCTCATATTATTGATTCAATTATTGTCACAGTATCATCTGCATAATATTTATTATTATCAAATCAATAATTGAGACGACAAAGTTATTCATATTATTATTTGCAATATTGACAATGTCTAGAAGTTCTGTCAAGGAGAGGTTTGGTCACCTAATTGTGCGCCAATAAGGAGAAATCCTTATCGGAAAGCCCCCTCTTTCTTGGGAACGACTTGGTTGTTAAATATTGTGAGTTATAATATTAATGATGAATAAGTTGTGTTGATTAAAGATGAAATTGATAGTTTTATTGTGTTGGGATTATTAGTGTTGGCGAAAATCGACATTTAATTCGGTATTAATTGATGTCTGGAAGTTATACTGACCAGTCGGGTAATTAATCAGATAAATGAGCAATTAATTGCTATTAATTCACATGATTATAACTATTTGTTCACATGTGTGTACTATTGATTCACATTCTTGTTACTATTAGGGGAGTTGGTGCAAGATTGATAATACTTGCATGACTAAGTTAAAAATGGAGGTATAGATGGAGGTACTATACTGTAATTCGTATTTTGACATGTCTAGAACTATTGAGTCACATCTTTTACTATTGATTCACATTATTTACTATTAGGGGAGGTGGTGCAAGTTTGATAATACTTGCAGGACTAAATTAAAAATAAAGGAAAGAGGAAGGTATTATCTTCAGAATATTCTCGAGCCCCAAAATATGCAATTATCGAAACTCAGATTTTCCATTATAAATAGAAGCTCATTTCTTCATTATTCTTCACCAATTCACTTAAGCTATAGAGCATTTATTATAGAGAGAAATTTTAGAGAGAAAGAAGAAGAGAAGTCTGCTACCTCACTACTCCAGTATCCAGTCTTTTTCTAAGGTAAGGGGTATTATTTCTTTCGATTCATGAAGAGAGCTTCATTATTCCATTATTTATTATTATGTTGAATAACTCCTATCTGTGATACCGCGATACATGGTGAAATTCTTCCGTTATTCCATTCTTTAATATTATGTTGAATTACATCATGCAATCACCGCATACATGGTGAAATTCTTCCGTTATTCCATTCTTTATTATTCTTGGAATATCACATCTACGTGTGGATTACGCAAGACCGGTTCCGTTATTTATTATTCTGTTGAATAACTCGTCCCATGCAAGTACCGCACGCACGGTGAAATTCTTCCATTCCATTCTTTATTATTCGTTGGAACATCCTGTTTGTGCATTATTACATGACTTGGTTCCATTATTTATTATTCTCAGGAGGAATAATCAATCTGCGTCTGATCTATCGCATGCATGGTGAATTCTTCTTCGTTATTCCATTCTTTATTATTCAAATTGGAATATCTTGTCTGCGGCGCGTTCGCATGACCGAATTCCATTATTTATTATTCGTTGGAATAACATGTCATGGCTATTTCTATCGCATGCTTGGTGAATTCTTTTGTTATTCCATTCTTTATTATACTCATTGGTTAAAGTTTTGGTTTTTATACTCCATGAAATTAGTGGAATATCCTTGATATTTGCGCTTCATCCAGTATTTTTTCATGGAAATATTCTTCTGAGCATTCTTGAATTTTACTTCACAAAGCAGTATCATGTTGACAATTTGGACGTTATTGATTTCTGGATAAATTAAATTATAAATCTTTACAAATTTATCCTTGAACTTGTTTTATTGAATTCTTATATCATTGTCATCATCCTCATGTTTATATTATGTTGAAAGTCATCTGTGGCCTATAGTGCATAGATGGACTTGGTATGATTATTACGACCTGTGGATTATTCAAAGATAATCATAACCGTAATGTAACGAATGATGTGGTAAAAGTCCTCATTGGCACCGTAGTTCATCGATGGATGAGGTTGTTGGTATGATTACGACTGTGGATTATTTGGTATAATCATGACCATTGATGAATACACGAATATCCTTGGCCCGTAGTGCATGGATAATTTGTGGTCGTGATACTAATGAATATCCTTGGCCGTAATGCAGGGATGATGTGGTTTATTTATTAAGCTAAGTCTCAGCGATAAAAGTGATAAAAAACCTTTTAACCCATAGAAGATAGTAGATTTTATTCTCTACTTGACTCTTCTAATGGATTGTTTGTTCCGCTGCAGTTAAACTTGATGTTTATTATATTTTATCAATTTAACACTATTGAAGGCTAATGATAATTTATTCTACATTATCTTAGTCATAATATTTCTTACTGGGCTAGTTGAGCTCACCCTTTTCTTTTCACCGTTCTCTTCGTGAAATGAGAACGTAGCTTGGACTAGTCTGGGAACCGGAGTGATCATTCAAATGATAGCATTAGTAGTCCTCACTATTCTCATAAATAAAGGTTACAATAAATGTAATGATGACTCCATTGAGCGTGGATATTGTCTAGATGACAATATTCTTATAAAAACTCTTAGATTATGTTTTGTCATATTTTACACGACTGTTGTATAATAAAGTTGTATTTGATTTTGTACCTTGTATTTGCGACTCAAGATGGGTGATGTATACCTATTTTGGGGCGCCACAAATGTGGATTTGATATAATGTTATAGTTGTGGGTAATAGTTACAAATTTTGCAAAGTAATCAAGTGGTTATATAATATTCGATTGGTTCTGGGAATATTCGCTTTTAATAGGAATATTCGTATTTATGACACAATCATTGGTGGACCCCACAACGAAAAGTATTGTCGTAGTTAGAAAATGATTTAATTATCTTTTATAAAAATAACTACGAAAAGTTTTACCGTTAAACCGTTGAACTACCCGATGGTAAAAAGTACAAGAATACTGCGTGGTTCGCATAAGAAGCACACCAGATTGATTATCGATGCTTACGTGAGAAGTCACCAATTATACTCAATTATTGCTACAAAGAATTGTTGCATAATATCTCTCATATTATTGATTTAATTATTGTCACAAGATCATCCGCATAATATTTTATATTATTAAATCAATAATTGAGAGGACAAAGTTATTCATATTATTATTTACAATATTGATAATGTTTAGAAGTTCTCATCAAGGAGAGGTTCGGTCACCTAATCATACGCCAATAAGGAGAAATCTTTATCTAAAGCCCCCTCTTTCCTAGAACGACCTTGTTGTTAAATATTGTGAGTTATAATATTAATGATGAATAAGTTCGTGTTGATTAAAGATGAAATTGATAGTTCCATTGTGTTGGAATTATTAGTGTTAGTGGAAATTGACATTTATTTCGATATTAATTGATGTCTGGAAGTTATACTGACCAATCGGGTAATTAATCGGATAAATGAGCAATTAATTGCTATTAATTCACATGATTATAACTATTTATTCACAAGTGTGTACTATTGATTCACATTCTTGTACTATTAGGGGAGGTGGTGCAAGATTGATAATACTTGTATGACTAAGTTAAAAATGGAGGTATAGATGGCGGTACTATATCAGAATTATTATTTTCATGATTATGTATAGAATTTACTATTGATTCACATGATTTACTATTAGGGAGGTGGTTCAAATTTGATAATACTTGTAGACTAAATTAAAAATGAAGAAAAAGAGGAAGGTATTATATTGTAATATTTCGAGCCCCAAAACGCATGCAATTATCGAAACTATATTTTCCTATAAATAAAGCTCATTCTTCTTTCATTCTCACCAATTCACTAAGTCTCACAAGAGCAATTATTATAGAGAGAAATTATAGAGAGAAAGAAGAAGAGAAGTCTCATTACATCACTATTCCAAAGATCCGCTTTCTTAAGGTAAGGGGTATTATTTATTTCTATATTCAAGAGAAATTATTTTTCAATATTCGTATTATGAATATTATTTTTATTAATATTCGTAAGGGGTATTATTTCTTTTGTATTCATGAAGAGAGTTATTTTCTTTCAATACTGTAAAGGTTGTTCCATTCTTTATTATTACATTGAATAACTCTCGTCTGTAAATTATCGCATGCCTAGTGAATTCTTCATTATTCCATTCTTTATTATTCTCATTGGGATAACTCTCGTCTGCATAGGGCCTATCGCATGCCCGGTGAATTCTTCTATTATTCCATTCTTTATTATTCTCATTGGGACAACTCGCCTACATACGGTCTATCGCGTGCCCGGGTGAATTCTTTTTGTTATTCCATTCTTTATTATTCTGTTGGAATAACCTGTCTATGTGGGCTACCGCATGCATGGTGAATTCTTCTGTTATTCGATTCTTTATTATTCTGTTGGAATAGTCTGTCTATGTGGACTACCGCATGCATGGTGAATAATCCTTCGTATTTATTCCTTATTAAATTGAGGAAATGATCTCGCTCTCACGGATTACCGTATGGTGGTAAAAAATCCATTTGCGCTTTCATATATTCTATTATACTCGGTTGGTTAAAGTTTTGGCTTCTATACTCCATGAAATTAGTAGAATATCTCGGATATTTCAAGCGCTTCATCCAAAGATCTTTCATGAAAATATTCTTCTGAGCATTCTTGAATTTTACTCCACAAAGTAGTATCATGCTGACATTTTAAACGTTATTTATTTCTAGATAAATTAAATTATAAATCTTTAAAATTTATCTTGAACTTGTTTTTTTTGAATTATTATGTCATTGTCATCATCCTCATGCTTATATTGTGATGAATGTCATCTCCGGCTTACGTGCATAGATGGACTTAAGTGATGATTATGACCATAGATTATTCGGTATAATCATAACCGTAATGTGACGAATGATGTGGTGAAAGTCCTTATTGGTCTATAATTCATTGATGAACAGTTGTTGGTATGATTATGACCAGGAATTATTCGGTATAATCATGACCATTGATGATTACATGAATATCCTTGGCCGTGATGTATGGAAGATTCGATTTTATTTATTATGCTGAGTTTCAGCGATAAAGTTGATGAAAAACTTTTTAAATTAAAGATAGTAGATTTTATGCCCTATTTGACTCTTCTAATGGATTGCTTATTCCGCTGTAGTTGTTGATCTAAAACTTGTTGTCTATTATATTCTATCAGTTGTTATACTGTTGAAGGCTTAGGATAATTTATTCTGCATTATCTTAGTCATAATATTTCTTACTGGGCTAGTTGAGCTCACCTATTCTTTCATTGTTCTCTTTAGGAAATGAGAATATTGCTGGGACGAGTCGGGGAACGGATTGACGGTCCAGATGGTTGTTTTAGTAGTCCTCACTATTCTATAAAATAGTGTGATAATAAATGTAATGAGGACTCCATTGAGTGTGGATATTGTCTAGATGACAATATTCTTATTAAAACTCTTAGATTATGTTTTGTCAGATTTTTACACAATGTTGTATAATTAAGTTGTATTTGAATTTTGTCCCATGTATTTGGCAACTCAAGATGGGTGATGTATACCTATTTTGGGGGCGCCACAATTAGTATCAAAGCTTAGGGATATGATCCTCGGCCGAGATGTGCGACAAGAACTAGGAGGGAGAGACGGGAATTCTTTCCTAGTATGACCTACCTAAGTTTATTTGGTATTTATTTGGTTGGTCGTAGTATAGGATAAAATGTGACATGTCAATTAACCCCTTGTTTTCATGCAAGTAATTTGAAAATGACATCCGAATATGTTGAGATAAGCAATGAAGCACATGAGGCCGTTGAGTCACCAACGATCAATACCCAGGATAATGTGCATCAGGATGGTAATAATCCTCAAGAAAACAACAACGCTGACCAAATGATGAACGATGGGATGTTCAGAGGCTTTATACAATTCATGCAACGTCAGGCGAGAGCGGTTCCTGTTCAAAATGCAGGTGGAAACATTGGCAACTCTCGGACGGTCACCGCTTAACAGTTCAAGGAGCTGGGATCGCCGGAGTTTTTGGGAAAGCTAGAACCACTTAAGGCGGAGACATGGATAAAGCAAATCACCAAGATATTTGATGTCTTGGAATTCGAGAGGAGAAAAAGGTTCCTTCGCCACCTTTATGTCATGTGAAGAGGCGACATCGGTGGAAATCTATAAAACGTACTCCACCGACATGCACTCAAGATGTCTTGGGAGAAGTTCCAAAAGTTATTCAACGACAAGTACTTTCTCGAAAGTATTCGTCACATGAAGGAGGTGGAATTCATCAATTTGGAGCAAAACAATATGACCGTATCGCAATACGAGGCTAAATTTGCAGAGTTATCCCGGTTTGCATCCCATTTGGTTGATAATGAGGAGCGAATGACGCGAATGTTTCTAAGAGGTTTGAAACCCGAAATACGTCAATACCTCATTTCTCACAAATTGTGTTTGTATTCAGATGTAGTGAATAGGGCTCAGTTATTGGAGCGAGATAATGAGTTAGCCCAACCAAAGGATTACGAGCAACAACACGATAATAATCGCACGGCAATGACCATCTAACAACGATAACCATCGCGGGGAAATTATCATGCCAAGAATGGTAACCACTTTGGTGGTAATCATGGCCTAGATAATAGGAGTGGAAATTTCAAGAAGAGAAGGTTCAACAATGATGGAAAGACAAAGCAAGACCAACACCTGCTTTTCAAGGAAGGAGAACGACCACCAATCAGATGCTTCAAATATGGAGGAGGATATATCCAAAACTGCATGATGCGAACCCAAAGCATGTTACAATTATGGAAAAGAAGGTCACCTAGCCCGATTTTTGTCGGCACCAAAGTTAAGTCCAAATTGAGACGGTGGCACCAAAGGCGGATACTGAATGAAAACAAAGTCGGTGGTTTCAAGAAGAGTATTTTTCGTGACTTCTCAAAAGGCGAGTAACCCAAACAAAGCTAAGCACGGGTTAGTTAATTATAAATTTTGCAAAGTCTATACCTTATTAGATACCTTGCCTCTACCCATTCTTTTATCTCTTCGTTGCTTGCGCCAACGCTTAAATTTGACTCCGAGAGAAATTAGACTTTGACTTATCTGGTTGAAACTCCGTTAGGAGAAACCTTTGTTACCTCCACCTGCTTATAAATCTTGTTTGATTCAAATCGACACTTTCAATGCTACCGTCGTCGATCTTATCTCTTTGAAAATACTTGCCTTTGATGCGATTTTAGGAATCGATTGGTTAACTACTCATCATGCTTTTCGTAAGGTTGTTAGCTTTCATATTCCTAACCAACTCATTATGCGAATTCAAGCAACCAAACCACTAAAGTCAATCACCGCTATATCGCTTATAAGTAAAGAGTCCCGAGCCTTTATCTGGTGACTTCCTTGTGTGGAATGTACCGAAGCCAGACTTTCTGTAAGCGACTTCGTGAATGACGATGGCAAGTTGATAGGTATCAATGTGGCATACTATCCAAGTCTTGGATGAGAGTCATAGTTTTGAATGATATTTCTATTATTAATAAATTTCCTTACGTATTCTTGAAGACTTCTTAGCCTACCCCTAGAGCGTGAAATCGAATTTTGTGTTGACCCCAATACAAAACCCATTTCTAAAACCCTTAAAGATTTCTTCAACCAAAACGAACGTATCATGCGCCAAGGACGTTTGCTCGAGCTGTTGAAGATTACGACTATACCATTCAATATCATCGTGGAAGAGCGAACGTGGTATGTGAGCGCCATTGAGTAGGTAAGATCATATGCGTTTATGAAAAGCGATGTTGTTAACACAAAAAAACCCATTTTGTATAACTTACAAATGATGAAGATAGAGTTAAAGAATCTAGGGACCCACGTGAAGATAACAAATATACGATTAGAATCGATTTTAATCGATAAAGTTAAAGCCGCTCAAACTACACACCCGAAGCTGATGAATGTGAAGAAGAAGGTTAAAGAGGTCGTTATTTTAGAAGCAAGAATCAATGAATAGAGGAAATCTCAACCCTTGATTTAATTGTCCCATTTGAAATCCTCGATCGAGTAGGAACCGGCCCATAGACCTGCTTTTACCGCCAAGTATGTCGGCGTGTTCATAACGCTTTTTCACGATCGATGTTACGTAATTATGTGAACGACCCAAACCACAATATTGAATTAGAAATAGACGAGATAGCGTAAGATTTAACGTATGAGGAGATACGTGTTAAAATCTTGGATAAGAAGGATCATATTCTACGCCTCCAAGGTTATACCTCAAGTCAAAGTTTTGTGGAGAAACCAATGATGTTGAGAAATGACCCAGGAGTTAAAATCTGAAATGAAGTCAAGGTATCCTCACCTCTTCGATATACCAGGTACACACCCTAATTTCGAGGACTGAATTTCATAAGAAGGGGAGGTTGTAAGACCCCAACATTTATGAATACAGATTAATTTTTCTCGAAATATATTTTTGAATATTATAGGTGTGGATTTGATATAATGTTATAGCTTATGGGTAATAGTTACAAATTTTGCAAAGTAAGCAAGTGGTTATATAATATTCGATTGGTTCGAGAATATTCGTTTTACAGGAATATTCAGATGCATTTACACAATCATTGGTGGACCCTATCGTGGCCGCCCCCAAATTAGGTATACATCACCCATTCGAGTTACATGAATACATGGTACAAAATTCAAATACAACTTCATTTATACAATCGTTGAGTCGTCAGATAGAATACCACCACAGCTTAATCATGAGTTTTAATACAAATGTATATAACTTTCTATGGTGCCTCGACTCACAACCTTACAATGGTACTTTACATAAAAGTATAGTCAAAAACTGCTTTTAGAATTTAAAATCTTTGGGAAGTGCTCAAGGAAACCTTCAGATATGGGAGGCCATGCGTCTAGGTTATAATAGATATCATATGGCCACAAAATTATCTTTGGTCACCCAATAGACCCCAAAGAAAAACGTAGAAGATTATTATCATCTTCTTTCCAATGGTGAGTCTTCTTGACATATAACTATCTCCACTGCCTCCAAGTGATTATTATATTTCAAATAAACTCCAAGATCATATAGGTAGTGCTCAGTAGATATACTTTCAAAGAGTGGATGCATATAACCCCTCTTTTATGATAACACGAGGTTGTATGTCATTAGACATCTTGTATGATAGTGGCAAAACACCTTCCAAAGTCAGGTTCACCTCACCCTATTTGATTCACCAAATATAACTACTAAATGTTGTATAGAATACAACACACTTTTTCTATACTTGCTTAGGAGAACCTCCATGCCTAGAGACCATCGTTTATTCCTCACATTATCCCAGCTCAATTCCTTGAACACTCTTTACTACAACACTCTTATTACCCGAAAGGAATTGTGAAGCGTAAAGGGTGAGCGAGAACTAGCCCAAAGAAAGAATATCATGACTAAAGATAATTAAATTATCAATAGCTTTCATCAATAATAAATCGTAGATTTAGAACATATGGTAGATGATAAAACTTTTCAACCATAGTTGCAGCCGAACGAGCAATCTATCGAAGAGTCAAATAGACCATAAGGTCTATTATCTTCTTTATGTTAAAAGTCCACCAATAATGTTTTATCCATGTAAAATAAATTGGTCAGCAGTTCGCCCACAATCATATGAATAACTCATAATCATAATTGTGGTTCTAAATTCCTCTTTGCAACTAGGACGAAGATAATTTTCATCACCTATCTTTACCGAAATATCAAAAATCATGGTTATACCAAATCAAAATTCCTACTCATAATCATATTTAATAAATTCATCTTGCACTACTACCAAAGATATTCATTAACAATTCATCTTTGCACTATATGCCAAAGACATACAACCGTATTTTAGAAAAGTCAAGCAGAGCATGATATCTACTATCTTCTCACGTATTAAAATGTATAATAAATATTTTATCGGCCGAGACTTATCTTATAAATAATCCACATCATCGAATCACCGCACTACTACCAAAGGATATTCGTTAATATCACATCCATGAATTTATATTTCATCACCGAGACTCAAATGATAATCAATCCATATCAATAATGAATTATCCATGCACTACTACTTAAGGATATTCGTTAATATCACGACCACTAATTATCCATGCACTACTTAAGCAAAGATAATCGTGTTTTCATCAATCTGGTCACGATCATGCCATAATACAATTCATCTTTGCACCCTCGTATAAGAGAATTCATAGCCATAATCATACCAAAAACTCGCCCATCAATGCACTACGGGCCAACGAGGACTTTTTCCACATCATTTGTAAATATTACTAGTCATGATTATACCGAATAATCCTCGGTCATAATCATACCAAGTCCATCTATGCACTACAAAGGCGATGACTTTTAACATAATATAAAACATGAGGATGATGACAATGACATAATAATTCAATAAAACAAGTTCAAGAATTAATTTATCCCTAACCAATAACGCCCAAATTGTCAACATGATACTTCTTTGTAGAGTAAAATTCAAGAATGCTTAGAAGAATATTTCCATGAAAAGATACCGTCGACGCCGGATTTTTTGGGTGTCCCTTCCATTACTTCTTCTTTGGTGTTCTCATTTTAGGTGAGATTTGTTTGAAAAAACAAGTGAACAAGGTCCTACATGTATAATGTCAACGATGGACCGTTAAGAGTCGCCATTGGTTTTTAAATGGTTGTACCAACACAAATGAGAAAAGGTTTGTACATTGACCCAAGTGATGTTACACGCTAAACTGCCTGGTGGAAACCGAGATTCATTAGGGTCCGGGGACTTGGTTGTCTGGGGGGAAGGTGTTAGCACTTCCCAAACATCCGTGTTACTACGGTGATCGCCTCTTTTCAAGAAACTATTATCTCAATGTGTGTGGTGTGGGTCAATGTGCTATTATTTGGAAGTAGCGAGGCCTGTTTCGAACCTATATACATTGTGGTTCAATTTATGCAAAATTTAATTTTAGCAAGATACGGCAATACGATGTTTTATAAAAGAGGTTTTTCAAACCCTCGATGTTCACATAGTAATTGAGACCTTTACACTCCCATTTTATTAAGTGTTCACTTGATTGATTTTATTTCATGAATGCGAGACATCCGTTTCTAAAATAATGTACAAATATAATGCCGATTTCCTCGTGGTACGGAAACCATCTGAGGAAATTCGCACACCGCAGAATACTTACAATAAGTCATACATATGCCTGAAAAATGTCCAATCACGGAACCGAATCTAGATCCCATAGGTTGAATCTGTGATCACATGATTCCTAAAGCATAAGATACCACAATTTGTATGAAATAAAGAAGTGCGATATATATATAAAAGTAGTAAATATATATATATATATATATATATATATATATACGATGATCACCAACCACGAAGCACCTCCCATGGGGATCGAAATGTAAATAAAGTTTAAAAGCTATCAACCGTCACGCGAGGAAACTCCAAAGTGGACGTAAACGTAAATAAAGTCAGAATATTGTCAACCGCCACGAAGGAAACTCAAAGGAGGAAATGTAAATAAAGTCAGAA